>CAHIKZ030003496.1:787500-817500 GCA_903632075.3 Acanthosepion pharaonis
GAGCACTGAACTGTTACGTAGCATCAATCCTCCTATATAGCAGTGAATGCCAGACACAATCACGAATGAGGAAGATAATTGAAACAACAGAAAGGTGTTTCTACGGCAGGATGCGGAGAATGCCATGCACCTAACATGGGAACAATGAGGAAGTTTTAGAGAAAATAGATGCAAAAAGGATACTGATACTTAACATCAGGAAAAGACAGCTGAAAATTGTAGGGTGCATAAAGAGGAAAGAAGGCTTGGAAATTTTCATACTCACAGGGCAGATTGAAAGCAAGAAAGACAGATGAAAACAACGCATGAGCTACCTAGTGACCTTGACTAAATGGATGGCGAAACAGAGTTTAGGAGAGATAACAAAAAGACGAAATTTATTAAGAACGATAAAGGACAGGACATTGTGGAGAGCCACGATCGCCTACGTCCTGAAAGGACACGGCTCTAGAAGAAAATGGAGACATGACTGGAAAATGGGGATTGAACAGCTCCAGTCCAGATATGGCAGCAGTAACCCATTTTTAGTCTAATCTGACTCTTGTAACAATACATACATACATACATACATACAGATAGATAGATAGATAGATAGATAGATAGATAGATAGATAGATATGAACAGAGTGAGCAAGATAGATAAAAACAGAATGAGATAGATAGATAGATGTGGTGTGATTCCCACCAAATAACTCATCAAACTGAAATTTTGGTAGACAAAATAAATAAATCTTGTTGCTACAAAAAGATTTCTTATAAAGCGGGAAAATTGGCAATGCTTATCTGCAGAGTTATCGACCCTTGGGTAAATGTCGGCATTAGAAATGCATCATTTTTTTTTTATCAGAAGCAATAAAGTATATTGAACAATTTTTTTTTTCGGACAAAAATGGAGCTATATCCATAAATCTGCGACATTTTTTTAAATAAAGGCAGCATAATAGCCTCCCTTTATCAAGGGGAGGTAATCATAAAGCCATTACACTGTTCTTTTATTAAATACAAACTTAAAAGCCGTACTCCGTGCGAACTTTATGCTAAATCCTGCGGAAGGCTCATTGGGTCTCTGGCCCAGGCTTAAAAGGACCTCTGGTCTAGCTTAGAAAGCAGCAATGATAATTTTGAAGAAATAATTTTGGATTTCTCAATTCACTCCATGGAATATCAAAACCTCGCTTTAAATCTGATTCGGTGTATAAGTCCCATCCGAAAGAAAATACGATTTGGGCTGAAATTCCAGTTCAGGCCAAAAATTGAATTCTTCAAATCACAAACTGTACATAATTTCAAAACTTGACATCGCGAAACCTTTCACTTTAAATCTGATTCCTTGACATTTTGTAGAAATAAAATTCCTCAATTCACACAGCTTTGGAGATATTTTAAACAATTTAAAACGAGAAAATTTAATATCTGACTATATATCAAGGGCACATGGAACAGTGGATAAAGGCGTTAGTTAGAGACAGGACCCAAAGTGTGTGAGTTCAATACCCGGTTAAGGCAGTGGAGAACTTTCAGAGGGAAATTAACAGGAGATAACTGACATCCATTGAACATCGCACGTGGAGCTAGAACATTCTACCCCAGTGAGCGAAATAAAGAGTTCATTTCGATATTCCAATTGCCGGAGTGTACAACGGCCGAAACGTTGTAATAAATATGGCGACAAAGATGAGGACAATAGTCCGAATAATGCAAAAATATTGGCTCTGTTTTACATTGAGCTCTCTGGATTATATCCTCCCTGGAATTATCCATACGTATTGCCAAATACATCTTTACCTCTCTCTCTCTCTCTCTCTCTCTCTCTATATATATATATATATATATATATATATATATATATATATATATATGATTAATATCTATACATATATCTTCCCCCTAGATATGGCTAAATAGCAAGACAGGCTGGATCCTATATGACGTGCTGCGGCTTCCCTCTGTCTTTTCTACAACTATTTTCACGGCTCACGGCTCCGACAAGCTACTTTCACGGGTTCCCAAACTGCATGAATTTAAGCGTGCTACTAGGTTGGCATCTCGGTTTCACCCTTTCACTGTAGAAACGGCTAAATGTAACCATCTCTTCTACTCCAACAGCTTCTTATCTCGCACCTCCCATCAGTAACACTCCCTTCCTATCACTTGCTTCCCTGAGAGCTATAATCTTCAAACATTCAAATGTAATGTCAATCGACGTCTTCTGATGCCTTGACCTTGATCTCTGCCTTTCTCATTATCCTTTTCCCAAACGATCTTCTTAATTCTTTTCTCACTCTTGTTACTGTCACTCCCGCTTTGATTGGAGTGATTTGCTAAAAAAAACAAAAAAAAAATCATTATTTTTTCTCTGTCGGCGTAGATGAAAAAAAATTTTAAACTCTGAGTAATGCCCGTTTCTGCAAGTCCATATGAATACCAATTTATTAACTTACGAAATTTCTTAAATCTTGTAAAAATATTTCAGTTGACGGATTGCGTAAGAAGTTAAAAAAAAAAATCCTTGATTAGACTCCAAAAATAATTCCCTCCCAAAAGAAAAAAGAAGGCCGTTTGGAAATCTTTGCATCAATTTAATACAATGTGTACATTTCTTTTTCAAATTAAAAAGCTAAAATTAAAAACAATCTCTTTATCTGCTTAAATGTCTCAGCTATATCCTGTTATTGCGCAAATACAACAATGGGAAATGATCCAACGGCCACAACCCTCGACCTACGAAACAAAATAAAATTCTTAGAAGAAAAAGCATTGAAAAGAAAAAATACTTTAAAAAAAATCACAGCCATCAACATGGCGGCGAAAAATCAAAAGATAACCAATTATCCAAATCAGTCTGAGCAGACGACAGGAAACGTCGCCTGATCAAATATCACATCAACTTATCGTCTGTTTCCGGAAACTTTTTAAAATACACTTCTTCCTCTATTTCTCGTCATTTTTTAAGTGTAATTTTTTTTTATTATTATTTTATTAATTTAGTAGTGTTTTCAGAATGAAACCTTTTCAGGTCGTATTTTAAAAAAATGAAATAAAATCCAATCTTTAATCACCTGATCAAACATACTTCTTAGTATTTTGACAGAGGAAATTTTCGTTTTATGTCTTAATTCATTTAATTCCAAGTTTGTTTAAGTTGGGTTTTTTTTTTTTAATTTCATGATCAGTCTTGTTTCCAAACAAATATAATGCAACAAAAGTTGCCCTCTATTTTCACCCAATATTTTTTTCTGTCTTGCATCTTTATTTTGGTGGCATATCTTTCAAGGTTTCCTCTTCTGTAAACCCTGGCTTCTCAAAGATTGGGACAAGGCGAATTTCAAGAAATGCTTAACAAAATCTTTCAAGTTGTGCATGAGTTAAAGACATTGGTTGTCTGAAAAATTAGAGTACAATTCCTGGAACGGGTAATTAGATGGAAAAATGAGAAGCGCTATATAACAGTTAAAATATTCAGTGCCAACTTGGATTTTTTAACTTTTCCATAATGCCATTTACGGTTTTATTGGAGGTTCCATTAGAAATTGTTGTATAAATCTACTTAGAATTAAATTCATCAACTAAAGGTTTCGTCTGTGTCTGTCTATATTTCTGATATGATAGTGTATATAATACCTCATCTGAGATGAGGTACTATATACACTTGTATTTTGATAGCTTTTGGAAGATCTTCAATGATACATTAGCAGCAATAAATTTTGAAAAAAAAATATTTCTAGCAATACATTTTTGAAAAAAATATACCAGCAATGAATTTAAAAAAAAATTACCAACAATAAAAATCTTGTTAGCATTAAGGTTGGTATGCCGCAAAACAGAACAGAGCAATTTACATTATTCGGACTTTGTCGCCATATTTATTACAACGTTTCGGCCCCTCAGTATCTGTCTATATTTCTGAGATGAGGTATTATGTACACTATTTACATTATTCGGACTATTATCCTCATCTTTGTCGCCATATTTATTACAATGTTTCGGCCTTTCAATATCTGTCTATATTTCTGATATGAGATATTATCTACACTATTTACATTATTCGGACTATTGTCCTCATCTTTGTCACCATATTTATTACAACGTTTCGGCCTTTCAGTATCTGTCTATATTTCTGATATGAGATATTATCTACACTATTTACATTATTCGGACTATTGTCCTCATCTTTGTCACCATATTTATTACAACGTTTCGGCCTTTCAGTATCTGTCTATATTTCTGAGATGAGGTATTATCTACACTATTTACATTATTCGGACTATTGTCCTCATCTTTGTCGCCATATTTATCACAACGTTTCGGCCTTTCAGTATCTGTCTATATTTCTGAGATGAAGTATTTTGTACACTATTTACATTATTCGGACTATTATCCTCATATTTGTCGCCATATTTATCACAACGTTTTGGCCTTTCAGTATCTGTCCATATTTCTGAGATGAAGTATTATGTACACTATTTACATTATTCGGACTATTGTCCTCATCTTTGTCGCCATATTTATCACAACGTTTCGGCCTTTCAGTATCTGTCTATATTTCTGAGATGAGGTATTATATACATTATTTACATTATTCGGACTATTGTCCTCATCTTTGTCGCACTATTTATCACAACGTTTTGGCCTTTCAGTATCTGTCTATATTTCTGAGATGAAGTATTATGTACACTATTTACATTATTCGGACTATTGTCCTCATCTTTGTCGCCATATTTATTACAACGTTTTGCCCTTTCAGTATCTGTCTATATTTCTGAGATGAAGTATTATGTACACTATTTACATTATTCGGACTATTGTCCTCATCTTTGTCGCCATATTTATTACAACGTTTTGGCCTTTCAGTATCTGTCTATATTTCTGAGATGAAGTAATATGTACGCTATTTACATTATTCGGACTATTGTCCCTCATCTTTGTCGCCATATTTATCACAACGTTTCGGCCTTTCAGTATCTGTCTATATTTCTGAGATTGTACACTATTTACATTATTCGGACTATTGTCCTCATCTTTGTCGCACTATTTATCACAACGTTTCGGCCTTTCAGTATCTGTCTATATTTCTGAGATGAAGTATTATGTACACTATTTACATTATTCGGACTATTGTCCTCATCTTTGTCGCCATATTTATTACAAGGTTTTGGCCTTTCAGTATCTGTCTATATTTCTGAGATGAAGTATTATGTACACTATTTACATTATTCGGACTATTGTCCTCATCTTTGTCGCCATATTTATCACAACGTTTCGGCCTTTCAGTATCTGTCTATATTTCTGAGATGAACTATTATGTACACTATTTACATTATTCGGACTATTGTCCTCATCTTTGTCGCACTATTTATCACAACGTTTCGGCCTTTCAGTATCTGTCTATATTTCTGAGATGAAGTATTATGTACATTATTTACATTATTTGGACTATTGACCTCATCTTTGTCGCCATATTTATTACAACGTTTCGGCCTTTCAGTATCTGTCTATATTTCTGAGATGAAGTATTATGTACACTATTTACATTATTCGGACTATTGACCTCATCTTTGTCGGCATATTTATTACAACGTTTCGGTCGTTGTACGCTCCGGCCTTCTTCAGGTGGTTGGAATGTCGAACTGAACCCTTTATTTCGCTCGCTGGGGTAGACTGTTCTAGTTCCACGTGCCATGTTTAATGGATGTCAGTTATCTGTTATCTCCTGTTAATTCCCCTCTCCAAATTCTCCACTGCCTTAGCTGGATATTGAACTGACACTCTTTGGGTCCTGTCACTGGATCTAACCAGCGTCATTATCCACCGTGCCTTGTGGACATCTGTGTAAGAATTTCTGGGTATTATAAACCTAATGTCTCAGCAACCTTTTTTTACCAGTGCTCATATTGCACTTTTTTGCTGTTATCAGTACATGTTTTACTATAGCTCATATTGCAATTTTTGTTGTTATCATCGCTTTTCTCTGGCACTCCTTATTACTGGTTCCCATATTGTACTCATTCAAACACCTGAAGAACGCCGGAGCGTACAACAGCCGAAACGTTGTAATAAATATGGCGGCAAAGATGAGGACAATAGTCCGAATAATGTAAATAGTGTACATAATACCTCATCTCAGAAATATAGACAGATACTGAGGGGCCGAAACGTTGTAATAAATATGGCGACAAAGTCCGAATAATGTAAATTGCTCTGTTCTGTTTTGCGGCATACCAACCTTAATGCTAACAAGATTTTTATTGTTGGTAATTTTTTTTTAAATTCATTGCTGGTATATTTTTTTCAAAAATGTATTGCTAGAAATATTTTTTTTTCAAAATATATTGCTGCTAATGTATCATTGAAGATCTTCCAAAAGCTATCAAAATACAAGGACCTTGAAATCGAAAAGTCAGAAATGTGGTACATGGGAACATCAACAATCCCTTTTGTACGGATTGATTGGAAAAGATTCCAATAGACTCATTGAAGGGATTCCTGGTAGCTCATGCCTCAAAGAAATACAAAAGATTGTTCTCACGAGTACAGCCCACACCTTACGAAGGGCTTTATATATATGTAAAATGTGTGTGTGTGTGTTTTAATATTTACTAAAGACGGTGATATGTGTCTTTTAGGTTATGGTTTTGTGGAAGTTATATTTTCGAATACAGTTTGATTTCTTTAAGAAATTGTAGGATATATAGATTAATGTCATGAAAGAGATGTTTGGTTGGTTGATATTTTTTAGCAGTGTATCAACCTCTATGGGTTATTTAATGTCAAAATCTAAATATTTTGAACACAATTTGATGGCTTCAACTAAATACATTTTGAACGCAATTTTATGCCTTTAACTACAGATAACATGTATTGGATATTGTGCTCTAAAATGTATTCTTGGTAATTCTACTTTTAAAAAACTATTGTTGCTAATTCTACCATAAAATCTATTGTTGGTCATTTTGCTATAAAATGTATTGTTGGTCATTTTGCTATAAAATGTATTGTTGGTTATTTTGCTATAAAATTATGTTGTTGATCCGTTTACTATCAATGTGTATTGTTGGTAATTTTTTTTTATAATAAATGAATTGCTGATATTTTTATTATGAAAATGTAAGTTTATACTTTCATAGTGTTTTGTTGTGGGGGGGCACTATTTACCCATAGCTGGGACCCTAACAGATTCTACCACCTCGGATTAGGGTGGACCTGGGGACAACAGCAATTAAGAGGTGGCCCCTCAAAATCTCCAATCTCTCGATTAGAGGCATAGCTGCCGGATGTTGTTTATCGTTATACCAAGAACACTCTCTCTCTTTATATATATATATATATATATATATATATATATATATATTGTTGAAACTTGACTAATGCATGGAATAATAATGCAACACAAAAGGTACTTAGAACAAAATGTATTGAAACAAGAAAGTGTACACAATATTTACATATAGTCTTTTGTATATTCCTGGTAAGACCGTTCCTGGAGAATGTGTTGACTGAGTCGTAGTCGGGCAGAGTCTCGGGTTGAATCTCTTGATTCTCCCCCTCTCTTCCCGGTATCAACCATATTTATATGGTCGGTACTCCACTATGCAAATTAGGTGGATCCTACCACAACATATATATATATATATAGCCCTTCATACACACTTGTTCATCAGTAATTCCGTAACCTGATGATGTAAAATGCTTTTATTTTGCACAAAAATATATTTCATCCTACTCTACCTTCTAGTCAATGCACCTAATCCAATGTTTCTTCATATAATACAAGGCTGTAACATAGTATACAGTGAGTTGTTGAAATCAAAAATAAACTAAAAACTTTGTCGGGCCACAAACTTATTGATCCTTACTCGGTTCGGTGTCACCCAGCTCCACGTGTGTGTGTGTGTGTTTGTGTGTGTGTGTGTGTGTGTGTTTGTGTGTGTGTGTGTGTGTGTGTGTGTTAGCCTAGTCTTATCCATGGCCAGTGGAATGGACTATTCATAATGGCCTTCTTGACTAATTAACTAAACATTGTTCCTCGGTAAGGCGCATTTTTAATTAGTTATACTTTGTTTAGCTTCCTACCAGACAACGACACATAGAGACGAGCTTGTTATACCAGCGAATTGGTAATTGTTACACCTGCGAATAAGGGCTTCCCAACCACTGCTCCACGGCTTGCATAATCTCAGAAGGGATTTCGAGCTTGGGTGGCAAACAGGGTTATATCCGGAGTAGGGGCCTTTTAGTTCAGTTTCTTAAATGATACAATGAACTTATGCTTACACATGGACAGCGTCGTTGCTAAAGATTGACTGATGAAACGGAAGAATCGTTGACAGACAGGAAATAGATAGGAAGTGGGTAAATTGAGTACAAATTCAACCACAACTCTTGATACACAAGCACACACACACATATACACATATACATATATCATGTGCCTTCAGTTCGTAGCTGATCACGATTCTCCACAACTTCCTATCTTTGATTTTTTTTTTAAGCATTTCACCCCAAGCAAGGCGGGAAGCCACTAGGACGCAAGAGGTTACAGAAAATATAGAGCGAGATCAGATAGGAGTGATAGTATAAGGAGAAGGGTAGTGTATCCAGGAGAAGGGTACCCTCTTCTATCAAGGCAACTGGAGATGTCGATTGACATTACACTTGAATAGCTGGAGATTATAGCTCTCAGGGAAACTCGAATAGGGAAGAGAGTTCCACAGGCGAGAGGTGCGGGACATGAAGCTATTAGAGTAGAAGAGACGGCTATATTTAGGAGTTTCGACAGTGAAGGGGTGAGAGAGGGATGCCAGCCTCGTAGGGCGCTTGAACTCGTGAAGTCTGGGAACCAGTGAATGCAGCTCCTCGGAGCAATTACCATGAAAGTATTTGTAGAACAGACAGAGAGAGGCGACGGTGCGTCTGTGAGAAAGTGACTGTAGACGAGATGCCAGAGCAGGGCCGGGCTCTATTGGGACTCAAGCTCACACCAGACCTCAAGTGGAACTCGTATATGCGTACCACTCCAGAAAGTATCTGACTCCTCATGATGTCTTCACAAAGGCCAGATCGGTTCAAAAATGGTCCACTTGTGCCACATCTGGACTGGAGCTGATTTATCCTGGCTTTCCAGCCTTGACAGACATCAAGACCTCTTGCGCGGCCTTGCGAGTGATGAAATGTCTAATCTACAAACTCCTTTCCTTACAGACGAAACGTTGGTAGCCTCTCTCTACTCTGTCGCTATTTCCATGACAGATGTTAAAGAGAACTACATTCATTGATGCCACCAGTTCAGACCTTCACATATAGGACCTGCTATGCCGCATACACTGAGCCGAATCATCCTCATATCCCCCCGTCTTCCATTAAGAAGGAAATTCCTCTCAGTTGATTCTCCCAAAGTACTGTTGCATTGTGTGAATATGATTCCCCAATCCCTACAATACTGTTATCTATCCTACATATCCTCATGATGCATCTTTTTCCTCCACCCCTGTACATTTCAACAAACTCATTCAGTAACTCTCTACCTTGAGTATCTCTTGAGCCTTATCATTGGTCAACAATAGTAAGAGATAAAGGCTCTTAATGAGGTTTGTTTTGTTTCAGTATCGCTATCAATTACTGGTCTGCCAATCTGTTGTAACCTAGGTAAGGTTACTGAATAGAATAATCAAACGAAGGTTCGTAATGAACGATAATACATAGAACAAGAACAACACATATAAGATTCACCAGCGGTGCGTCCAAGAATTAGTCAACTGCTAGAAGTCAAGTGAAGTTCACAATGAATCTCCAACTGCAGGATATCTATCAACCGCCCCACGAGGTCAGATGTGGCACAAGGCCGAATTTAATGCGGGGTATCCGAACCCGTAGGCACGGCCAAAAATTCCCGTAGGCCGCGTATCGAGTAGCTGTTTCCTGAAACGGGACTCTGCCCTTCGACATAGCCTCGTCTGGGGATCCTCTCTCCCCGGGGGCACAAAGTTTGACCAGCACAGTTGGAAACGAATCTTCAACTGCAGGAGATCTACCAACCGCCCCACGCGGTCAGATGTGGCACAAGGCCCAATTTAATGTGGAGTAACCGAGCTTGTTTCTCTCCCCCTCTTACTTTCAAAATACCCTGTGAGTATCAAATTCTCTAAGCCCTCTTTCCTCATTATACGTCCTCGAAATTATAACTGTGTCTTTCCGATTCTAAGTATAAGTGTCCCTTTTGTTTCCATTTTTTTTATTAAACTTCGTCTTTATTCATATATTCAGTGCCTTGTACTGTCGGCATCCTTCTGTAAAAGCACATTTTTCTTGCCTCTTCATCTGTGAGAAGAGTGTTCAACATTCACTGTCATCCAAAAAGGCCGATATCGCATAAAAATTCAACAGTCCTTTTTTTATTCCTAAAGAATTTTTCCATTTTCTTAATAATACTTTGCTTAGTTTTTAGAAGGCATATTCCTATATTCCAATACATGCATAAACAATAGCGAAATTTCTGTTAAAATTTATGTTTACAAATATTTTCATGGCAACTGCTCTGACGATCTTTTTCCCTGGTGCACCGACTACATAAATTGAAGTGTGCTACTAGATTGGCATCTAGGTCCCACACTTTTACTGTTGAAATAGTTAAATGTAACCACTACTTCTACTCCAACAGTTTCTTTTCTCACACTTCCCGACTGTGGAACTCCTTTCCTCTTACGTGCTTCCCTGATGATTACAATCTCCAAAAGTTTAAATGCTGCATCAACCGCCATCTTCTGTTGACTTGAACCCCGTTCATCTTCTGTCCTTTCCTCAGTCTATATCCATTTTCTCTCAATTTCACTCTATTGACACTCCCGCTTTGCTTGGGGTGAAATGCTTAAAATGCATATATATATATATATATATATATATATATATATATATATATATATGAAGAAATATACTCTTGAGGTATGCAGTATTTATGGGATAAAGTGCTCGATATCAGGGGATAACACTTAGAGGCGACAGGCTGTTTCATACTAGACGAAATCGTCAGGCCTTGACGAGTGCGTCTAGCATGAAACAGCCTAAATGTTGACTTCAATGTTCATATTTTATATATATATATATATATATATATATATATATATATATACTCTGTATGAAGGTATTAAGCGAATCATAATAACTTCAATGATTCAAATTTGGTTTGAAAAGAAATTGTAAAGTTTTTAAACAATGTCAAAACCTGAGTTAAAATTTTAGTTCCTATCAATATGTTTTATATTAATTAATTGATGTATTCTAAAAACGACCATCTGAATTTATTAGGCAAAGCCAAATAATCACATTTTGCTTGAATTAAAAGGTAATAAAATCATCAAAAATTGACACAAGTCTGACTCCTTTACATTTTAATATAGTGACCTTTCTCAACAGTCATAAATCTATTATCTATTGATTTTGTTAATTCTTTTACTTCATCAGGTTCAATTTCCTACATAATAGTTGTAAATTGCTTCCCATATGTCTGCTTTACTGTTATATTGTTTGGCGCCTTCATGTAATTTCGTTTTCACATTTGACCATAGATTTTCGATTGGATTCAGATCAAGACTTGATGGTGGCCATTACATTATCATCTCCCCAGTAAATTTTTTATGCCCAAAGAATTCACGGGTAATCATAGATACACGAAAAAAAGTGTTGCCGTGCATAAACACACACTTCCCTTTCAAACTGCGAGTATGGGATTTGTCTCATGCAAAAAAGATCTTGTTCATAAAATCGCAATAGTTAGCACTGTTCAGTTTAAACCTTTCATCGACTTTGAATGGTTCAATAATGGATTGGTTGAAAATTCCAGCCCATAGCTTAACACTACCGGCTCCTTGTTGTTTTTGTTTAGCCACAGGCACGTCTGAATTGGATAAAATCCATCCTTGGGCCCATCCATCAGGTCCATTAAATGACATTCAAGATTCGTCCGTGAAAATTACTTTAGAAAAGTCAATTTTCATTTATTTCTTGGCACAATTTTGAAGATTTAAAATATTTGTTTTAGTAAGAGGAGTTTGCCTAAGAGATTTATTTTTTTACAGATACCAATTCACAAATTATTCTATACATCTTGTCTTTCTTGACTCCCTCAACTCCAGACTTTTCAAAGATCTAAACGCTGGTCAAAAGTTGCTGTTTCGCTATAATTCACTTTAGTTTACGTTCATCTCGAGGAAGTAAGTTCTTAAAGCTTTTTCCTTTGCTTTGAATTCTCAGCCTTCTTTATCGTTCGATGATCTCTTCAAAGTTCCTTAGATAACTCTAATGTGAACATTCCCTCTCTCAATGTTATTTTCTGTTTTGCAGCAGTTGCAAGATCCTTCCATTTATCCATGATTCAACATATATTATGGACAAAAAGAAAAGAATAGTTTTTATTTGATTTCAATGGTCTTAAGCTAATATTAGTTTAATCTGCATAATAATTTCAGTCAGTCCGTTTTCGTAAATTCCAAATATCTCAAAAGCTAAGCATAAAAATGGCAGAAAATTTAGTTAAATATTTTCCTAAGAATGGAAATGGACGACTTTAAATTAGACAAATATTGGTTCTGAACTTTTGGGGTTATTGAGATTTATTTGATTTGCATAATAACTTCAGACAGGTTATACATATATATATTAAAGGTAACAATTCCGTTGGTATATAAGTGGATCCTAGTAATTTAAAATAACAAATCTGATTCACAAAAAGAGCTCAGTGTATTTATTAATCCAGAGCAAATAATTGATAAACAATAAAATCCAAAAGGCTATTCCCCATATGAGGTGATTTTGGATTTTCTTGTTTACACACACACACACACACACACACACACACACACATATATATATATATATATATATATATATATAAGAAATGTACTTTTTAAGGTGTGCTATATTTATGGGATAAAAGTGCTCAATATCAGAGATAGAGCGTATGTAAATATAATATTAAAGTGAACACTGAAGTCAACACTCAGAGGCGACAGGCTGTTTATATTATATATAAACACACACACACACACACACACACACATATATATATATATATATATATATATATATATATATATATATATATAATATATATAAATATTTTCCAGTTTGCCAGACTTCTTTCACAAAAAATTCTTCTTGATATATAAAAATTTATATAATATAACATTATCCCATATATATATATATATATATATATATATATATATAGACAAAAGACTTGCATTTCCTATTTTCCCATCTACCAAGGCAAACAAGTGCGAAGGTGTATGATGAAAATGTGTAAGGGAAGCACACACATGCGTACGCAGTCATACGCTCACACACAAGTACAGACAAAAGGTGTGGGTGAGAGTTGTGTGTGGGTGGGTGGGGGAGCTAACGTTGAATGAGAACCCGACGGAATGGCAGATATACAAGTCAATTTGAAACACAATTAACTTTACACGATTTGCGTTGAACCAGTATAACCTGATAAATAATTCTTTTTTTATCAAAATTATTTTATATTTGCCTGTATATGTCTCTCTGTCTTTCTCTTTCTTCTCTCTCTGTCTCTCTCCCTCATCAATCTAGACACACACGTACACACACAAGCATATATATATATATATATATATATATATATATATATATATATATATATATATCTTCTGAAGGGGAGTTTCATTTTAAAATTGATCATTTTAAAATCGATAATTTAAATTTAAATATACCATTCTTTAACTATTAATAGTAATAATAATATTAACGAAATTCCTTTAATAATGAAGCACTTCAGAAGTCACCTAAAGTTAAACTTTAACTATAAAATCAAACTAAAATCTAAATAAATTTCAAATATTAAAATATAGGTAATGATTGAGAAATGTATGTATATATAATTTATGTATGTAGATAGATGAACGTTTTTGTATATTGTTACACGTGTGTCGATGTGTGTATTTGCACATGTAAATAAACGCATGTACATATGGATTTGCATGAATATGTTTGTGAGATACATATAAGAAGAAAACAAAATCTTTAATATTACCCTCAAATATTATTAAATAATGAAACCTAAACCTTAATTAAGTTTACCCATATAATAAGAAAGAAAAATTACATTCATAAATTAGATTAAAAGTAAAACTAACATAGATGTTATTTTTACCGAAATTTTTTTATAATATTATGTAAGTACAATTGGTCGGGTAAATAAACTATTATAATTTTAAATATTTCTTTAATATGTTCTCGATAAATGTGCTAATAAAAATAGTAGTTAATTTATATTAAGTCCCTAAACTATTTACTTAAAAAAATTAAATGTTTAAATTGATAACATTCATTTTTTAGACATCTAAATTTCTATCAAGCATTGAAATCTTTTACATAATTTTGTTAAAACAAAATTACAGCCTCTTTCGATTCACTTCCCTCTCACCCTCTCTCTTTGCCGTAACACTCATTTAGATATATCTGTATTACTGTCGTCTGTCTCCTCTCTCTTTTCCAATTTTCCTTTTCTTTTCTCCCCACTCCCCTCCCATTCCTATATATCATTTCCGTTAAGTTAACCATCTAAATAGGACAAGGTTCGGTCACTCCTCCTACCCCAATATAAAGCATGCTTAAGAGAGATATGAAATTAACCCCTCCCTATACTCTACCTTGTCTCTTTAACTACAATTCTCACCCCCCCCCCAATGTTAAATTAGAAAAAAATTACACTACCCATCAATTTCTAATCCCATTTTTCCTTTCATTTCGTTGTTGAAATTGTTACCGGAGTCCTTTAAAAAGGATTTTGGTGAAATAAATTATTGTAATGGTACCTTAAAGTGGTCTGTTTTTCATTAAATATTAGCTCTGTATTCACATTGAGCTCTCAGAATTTCATCCTCCTTGGAATTACCCATTCGGTTTACCAAGTTCTTCATAACTTATATATATATATATATATATATATATATATATATATATATATATATATATATATATATATATATAATGGTTAGAATCTCCGACTGACTTGGAGTCAGTCGGGTTTCGATCCTAGCTAGAGGCAACCGGATGTCTAGCCGCACTGATGAGCTGTGAAACAGCGAAACAGTCTGTCTGTGGATGACGTCTATTGGCTCCTGAAAAATTAATTTCAGTTGAGCTCTCTGGGGAGGAGGTGTCGGTTGGTAAACAGTGACTATTTATAGCTATATAGCGAGACTCTTCGTAAAAGCGAATTGCGTCACTGTCGGTCACTGGGCGTGTTTCTAAATACGCTAAAAATCCACCTTCATCCCTATCGTGCGCCGACGGCTTAATGGTTAGAATCTCCGACTGACTTGGTGTCACTCGGAGATTCTAGCGAGAGGCAACAGGATTCTAGCTAGCCGCACTGATGAGCTGTGAAACAGCGAAACAGTCTGTCTGTGAATGACGTCTACATATATATATATATATATATATATATACCCAAGTATAGGATTGGTGTATACAGAATAAATTCCAATAACCCAAAACTACTATTCTAAAAAGAAAGTTCAATACAGAGTAGATCAAATGTAATTATTTATTCGAAAATTATAATGTAAATATGTTATAAAATCACTACAAAAATAGCCATTTTGTTTCAACATTTCTGGTGTTTTATCATTTGATGGTGTATCACTTGATAAGACATCAGAAGTGTTGAAACAAAATGGCTACATTTGTAGTGATTTAAAAAATATTTCTCTTATAATTTTCGAATAAATAATTATATATATATTACATTTATATAAAATATATATATATATATATAATATATATATAATATATAATATATATTTAATGTTTTATATATATGTATATATATATATATATATATATATATATATATATATATATATATATATATATATAATATTTATAATTTAGACTCTACTTGTGTATTGAGCACTGTTTTTTAAAAATAAAAAAAAAAAATACTAAAAACTTCAGATTATTAAGCTAACGGTTCTTTCTTTTATTTTTCTATATATTTGCACCCCCCCATATATATATATATATATATATATATATATATATATATATATATATATATATATACAAGTACAGGGTTGGTACAGATTGAATAAAATTCCGATAACCAAAACACGACTATTCTTTAAAAGAGTACTCAATACAAAGTAGAGCAAATAATATTTATTCAAAATTTCTAACAAATGCATGTTATAACATCACTACAAAAATAGGCATTTTGTTTCAACATTTCTGATGTCTTGTCAAGTGATGGTGTTGATTGCATAAGGGACTTCTGGCTTTATATTGCAATCAACACCATCTCTTGACAAGACATCAGAAAGGTTGAAACAAAATGCCTATTTATGTAGTGATGTTATAAAATGCATATGTGAGAATTTTTGAATATATATATATATATATATATATATATTCACAGTAAGACTGACTTTTTACAAGTCCCGAGAGCCACTTGATGTAATCATCATCATTATTAAACCGTAGACGGGATCAGCGAGCCAATGCGAGCGATCATTTCTTTAGCTGTATAGTGTGTGCTACATGCAGTTTTGAATTCAGTGTTACTTTCTCCTAGAACGGTTTCTACCCAAGGCTATAGAACCTGGTCTGTTCTGCTATTTATCCATAGCAATAGGGGAGAAAAGGGTTCATACCATTCCCAAAGGTATTATTATTACATAAATGAATGTAATGGATGCTATTGAAATTCAAACCTGACCGTCCGATTCCTCACTCTGAGCCGCTATCCACTGAGGGTTACGTTAAGAGGCAGGTTATATAGACGGGACGGGAAGATAAGGGTTAACCCTAGACTTGTACAGGTTAGTTTGTAGTGATCGGAGAAACATCTTTTAGGGAGTCTGTTCCACACGGACGTGGTTTGCCGGAAGAAGCTGTTTGAATGCAATTTACTTCTTGCCGATGGAATACGAAGAGAATCTGAAGTGGTTTCCTACAATGTTGATGGCATGGTGGGTCATTACCATCAATGTTACAATGGCGGAACCAAGGAATCTAGTTCGTCTGAGCACTTTCCATAGAAGCAGCGATAGGGCGGTAAGTATAAGCAAGACAAATCTTCCCTTAGAAACATTATAAAGGAATATACATCTACAGTCAACAAAAATAAGACAATTAATTAATTATCTATTATAAAAAAATGTAAAACTGTTAACCTCATCATCAACAATAATAACTCACATGCAAGACCCAAATTACAGAGAAACAATATTATTTACGAATTCAAAAGTCCCTTAATTCATAAATAATTATATTGGATATACTACAATATGCCTAACAAGAAGACTCACGTTACATCTCTCTGACAATAGCTCAATTGCGTCTCATTTAAGTAAACACAAAGACCTACCAAACATCAAACACAACATACTCGTTGACAATACAAATATAATAACCTCATCCACATATAAAAAAATGCTAAAAATAATGAAAGCATTATTGATAAAAAAAAATAAACAAAAAGCCAATACTTAATAAAATCAACCATGAGCACGGCCAAAATGTGCTGACCGTGTTTGGAAAATAAAATATTCCTATAACTCTATATACATGCTTAAAATGTCCATTCATTCAGTTATAAGTAAAAAAAATAAATTCATCTGTGGTAATGGGGAAAAGGATAGCCGGGAAGAGCTTGAACATGCAATACATTCGGACAATTTCTTCATTTCGGAAAAGAAGAACACAAGAGAAATTAAATAAAAAACTTAACTACACTACCTTGACAGTCGTTTTTGACGAAACTTGTATAAAAGAGGATCTCTGCCCCAATACACAATGATAGATAGATAGATAGATAGATAGATAGATAGATATGAATGCGCAGATGGTGCAATAGTTATCTCTCTCTCTCTCACACACACACACACACACACATATATATATATATATATATATATATATATATATATAAGTTGCAAAAATTGAAGATCCATGTAAAATGGAAACCTATTTTTCCAATCAAGTTTCGCGGAGCCGTTTTATTCAGTCAGTACATAATGCCACCCTTCTCACCCCTCCCCGACAACCATCGAATTGAAATAACCAATCAGGTGTCGCTTCCAAATTTCACGGCAGTGAAAAAGGGCGCGAAATCCCTCGGAGCCAATTGGGAAATTGAGACAAAATGGCTTCCTTTGATGAGGTTAAGTGAGCCTTGCCTTATAATTTGTGCTCGAGTGCCCAGAAAATATTTAATACTCGCCATATTTTCTTTTTCCCACCATTTTACTCGACTCGAGTCGGTAGGAAAAGAAAAAAAAATCAAAATATAGGGGCCAATATATCGAGATAACTTGCACGTGTTACTAAATAGAAAAGGATTTCTGATTGAGAATAGCGTAACTTATCATTGTTATATATATGTACTAGCGATAATACACAGCGTAGTATGGGCCAAGTTCGTTTATTTTATTCTATGCTGGCGTTACATTTTTCTATTCTGTGCTGGCCGTAATTAAAATAAAACTGATGTAATTAAATTAAAGCCTAAGCATTTTGATACCTATTTGTTTCATGCTGTAAATATTAGTTGTGAGATTTTCAAAATATACTATTAGACATTATGAATACTACTCACTTCCCTACATGCATGATTTATTCCTTTTCTTCCAAGCTGTGCTCTAAATGCTAAGGTGGTTAACAAATTCAGGAAAACATGTAGATTTAGTTGTATAAGAAAGAATTTTTAAAAATAACAGCCATCAGCTCTCTGGAAATAAATATCAAAGCATTTTTAATTCACAATCGAACTAATATCCATATCTTTGTTGTTATTAGCCCAGTGATAATAATAATAAAGAGGGGGTAGACATTAGTCAGAATGAAAATAAGGGCAATCAACACCATCACTTGACAAGATACCAAAAGTGTTGAAGCAAAATAGGTATTTTTTGTAGTGATGCTATAACATGCTTATGTTATAATTTTCAATTAAATATATATGTATATATATGTCTGTTTATATATATATATATATATATATATATATATATATATATATATAATTTATATATATAATATATGTGCGCGGTAATTATTGGAAATCGCTCAATATCAGTGATAGAACTGGCATATTCAGTCGTATGGTTATGAGTTTGTGACCCTGGGTTTCACACTTTTGCGATCATCAGACACAAACTCATATCCATACGACTATATATATATATATATATATATATATATATATATATATATATATATATATTTGAATAAAAACAGACCAATTTAAGGTTCCATGTACTAAATTATTTCACCACAGCCCTTTTAAAGGGCTCTGGATCATCAGACTTTATTTCAACCTTTGGAAGTAAAAGTCTAATGATCCAGAGCCCTTCAAAAGGGCTGTGGTGAAATAACTTATTACATGGAACCTTAAAGTGGTCTGTTTTTTATTCAAACATATTTGTCTGAATTTACATTGATCTCTCTGGATATCATCCTCCTTGCTTCTACCCATACGGATTACCTAGTTTTGCATAAACTAATATATATATATATATATATATATATATATATATATATATATATATATATATATATATATATATATATATATATATGGTAACTCTAGAGATTCTTCAAAATATCAACAGCATGCTAGTATAGAAAAATGTCCCAAAACTTAATAAAAGACCAAGTTTCCTTGTCAAAATCTTTATGTTATTATTAAAAAAAAAAAAAACAAAGTAATTTATTATTATAAAATTATATTTTTAATCATTTTTAGAATCTTGTTGTTTTCTTGCGTCAACAGGTAACCGTAAATTTGTATAGCGTCCTTTTGCGGTGAAAAACCTATTGATGTGGAAATTCAGAAATAAATAAGATTATTTTGAAAATATTCCGTTTTTTAGAAAACTTCGAAGAATTCATTTTTGTATGGCTTAATGTTTATATTAGATAAAAGAAGAGGTCGTTTTGAGAAGTTAAATCTGCATTTTTTTCATGTAAAATAAGACCACTCGTTACGAAAAATCTGCTCTGAATCGTAAAATAAAAAATGAAATTGAACTTAGACATTATTTCATTAAAAAAGCTGTTAATTGTTTTTTATAGATAAAGATATATTATGGACACTATTGTCTTAAGAAAAACAAAATCTTTCACTGAATAATGAATTTTTACAAGAATTGTTTTCATTTTATTTATCTTTTAATTAGAATAATTTATTAAGTTTTAAATCTTTTAAAATTCTGTATTAATTTGTAATTTAATTTAAGATGATACTTTTATTAAGTAAAAACTATATTTACTAATCATGAATGGAAAAGCTTACTACAATTCAGCAATTTTACAAGTTAGTATTTTAAAAGAATTTTCTGCTTTGCGTTTGTGTCAGTATAAACGTTCACATGACATTACTAGTAATTAAGAATAGTAACTATAGTAAATTTAAAACAAATGTGCCTAAAATTCAATAAAACTTTAGATATTTTCTTTAAGTTTTAAGATTATTGGGTAGTATTTACAGATATATCTCCCGTAGTTAAACTTCCGGGCAGACAATCGAACTGTCAGACTGTCAATAGAGCTGTCAACATCTCATAAAACATCGACTTCCGTGTTAATAAATCTTTTCTGCAATATTTTAAACTAAAAGCAATATATGTTTCAAATCAGGTTGATTAAGATTTAAATCATTTTAAACATTAACTATCTCGTCTCTTTGGAGATACTTGTGTGTGTGTATATATATATATATATATATATATATATATATATATATATATATGTGTGTGTGTGTGTGTGTGCGCGCGCGCGAACGCGTGTATACAGGGTGTAACAGCAAAATTGTCTTAATCATGAAACAGCAAAATTGTACAATTGTTAGATTAAGCTTTGAATCGTCATATCTTGGAAATGATTAAAGATATCTTACTGGAATTCGCCGAGATTTTTATGACACTATTGGATTCTACTTTGAACAATAAGAATGTATTTAGCTTGAATAGCTGATTCCTCTTCATATTGCGACCTCCTGTTCCATTTTTCTTCTCTACTATTCCCGCTTTTTATTTTTAAATTATTCACTATTCCCTTGACGGTTCTTGAATGGACTTTGAATTTGTATCTCGAGATATAGCGAGTGTAACAACAAAATTGTCCATTTCTTAAAGTTGGTTCCCATCTAGAAAGCGAGTTAACTTTCTTGATACGATATCCGTCCTAACCAGGGATTTGCCTAAAATCTAAAATCCAGCGACCCTAAGGTTACCAGTAGCCAGAAAGGTACAGAAGGTGAAAAGAGCCAAAATGTTTTTAATTTTATGCGGTAATGGGTTTTTTACTATTATCACTAATGAATATATAATAAATTTGTTCCGGAATAGAAAATCTCCCCCGATTCGAAGTGAGCTTGTAAATTAGATTTAAAAGAAAGTAATACAAGCTTCAATTTTTAGACGATTCTTTGAAACTTATGGTGGCTATTTAGACCTATTGTATATACCGGGTGTAACAGTAAAAATGCCCACATTCTGTAACAGCAATCGTTCAATTGTTAGATTAAATTCTTAGAAATGATTAAAGATATCTTACTGGAATTCTCCGAGGTTTTTATAACACTATTGGATTCTACTTTGAACAATAAGAATGTATTTAGCTCTAAGTTGAATAACTGATTCCTCTTCCTATTGCAACCTCCTGTTCCATTTTTCTCCTCTACTATTCCCTCTTTTTTTCTAAAAAATATTTACCATTCCCTTGACGGTTCTTGAATGGACTTTGAATTTGAATCTCGAGATATAGCGAGTGTAACAACAAAATTGTCCATTTCTTCCATTAAGCTACTAGCCGTTGTATCTTAAAAATGATTAAAGATATCTTACTGGAATTCTCCGAGGTTTTTATAACACTACTGGACTCTACTTTGAGCATATATATATATAATTACTCTCCAAGCTTAACAGAAGAATGGTGATGAAATCGATCATAAACGGAAATGATATTAATTACTCATAGCTAAGGATCGGAAGCTCATAAAAGATTGAATTAAAGTTCAAATATTAGTCAAGGATCATTTTCCAACATATTCAAGATGATCTTCGCTCTCTCTAACCTTCTAACTTTCTGTTCTGGAATAACAGGGTGTCTGACAGGTTTCACGAAAGATTTCATTTTCAAGTCTTTTTTCACTACTGTTTAGACTGTCATAGCTGAAACTCTTCTCTCACGTGCCAAACGTCTTATGGAGTCAGTTGGATCATTTCTAATTGATCTCTTTAGTAAATGATGATCCCACTTCTGTTGTGACCTCCTAATCCAGTTTTCGTCTTTACTGTTCGCTATTTTTTTTAAATTATACACCCTTCTCTGATCGTTCTTGAATAGACTTTGAAGATGGAAGCCAGTGTATGAATGTTAGGTCCATTACTGAAGGCTTGAATGATCTTTTTCCTCTCACCATTGCTTATTTGGGAAGGCATGATGGGGTTGACGCAAAACGATTCTAACCTGTTCTTTTTCTAGCTAAATAACTCAAAGGGATTTTCAGTGATTCTTACAAGTGGTCTCAAGTTTGCTTCACATCTTATCTAAAAATCTGGAAAAAAAAATTCAATTAGTTCAGTGATTTTTTTTCTTTTGTTGCAGTTACAGCCTATAAACTAGCATGGTGTCCAAAAATGTTCATCATTTTAAATATGATCGTCTGAGTGACTACATGCAGACAAAATTAAAAATTTTAGGGTGAACAATAACGCTGTAAATCGATTTGGATAATTTGGTGTTACACCCGGTATAATATTTTCAATTGAGCACTGTTGAACGACAAGCTAATTCTAAAAAACAGCGGTCAAGTGCGTAAATGCGAAGCTCTTCAGTAAAATGAATAGAGCACTTTGGCTGCTTGGTATCTGTTTACTTTTGTAAAAACAATACACTAGATTTGACTGATTCGTTCTGTCGAGTGAAGGTGGCTCAGTGGTAGAAGCTCCAAATCGGTTGGGTTTCGATCTTGGGCTTTGGGCTTGAGGCATTGAGGTTGTCTAGTCGCACCGAAGAGCTGTGATACAGCGAAACAGTACTGTCTGCGAATGATATATATATATATATATATATATATATATATATGTCATTCGTCAGTACATATATATATATATATATATATATATATATATATATATATATATATATGTATGTATGTATGGGGGTGTCCTAGGATATGATAAATAGCAAATACGAAACCTTTCTTTATCCTATTATTCTGTCTCATACCCGATCAGTATTCGATTTCTTCAGCCGCGAGGGAGGCGTTTCTGGTCAAGTGTTTGGGGCTTCTCCGTCGCGCAGAGTTACCCACCAAAATCAAATTCATACGAATGACCTCGTCAAACTCTCTTTTGACTTCATTTTCTACTTCCCTTCAGTAGGTCCAGCAGGTATGGTCCCGTGGGCGACAGGGGCAAGCTTGGTTAGCTGGAGGCCCTTAATCCGCTCCCACAGGTTCGTGATGGTCAAAGGCCAGAGGCTACGCGGATGCCCAAGACGACGCTTCAAGGATCACTTGAAGACATCCCGAAAACATGCCAACATCGACCCTGTGACCTGGGAAGCCGTTGCTAGGATAGGATCGAATAAATAACAAATACGAAACGTTTCTTTATCCTATTATTCTGTCAGATTCTGTTTCAAATCTGATCTGTATTTGATTCCTTGAGCCGCAAGAGGGGCGCTTCTGGTCAAGTGTGTTGGCCTCTCCGTCGCGCAAACTTGTCCACCAAAATCAAATTATCACAAATGGCCTTGTCAAACTCTCTTTCACTTCACTTTCTACTTCCCTTCAGCAGGTCCAACAGCGATGGTCTCGCAGGCGATGGTCTCGCAGGCGATGGTCTCGCAGGCGATGGTCTCGCGGGCAATGGGGGCAAGCTTGGTTAGTTGGAGGCTCTTAGTCCGCGCACACGCATTGGCGACGGGTTCGTGATGGTCAAAGGCAAGAGGCTACGCGGATGCCCAAAATGACGCTTCAAGGATCACTTGAAGACATCCCGAAAACAAGCCAACATTGACACTGAGACCTGGGAAGCCGTTTCTGCAAATCGGCCTTCCTGCCGTAGGACCATCCGTGGATGAGGCGAGACTTTCAAGTTCTGCCGTCAACATGAAGAGGATCCACGACGTGTTCTCGGGAGGGCTCGACTCGCCTAGCCGCGTCTACTACCCACACTCCTCTTGATTGCTGCTCCCGACGGTTCTTTACAGCCATCTCCGCCACCGTCACTAGAGGGGTGAAAGGGTATAAAGAGATAGGATGACCATCCCGATGGTCGTGTGAAAGCGGTTTCCAACTAAAGTATTTGATCCTTGTATTTTATGAAAAATAGAAACCTAGAAAGGTACCCATATACTTAGAATAAGAAAGAGCGTAAAATTTTTGGAATACGAAATGTGGAAAGTAGGTTTGGAGAATTTGACACTCACGGTGAATATTGAACGCAAGCAAGGCAGTGGATAACAACGAATACACAACCTAACAAGCATCTGTAAATTGTCTAAAGAGGGACTGAAATGAGTAACAAAGGGAAAAACATTGCTTAGATCTACAGAGACGAGGAAGTTGTGGAGGACCATAATCAAGAAGTGTTGAAATAGAAGAATCGGCATTTACGTTGATTCAAGACAAAATCGAATTCATTTAATCAGCTCTGATTTTACGACTGGTCGTACATCATGTCGATTTTACGACTCGTCGTACATCTAGTCTATTTTACGACTCGTCGTACATCGAATCGATTTGACGACTCGTCGTACATCGTGTCGATTTTATTACTCGTTGTACATCGAGTCGATCTTGTAACTCGTCGTACATCTGGTCGATTTTACAACACGTCGTACATTGAGTCCATTTTACGACTCGTCGTACATTTAGTCGATTTTACGACACGTCGTATATGTATTTGATTTTATTGGTTTCAACTGTATCTTCCATTACCAAATTTTAATCGGGTGTTTTCTCTTCATCGTAGCATCTCAGGTGACTTTTGTTTTCATGGATTTTTGAAGCATGATCAGTTTTTAAACAATTCTCAATTACATTAAAAACAAAGGCACGTTTCTTTTCCTTTTAGTAAAATTTCCCCTGGTGTCAAATGATATCGTGTAGGATTGGCCAGGTAATGTGACTCATTGCAGATGGTCCAGTCTCTTGCTTGTTATTGTGGTCATCCGATATGACACTGTCCTTACTTCAATTCACTGGGCTAGAGATTCGGTCGTTAAAATTCAAGTAAAGTTAGGAGAAAAAATGCGCGTCGTTTCGCATATCTCGAATGACAGGGACTGACATTTAAATTCGTCGATATTTGGCGCAGTGACGCCATTATTTGTTGTCGTCTGCTTTCCTTCTTTCATTCCTTTTTCTTTTTCTTTTCTTCGAATTTTCTTTCTTTCTTCATTTCCACGCGTTGTCATTCTTACTTTCATTGTTCTTTTCCTTCTTTCTTTATTTTTTCATTTTTTTCATCTTACTTTTATGTTTCCTTCCTTCCTTTCTTTCTTTCTTTCTTTCTTTCTTTCTATACTCGCATTTTTGTACGCTAGTGAGGGAGAGAGAGAGAGAAAGGTAATTCAGCAACTCTCATAATACACACACACACACACATATATATATATATATATATATATATATATATATATATATATGTATGTGTGTGTGTGTGTGTGTGTGTGTGTGTGTATGTAAGCAAATATACGGATATAGATCTGACAGTATGAAGAAAATATACGGAAAAACAAAAATCTGAATATACAATTATGCTGTTTTAATGCTAATTTAATGTCAACATCAGACGTTTCGGTCTAATAGACCCTCTTCAGGACATATTTATAAAACATAATTAACATTAGACGATATTCAAGTCAACATGAAAAGACGATGGGCATAAGAGTAACACTGAATATCGTCCAATGTTAATTATGTTTTATGAATATGTCCTGAAGATGGTCGACTAGATGTTTTTTAAATAAGTTAATATATATATATATATATATATATATATATATATATATACCATTGTCCAAAAACTTTAAACAACCACTTTAGTTTCCCTTTTTCAACATACGGTCAGTTTTAGACCCACTGGAGTGACATGGTGTAATCGATTTTTATATTTTCCTCAGATTACGTCACTTGCACGGGTGAGCAGTAATATGAATCTATGTTCAGTGTGTATGATGGAATCTGTTTGATCTTGAAAAATATTGCGTCATCCGAGATTGCATCAGATTTTCATCACGCCCAGACACTGTTGTCTCGACTGTCGATTAGTTGTCCTACGGCCGTTGTCTGCGATGGATGTTACTCCAAGGAAGCGTATGAAAGCTGCAAGAGCACAAAGACGAGCCTTACCAGTGAGCAATCAAAGTACTACAGGTTGATCCAGAAACTCTCCTGATTTAAATCCAATCGAGAATTTGTGGTCAATCTGCAAGGAACGACTTCGTGGAATGGACATACGAAGTACTAACATGTGCACTGGGTCATGGTTCATTGGAAAAATACAAAAAGAAAGTAAATTATAAAGGAATTATTTGTTTTGTTTCAATTAATTTGCACAAGGGTGTATATAATTTAGCTATTGCGTTTTTTCAAGGAATCTTTATATATATATACCTAAATTTTAGAATTCATTTTAAAAACAGGTAAAATCTTCCTTAAAGCTTTTATTTTAGTTTTATTTTCAAGTTAATAGATTATATTTAATATTTCTAAATGCAAAATATTTCAAACTGAATTTAAATTGATATTTTTGTTATCAGTAAAAACGCTAAAATCGTCCATATAAACAAATCTGTCAATACAACATAATTCTCTTTATTAAAACCTATTTTCCAAAATAAAATATGATTGAAACTTTATTTGGGGAAGATTGATTGATTTATTGTTTAATTAATCTGATTTGAAACAAATCTTACTTATTTAAAATATCGAAGAAAAGAATTTATAACATGGCGGTTGGTGTTTTAATGAGATATAGACAGCCCTCTCGATAGATTTATATTTAAGGAATTTTTCTAACGGCGACATAACTGTAACAATTGACGAATATAACGTGAACGCTTTTTTCATATATATATATATATATATATATATATATATATATATATATATATATATATATATATACTACCCAATAATCTTAAAAAGTTCAGAAACTATTCTAAGCAATCTAATATTTTTGTTGAAATTTAGGTACTTTTGACTTATATAGATAGATAGATAGATAGATAGATAGATAGATAGATATGAAGAGGCCGAGATAGATAGATATGAAAAGGACTGAGATAGATAGATAGATAGATAGATAGATAGATAGATAGATAGATAGATAGATAGATATGATGAGGTCGAGATGCATAGATAGATAGATATGATAAGGTCGAAATAGATAGATAGATAGATAGATAGATAGATAGATAGATAGATAGATAGATATGATGAGGTCGAGATAGATAGATATGATATGAAGAGGCAGATAGATAGATAGATAGATAGATAGATAGATAGATAGATAGATAGATAGATAGATATGAAAAGATCTAGATAGATAGATAGATAGATAGATAGATAGATAGATAGATAGATAATCAGTCAAGAGTGTTACCGTCTTCTGTTGCAGATCATCACATGGCATTCCTATGTGCTCAAATTCATCTTTTTGGAATACTTTTATCAATTGTTGTAATTATATATTCATTACGTTCTAAAGAATGTTTAAATGTTTTTTTTATTTTTTTATTTAGGGTTTGTTGGGAAAATATCCTGTGATCCAACATTATTCAGTCAAATCTCTATTCAGTCACTTATTCGTAATCGACATGTATTGCTGGTAATATTTTTTTCTTCGAAAATTCATTGCTGGTAGTATTTTTTTACAAAAATGTATTGCTAGTATTAAAACCTACTTTTACACTTTCATAGTGTTTTGACCCGTATTTACCCATAGCACAACAGGTGCTACCACCCCGGGTCAGGTCAAACCTGGGAACCTCCAGCAATTAGAAGGTGGTTCCACGCTTCTCAAAACCTCCTGATCAGAGGCCTTGCTGTTGGACGTAGTTTATCGTCTTTCGCAGGATGTGTGATAGTTCTCGGTCCGTGGGAGAGAAGAAAATGTTATCATAGTACTTATGGTTACATATAGTAATTTCAACTGTAAAATGATGAGACCTAACTGCCAATCTAGTACTGCACTTAAATTCCTTTAAGTCGAAGTACCAAAGAGGAAAGCTCATCAGAACAATTGCCATATATTTAATACACTTGATAACCTTAAATATCCGAAAAAATCTGCAGAAAATATGGAAACCTTACTTAAATCCCATAAAGTATGTCTGCCCTGTTTCGTAATTGTGGGGATTATTAATGAATTAATTTGTGGTTATTGAAGTTGATTTAGTAGTATTTTCATTATTTACATTATTCGGACTATTGTTCTCATCTTTGTCGCCATGTTTATCACAACGTTTCGGCCGTTGTACGCTCCGGCCTTCTTCAGGTGGTTGGAATGTCGAACTGAACCCTTTATTTCGTTCACCGGGGTAGACTGTTCTAGTTCCACGTGCCATGTTTAATGAATGTCAATTGTCAGTTATCTCCTGTTAATTTCCCTCTGAAAGTTCTCCACTGCCTTAACCAGGGTACTGAACTCACACTCTTTGGGTCCTGTCACTGGATCTAACCAACGCCTTTATCCACTATGCCATGTGTCCTTGAAGACATCTTGAGGGTTCAGTTCGACATTCCAACCACCTGAAGAAGGCCTGAGCGTACAACGGCCGAAACGTTGTGACAAGTATGGCGACAAAGATGAGGACAATAGTCCGAATAATGTAAATAATGTACATAATACCTCATCTCAGAAATATAGACAGATACTGAAAGGTCGAAACGTTATAATAAATATGTCAAAGATGAGGAAACGTTGTAATCAGAAATATGACTGAAAGGTCAAACAAAGATGAGGACAATAGTCCGAATAATGTAAATAGTGTACATAATACCTCATCTCAGAAATATATACAGATACTGAAAGGCCGAAAGTGTGTAATAAATATGGCGACGAAGATGAGGACTATAGTCCGAATAATGTAAATAATGTACATAATACCTCATCTCAGAAATATAGACAGACTCTAGTAGTATTTTATTTAATAAAGTATTATAATAATATTTTTAAAACCCAGTTGTGTGTGTTAGTTAGAATAATATCCGAAGAGAAGCGGGAATAATGAAACAAATTGGGAAAGCTATTCAGACGACGCGTTTCGCTTCTTTACAGAAGTCGTCGTCAGTTTAGAATGCGAGACAAACCCGTGTGGGACAAAAGTGCGTTAGAATATAAGGTTTTAAAAATCGACTAAGGTGAACTATAAAAAATATTATTTTAAATATTCACCTTGTTTTAACTTTAAATTTTGCCTCTTTTTCCATACACATATATCTTAGCCCACAAGTGTCCACTCCCGTTACACCAGAATGTGAAAAATGGTAATAGTCAAATATATTTAATTAATTTTGATTTGTAATGATCGAATTAATGAAGAAAACTCTGTTGATAAGAACCTATCCAGGTTTTAACCTTTGAACTTGAGTGAAATTTTTTCTGTTGCATGGTTCTTTGACATCCAGCCAAAATATTTTTCCTCTTATTCTTTAATTAATTAATTAAAAAAATATTTTATCGCATTTTTCTTGTCTTCTCGATTTGGATTTCAGATGAAGTAGTTACTTTATTCATGCTATATTCATGGAGGGCGCATATTTTTTCTCAAATAAGATTTCTCAAATATCCAGCCCGGTAGATGAAAATAAATCTACTTTTTAATAAACAAACGGTACATCTACTAAAATAAGCGTATCCACTAGAAATAATGTTTAAAGTGATAAAAATCTGTTTGAATAAAAAAAATAAAAAGTCTGTTACTTCTTTAGAAAATCTGTTGAAGTTTGGATAGGAAACTGGG
>CAHIKZ030003496.1:822500-830000 GCA_903632075.3 Acanthosepion pharaonis
GTATATATTTTACCATACATATATACAAGTTTCATTAAAGAGAGTTTAGAAGATAATGTGATAAATCTTTTTATTCAATTCTTATAGCATTCATACAAGTATTTTCTTTTCTGGGCATAAAATTTGTAAAATCGAAAGCCTTTACACACTTTATGTCTAGAAACGAAAATAATTGTACGAATGCAATAAAAACTGATAAAAAGCTTCACCACAGCACCTTATCAGCCAACTTTTACTTGTGAAAAGAAACAGTATATATTGCTACAGGTTATCTACGTGTCATGTATCTACACTGGTATGCGATCTACACTAATATATTGCTATCTACGTCATGAATCTACACTGGTATGCGAATATATTGCTATCTACGTGTCCTGAATCTAAACTGGTATGCGATCTACACTAATATATTGCGATCTGCACTAATATATCTCGATCTACGTGTCATGAATCTACACTGGTATGCGATCTACACTAATATATTGCGATCTACGTGTCATGGAGCTACACTGGTATGCGAGCTAATATATTGCGATCTACGTGTCATGAATCTGGTATATGATCTACACATATTGCGATCTACGTGTCATGAATCTACACTGGTATGCGATCTAATATATTGCGATCTACGTGTCATGAATCTACACTGGTATGTGATCTACACATATTGCGATCTACGTGTCATGAATCTACACTGGTATATTGATCTACCTGAATCTACACGATCTAATATATTGCGATGTACGTGTCATGAATCTACACTGGTATGCGATTACGTGTATGAATCTACACTGGTATAATCTACATATTGCGATCTACGTGTCATGAATCTACACTGGTATGCGATTACACTAATATATTGCGATCTACGTGTCATGAATCTACACTGGTATGCGATCTACACTAATATATGCGATCCACGTGTCATGAATCTACACTGGTATGCGATCTACACTAATATATTGCGATCTACGTGTCATGAATCTACACTGGTATGCGATCTACACTAATATATTGCGATCTACGTGTCGAATCTACACTGGTATGCGATCTACACTAATATATGCGATCTACGTGTCATGAATCTACTCTGGTATGCGATCTACACATGATTTTATTTACTATATTAGCTAATGTACGTGCTATTTATCGCTAGAATATTCTTCATAGAAGTTTTTTTTTTAATATTTTAATTACATTTTCTCTGTTATATATATATGTTATATGTTTTACGACGTAGCGTAGATATCATTCCAAAATAAAATGTGGACGGTGTAGACATTTTAGGTGATGCACATCCTGTTTTTCGCTAGAATATAAATAAAGAAAAAATTTAAAATTTAGGTACATTTCTTAATTAATCTTTCTATAATATATATTTATTTTCTTAATTAATCTTTATATATATATATATATATATATATATATATATATATATATATATATATATATATATATGTTATAATGTGTTTTACTACGTAGATATCGTACCAAAATAAAATTCATTAATAATGTAGATATTTTTCCTTGTCGATAACAAGCCTAAGTAGTACCATCATATATATACAGGGTGTCCCAAAATAATGTATACACCCTTTGAATCGTTATAACTTTTGACTTGTGAATAAGATTAATACAAGAGAAGAATACCTTTAAAAATTTGAAAAAAAACATCGAAAATCAACTTTAATAAGATAAAAGCTACTTGGAGCAATGGCTGAATGTTCATATAATGATGAGTTCACATCAAGAGCTCAAACTAGTTGCCATTCTGCTCAATACATCTTGAAGAAATAGACCTACAAACGTCCAGTATTATTTCCTCTGGTATTTGAGCACATTCTTCTTAAATTGTTACTCTCATTTCAGCAATAGTTTCAGTTTTCCTGCTGTAAATTTTGTCTTTTAGAAACCCCCACAAAAAGAAATCCAAGGGTGTCAAATCTGGTGATCTAGGTGGGTATTTAACTGTCCCGCTTCTTCCAATCCATCTGTTATGCATGTTTTCATCCATATAAGTTTTCACATAACAGTAATGTATTATTAACTCTTGATATTTAAAGAGTGTATGCATTATTTTGAGACACCTAATATATATATATATATATATATATATATATATATATATATATATATATATAGAGAGAGAGAGAGAGAGAGAGAGACAGACAGACAGACAGACAGACAGACAGACAGAGAAAGAATATTGGTGGTCAAGATGATAAAATCAAGGTAGAGCTCTATGTACAAGTCAGTGAAAGAATATAATATAAAAGGCTCAAACACTAATATTTCATGGTTATAATTTATTACATTGGAATAATAATTTATATTTGAAAGAATGAATGTGGTTTTACAGACACTGTATATATATTTGAAAAAGTGTTTGTGATTCAGTGTAATAAATTATAACCATGAAATAAAAATGTTTGATCCTTTTTTATATTATATTATATTATATTATATTATTATATTATATATATATATATATATATATATATATATTTATAAGCAGTAAATTGATTTTGCCTACCGAACGCCTTTGGTCGATCGGTAAGGCATCGTCAGCGTAAATGACGGATATATTATATATATATATATATATATATATATATATATATATATATAATGATATAGAAATGTTTTTAAATGTGTGTATGTATGAAATGAGAGAGAGAATAAAACTGACAGTTTCTTCTATCGCACTTCTCATGCCCGAAACTCTCCCCGACTTCATGCTTCACAGTGAACTTTGACCTTCGAAAATTTAAATGCAATGCCAATCGTTATCTTCTGTCTTCTTAATTTTGTTTTTTTATCCTCTCCTTAATAGCAGTTTTTTCTCATATTCTCTAACACCTTAGTAATCTACACGCCATAGTGGACTGTTGCCTTCTTGGGTTGAAATGATTAAAAATAGCCCCTTTTTTAAGTTACTTCTTGGTGTTCCAAATGCACCCATTGCTACAAGAATTACTTCAGCAGACATAGTCCATACTTTTTTCGACTCCAAAGCCAGATCCACAACTTTACACTTACATTTATAAATCACTGAATTAACATAACATTATATATATATATATATATATATATATATATATATATATATATATATATATATATATATATATATATATTCAAAAGACTATGTTATTTTTATAGATAGAATTATTTAAATAATTGCTCTGTTTATAAACAATATTACCAACATTTACCGGAAGGGTTGGAATATTTAACCCCATGCGACACATATTGAGAGCAAGAGAGATAGGAGAAGGCAGCGAGCCACTTAGCTGACCGGCTTGTAGTTCTGGATCTGAGCAAAATGATAGAAAGTTGTGGAGAGTCATGATCGTCTATGTCCTGAAGGGACGCAACACATTGAAAAATTATGTAGAAACTTCACAAACGATTCTTCGTTCTAGCCATTTTCAGACATTTTCGTTTGGTTGGTTCGGCTTGTTTAACGACATATCAACTTCTTTTGGGTTATTTAATAACGAAATCTTATTTTCTTGTGAGCTTTGGTAACTTTCTTTTTACGAAAATGTTTTGTGGTAATTCATTTTACTATGAAAATATATTTCGGCTAATTTATTTCTAATTTTGATTTAATTTTTATACTTTCATGTTTTAAACCCAGTTTGGATGTTCACTATTTGCCCATGTCTGGGACCCTAACAGGTGCTTGTTAGACATTTTCATGACGGTCGTCTTCGAGTATAGAATCCAAAGGTTGGCAGTGAATATTTCGGAGACAGTAAGAAAGCGTAGTTCAGGTTCGCAGTGGATATCGCAGCAGAGCGTAGTTCTTCCTTCTGTCGTGTTCGCCTGACAAGTTGGCTCTGGTCCTTCCGGTAGGGAAAACAAAGATGGCAGCCTTTATACACGACGGATACAGTGTTCTGCGGCTCCTGATTGGTTAATCTTCCATTGGTAGACTATAAAGGGAAATAAGTCATTTTGACTCGCTCACTAGTTATAGATAGTATATACCCAAAAAACCGTAACAGGGCTACCACCCTGGAACAGAGTAGATCAAGGAACAACAGCCATTAACATGTGGTTCCACGCTTCTCAAAACCTCCCGATCAAAGGCCCTGTTGCCAGATGTAGTTTATTTTCATACCCAGGACGACATTAGGCTATTGCAAATGGCGTGTATTTAAAGCAAACAAAACCTTACCAACTTCGATAGGCAACATCAAAAACATGAACATGATTTACTGTCAAAAACATCGCAAAAACTACAAGCCCTACAAATAAAAAATGAAAATCTTATCAACATCAAAGCGCCTATAATCCTTGAAAATGAAAAATGTAAATGCTTAAATGAACGCTTGGACAAACTCTATGCACACTTATATGCTATCCTATACCTTTATACCAATGGAGTACTGTTGTCATATGTGGGCAGGGGTTTTCCAGTCTTTTCTTTCCCGTCTTGATAGAGTCCAAAAGCATCGTTCTTGTGGGTGATGAATTATTTTCCACTATACAACCTCTTTCCCACAGACGATAAACACGTGCATATAAGACACTAGAAGCGAAAATTATATGCGCGTGTTTATCGTTGCTAGGAAATCATCTATGTAATTACTGACAGACTATCATCACTGTCTTGTCCATATATTGATTAATATGTTGTAATTGACATCTTTCACAATGGCTTTTGTAAGCCAAAAGCTTAGATTGTATTAAAAAAATATGGAACAGTATTGTGAATTTCTTTCTTCGTTCGACGATAATTTTATTAAACTTATCAGACGTTACGAAAAAAAATTACATAAAATAAATAGACAACACTTGTCTATATTATTTAATGAAACGTGCATGAATGAAAGATGCTGCCTAAATACACACACAATATATATGTATATATATATATTGCTATATATATATATATATATATATATATATATATATATATATATATATATATATATATATTTATAATTACATGACAATAGGAAAACTATGATTATCGATGACGCGTTTTGTCCAATCGGGAGAAACGCGTCAGCAATAACTACAGTTTTCCTTTTCATTCACATAAAAAATATTGTGTTTTCTACAGTTTAACTCTGAGAAATTTTTCATATATATATATATATATATATATATATATATATATATATATATATATATATATATAAAATCAAATAATTGTCGGACTTTGGACTATTTTATAATGTTTAACGTCATTTGTATACAATTGGATGCACTTGGAGCAGATATGAATGCATTCCATGGAAGATTGAAATTTTAATATATATATACATATATATTGACCACTATATATATATATATATATATATATATATATATATATATATATATATATATATATATAACAGACATAAGGAAATCTTATTTATTCCTATATAACATAAACATGTGTGTGTGTGTTTGAGAGAGAGAGAGAGCATCTTGAGGTGGTGTAATGCTGAGCAAGCCTGACTTTTTCAATTAATTATGACTGAGTAGTGAGTTCGATCCTCAATAGGTGCTCCACACTCTCGGCCTTGTGCCGCATCTAAGATATGGCTTAGAATACCATTTATGATAGATGAGACTTCGACGTGATGTAATGGTTAAGAAGCTTGAATAATTACAACTCTGTGCCTTGTGCTACATCTAATCTACCTTAGAAAATCACCATATATATATATATATATATATATATATATATATATATATATATATACTCACCTACGTTACATGCATATATATATATATATAGTATATATATATACTCACCCTACACACGTTAAATATATATATATATATATATATATATATATATATATATATATATATATATATATATATATATCCATATTTGAGTATTTTATATTTTGAGTAATTTGAATATAGGAATACATATGTATTCATACATTATGAAATGGACAAAGTCTGATAAATTATTTTAAGACATTTTAAGATTGTTTATAATAAACAGTATAATAACATTAGCGCCTTGAATGTCTGAGAGTTATTATAGAAAATATGCGTCCTCCGACAAGAATCGAACCTGCATCCTAGTACGGAACTGTCATATAGCCTGACGTTAGCACACCGATTGAGGCATTAGAGAACGTCCTGTCGGAGGACGCATATTTTCTATGAAAATTCTCGGACATTCAGGCCGATAAATGTTGTTAATACTGTTTAATTTAAACAAAGCATTTACTTAAATATTTGTATCTATAAAAAAGAATGTATAAACATGAAAATGTCTCCAAAAATATGTATTCATATGCATATAAGTATTTGCATATATATATATACATATATGCAAATACTCATATATATCGTTGATATTATATATATATATATGTATGTGTGTGAGTGTGTGTGTGTGTGTGTGTGTAGATAGATAGATAGATAGATAGATAGATAGATAGATAGATAATTACGGCCTCGTAAGATCACCGAAGTTAAGCAATGTCGATCCTGAGCATTATCTATACTTCTGAGAATTCGGCTGCATACGCATAACGGTTCGGGTATTTTTGAATAATTTGGACGCCATGAATCCATATGGAAATCTAGGTTTGAGAAGGCCCTGTCAGTACTGTAATTAATTCGTTTCTCAGAAAACGCCCAAAATGTTTGGCCTTGTGCCAGATTATTTTAGGTAATCTCATTGTGAAATATGTCAGAATATTTTCGAAAAAAAAATCAATTGCTCTAAGTAGGTTTTTTTTTGTAACAACGGTCTACTATTTAATTTTTTTTTTCTTTTGCCTTGCAATTAAAAACTACGTAATTATACAAGCACCTGCAAACTTGACACTAACAGGTGCGCTAAGGTCAAAACAGTACAACGATCAGTTTTTCTCTTTTTTCCTTCTCTATTTCCCTCTCTTTTCATAATCTTTTCCCTCATTTTATCTCTTTCTTGCGTTTATTTTTTACTCTTTTTTTTTTCAAAGCAAAACAGCTTTACGGTCAGATATATCTACTGGCTTGAAAGGGAGACAAATAACGACGGTTTACTCTGTAATAGATCACGTACATGTCAACCGCTTCTTTTTTTTTACCCCAGCAACTCAAGTACAAAAATTTAAATACCAGAGGGGTGTTTTAACAGAATGCGAAAAGTGTGACACTGAAATCCGAAGGCGCGTTATCATAGAGAAAGATGCCTTCCAAATGCTAAGCAGAGTATTAAGAAACAAGAAAATTTCGTTAAAAAAAAAAAAATTGTACAGAATTGTTACGTGACATTAGTCCTCCTATATGAAAGTGAACGCTGGACAATCTCCATGCAGATTGCTTGAAGCAACAGAAATCTTGTTCTACAGAAGGATGCTGAGAATACGATGAATCGAAGCAACGACAAATATTTAGAGACCATCGAAACAAAAAAGAAACTGATACTTAACATCAGGAAGACACAGTTAAAATCTCTAGGGCACATAATGAGGAAAGAGGGCTTGGAAAATTTGATACTCACAGAACGGACCGAAGGCAGATGAAAACAACGCATAACTC
>CAHIKZ030003496.1:832500-887500 GCA_903632075.3 Acanthosepion pharaonis
CACTAAATCATTATTATCTCAAAAAAAAAGTAGAAAATAAAAAATATTTTCTGGCTTTAAATAATCTGCAATGGGTTGATATACCGTAAAAAACGAATCAATCGATCAAAGAAAACAAAAGAATCAGAGAGAAAAAGTGAGTAACTTATCTAACATGTTTACGCGCATAGAGCAATGTCTGGGGAATGGGGAGAAGACGAACGTTGCATAGGATAGGAAGATGCGGAGAGCCATGATCGCCAACGTCATAAGAGAACACAGTCCATAAAAGTGGAAAATATCGGGTAGGGGTGACATCAGGTAGGTAGAGAATAGTCTTTTACCCAGATGTAAGGAATATACATTTATTTTCCTTAATTTGACTATTATTTTGGTATAGAACTTTTAGACATAACCATCTTTTTTATTATCCATACATTGCCATGGCTTATTGGGGCTAGAATTCCATCTTTTCTTGAGAGATATAGATCCAGGTATTCATGCCTTCCCAAGGCCATTGCAAACAGACGAGGCGGTTCACTGATATCAATTTAATGGGATCAACGTCAAGAATAGACTGAATAGATAGATATAGATAGAAAGATAGTCGAGAGAGTAAAATGAGATTGCCTGAAATCTAGATGAAGAGAGGAATTAGATAGATAGATAGATAGATAGATAGATAGATGAAGAGATGAAATTTGTCGAACATATTGAAATTTGATAGATAGATAGATAGGATAGATAGATAGATAGATAGATAGATAGATAGATGAAGAGTGAAATTTATAATATTTACATTCGACTATTGTTCATCTTTGTCGCCATATTTGTGACAGATGAGTGAAATTTTCCATATTGAAATTTGATAGATGGAAGATAGATATATAGATAGAAAGATACGTAGAGAAAATGGAGATAGATAGATTGAAATTAGATAGATGAAGAGAGTGAAATTAGATAGATAGATAGATATAGATAGATAGATAGATAGATAGATAGATGAAGAGTGAAATTATTAATATTTACATTAGTCGGATCGTCCTCATCTTTGTCGCCATAACAGACAAGTGAAAATCGAACATATTGAAATTGATAGATAGATAGATATATAGATAGAAAGATAGTCGTAGAGAGTAAAATGAGATAGATAGATTGAAATTAGATAGATGAAGAGAGTGAAATTAGATAGATAGATAGATAGATAGATAGATAGATAGATAGATAGATAGATAGATAGATAGATAGATGAAGAGAGTGAAATTTGTCGAACATATTGAAATTTGATAGATAGATAGATAGATAGATAGATAGATAGATGAAGAGAGTGAAATTTACAATATTTACATTAGTCGGACTATTGTCCTCATCTTTGTCGCCATATTTGTGACAGACAGAGTGAAATTTGTCGAACATATTGAAATTTGATAGATAGATAGATAGATATATAGATAGAAAGATAGTCGTAGAGAGTAAAATGAGATAGATAGATTGAAATTAGATAGATGAAGAGAGTGAAATTAGATAGATAGATAGATAGATAGATAGATAGATAGATAGATAGATAGATGAAGAGAGTGAAATTTGTCGAACATATTGAAATTTGATAGATAGATAGATAGATAGATAGATAGATAGATGAAGAGAAGGAAATTTGTTAATATTTACATTAGTCGACTATTGACTCATCTTTGTCGCCTGACAGACTTTGTCGCCATTGAAATTTGATAGATAGATAGATATATAGATAGAAAGATAGTCGTAGAGAGTAAAATGAGATAGATAGGATTGAAATTAGATAGATGAAGAGATGAAATTAGATAGAGATAGATATAGATAGATAGATAGAAGATAGATAGTCGATAGATAGATAGATAATGAAGAAGGAGAAATATATTGAAATTTGATAGATAGATAGAAATTAGATAGATAGATAGATGGTAAAATTTTTAATATTTTTAGCATTAGTCGGATATTGATGTATTTGTGACAGATAGAAATAGATGAAATTTGATAGATAGATATATAGATAGAAAGATATAGAGAGTAAAATGAGATAGATAGATGAAGATGAAGAGATGAAATTAGATAGATAGATAGATAGATAGATAGATTAGATCGAAACATATTGAAATTTGATAGATAGATAGATAGATAGATAGATAGATAGATGATAATAGAGATGATAGATTTAATGAATTTACATTAGTCGGACTATTGTCCTCATCTTTGTCGCCATATTTGTGACAGACAGAGTGAAATTTGTCGAACATATTGAAATTTGATAGATAGATAGATAGATATATAGATAGAAAGATAGTCGTAGAGAGTAAAATGAGATAGATAGATTGAAACTAGATAGATGAATTGAAATTAGATAGATAGATCGAAGATAGATAGATAGATAGAAGATAGATAGATAGATGAAGAAGAAATTTGTCGAACATATTAAAATTTGATAGATAGATAGATAGATAGATAGATGATAGAATTGAAGAGAGTGAAAGTGTAAATTATTTGACCATTGAATCGCCATATTTTAGACAGACAGATGATATGAAATTTGATAGATAGATAGATAGATATATAGATAGAAAAAGATAGCCCAGAGAGTAAAATGGATAGATTGAAATAGATAGATGAAGAGATGCGAAATTAGATAGATGATAGATAGATAGATTGATAGATAGATAGAGATTAGATAGATAGATGAAGAGATGAAAGAAATATATTGAAAAATAGATAGATAGATAGATAGATAATAGATAGATAGATAGATAGATGAAGAGAGTGAAATTTACAATATTTACATAGATAGTCCCATCTTTGTCGCCATATTTGTGACAGACAGAGTGAAATTTGTCGAAAATTGAAATTTGATAGATAGATAGATAGATACTGAAATGTAAAATTATAGATAGAGAAGAGAGAGAAATTAGATAGATAGATAGATAGATAGATAGACAGATAGATAGATAGATAGATTGAAGAGGTGAAATTTGTGAACATATATTGAAATTTGATAGATAGATAGATAGATAGATAGATAGATAGATAGATAGATAGATAGTATGAGATAAAATGAGATGAATGGAAATAGATAGATGAAGAGATGAAATTAGATAGATTGAAATTAGATAGATAGAATAGATAGATAGATAGATAGATAGATATAGATAGATAGGATGAAAAGAGGAAAATGATAGATAGATAGATAGATAGATAGATAGATAGATAGATAGATAGATAGATAGAAAATTAAAACTAATTATTACATGGAGAAAAAGAAGAGAATTAATAGAAGCGTCTTTATTCTGTCAATACGTACACAGCTTCAAATGTTTTGCCTTGTTAATGTTATTCACATTCACCATCAATTATCACATCAATGAATCTTTTATTTAATCTAAGGAGGTTCTCGTTTCTCTGCCTAGGAAAATCTCGTCTCGTTCTGATTTTCATAGTACAGCTCTACAGTTTTGCTTATATTTTATGTTTTTTTGAATGGTAAGCTAAACCAAAAATTCAACCCACTTTTTAATACTTTTAAAAAGACAAACACAAAATAACCCATGAATTAAATTAAATGTTATCATCAACATATTTGTTCTTATGTATAAAAATGTAGAGAATCATATTAAAATAATTTTCAATATCTGTTCCCAAGAAAGAAAGAAAAAGAATGTGATATCGTAAGTGGAAAGGAAGGAAGGAAGGAAAAAGAAAGAAAAAAGAAAATGATAACAATATCGTAGTCAGGTGAAAGAAAAGAAAGAAAGAAAGAAAGAAAGAAAGAAAGAAAGAAAGTGAAAAAAAGAAATGAATGTAATATCGTAGTCATAGAAAGAAAGAAGGAAGAAAGAAAGAAAGAAAAGAAATAAAAAAGTAGTTAAAGAAAGAAAGATAAAAAGGAAATGAAAAGGAAATGAAATGTAATATCGTAGTTATAAGAAAGAAAGATAGAAGAAAGAAAGAAATGAAAAGGAAATGAATGTAATATCGTAGTTAGTAAGAAAGAAAGAGAAGAAAGAAAGAAAGAAAAGGAAATGAATGTAATATCCATAAGAAAGAAAGAAAGAAAGAAAGAAAAGGGAAAAAAGGAAATGAAAGTCATAAGAAAGAAAGAAAGAAGAAATGAATACATCGTAGTCATAAGAAAGAAAGATAGGAAGAAAGAAAAGAAAGTGAAAAGGAAATAAGTACATCAGTCATAAGAAGAAAGAAAGAAAGAAAGAAAGAAAGAAAGAAGAAATGAATGTAATATCATAGTTATAAGAAAGAAAAAAAGAAAGATAGGAAGAAAGAAAGAAAGTGAAAAGGAAATGAATGTAATATCGTAGTCATAAGAAAGAAAGAAAGAAAGAAAGAAAGAAAGAAAGAAAGAAAAAAAGAAAACAGAATGTAATATCATAGTTATAAAAAAAAAAGAAAGAAAGATAGGAAGAAAAAAGAAAGTGAAAAGGAAATGAATGTAATATCGTAGTCATAAGAAAAAAAGAAAGAAAGAAAGAAAGAAAAAAAGAAATTAATGTAATATCATAGTTATAAGAAAGAAAGAAAGAAAGAAAGAAAGAAAGTGAAAAGGAAATGAATGTAATATCGTAGTCATAAGAAAGAAAGGAAGAAAGAAAAAGAAAGAAAAAGAATATAATATCGTAAATACTTAAAAGAAAGAAAGTAAAGGAAAAGAAAGTGAAAAGGAAATGAATATAATATCGTAGTCATAAGAAAGAAAGAAAGAAAGAAAGAAAGAAAGAAAGTAAAAAAGAAAGAAAGAAAAAAGAAAGAAATGAATGTAATATTAACCTCATGAGAAAGAAAGAAAGAAAGAAAGAAAGAGAGAGAGAAAAAAGGAAATTAATGCAATATCGTAGTCATAAAAAAGAAAGAAATAAAAAGGAAAGAAAGAAAGGAAAAGGAAATGAATGCAATATGAATGCAAGAAAGAAAGAAAGAAAGAAAGAAAGAAAGAAAGAAAGAAAGAAAGAAAGAAAGAAATGAAAAGGAAAGAAAGAAAAAGAATGTAATCTCATAGTCACAAGAAAGAAATCAAGCAAGGAAGAAAAATGTAATATCTTATATCGTTATAAGAACGATAGAAAAAAAGAAAGAAATAAGGAAAGAAAGAAAAAAGAAAGAAGAAAAAGCAAGTAATATTGTAAATAGTTATAAGAAAGAAAGAAAGAAAGAAAGAAGGAAAGGATAGAAAGAATCGAACAACAAATAAGTGTAGAAAAATCCCCCAAAATATGAAGTATAGCAAAAAATATAGGTGTGTATAATTCATTAATATTTATATAAAAAGTATAGTGATATTGCTTTCTTTTAAAGGAAAAAAAAACTTCCCTTGTCTTTTATTCATTTACTTCTTCATTTCTTCATTCTTTCATTCATTTATTTATAACTCTCTTTTCTCTCTTTATTGGTCGTGGCCCAAAAAGAAGAAAGTTTCATTTATTTATTCAGTGCCTTTCACAAAATCATTCACACGCCTTTATTCTCAACTACATACATACATACATACATATATATATATATATATATATATATATATATATATATATATATATATATATATATATATATATATTTGTTCTTCTTTTCGCGTGTAAGTGTCCTTCTAAAGCTATACCGCACATTTGCATTCCCCTGTCCTTGAACGTTTGTATTTCATAAAACACTCAGTGAAGCGAGAATTCCGCTTCGGGATACACGTACTTGTGAAACTTTTATGTTACTTTCACAAAGAATATTTATTAAAAATAAAATAAAATACAATAAGAACAATTGATATTTAGAGCCATCATCATCATTATTATTGCTAGTATTATGAATAGTACTTGTATTAGTCGTAGTAATACTAGTAGTTGCATATATTCCTCTGCAGAATAGGGATACTCTTCTTCTTCTTCTTCTTCTTCTTCTTCTTCTTCTTCTTCTTCTTCTTCTTCTTCTTCTTCTTCCACCTCCTCTACAGACTAGAAAAATATAATAAACAGAGAAAACCGACTGACTTGTCAGTCGTTTGAATAAAACTTGTTTCAATAGATTCTTGCTGCCTAATCATGAATATATATATATATATATATATATATATATATATATATATATATATATATACAACTTGTTCTTTTAACCTCATGCTTAAAAAAAACAAATTTAGGACTAAAATTCATAAATCTTGTTAATAAGCACTTCCCTAAAACGAATAAGCTTAGTAAAATCTTCAATAAAAATACTCTTAAACTTAGTTACAATTGTGCGGATAACCTCGAAAAAAAATAATGAAAAGCATTATAATAAGGTATTTAGCAGATATAAAACCTCAAAGCGCATGGCGAAATGTAGTGATGCGTTAAACGATACTAAATATCATAACACCAATACTAATAGATGCAACTGTAGGAATCCCAATGATTGTCCATTACGAAACAATTGCTAAGCTAGTTCTCTGGTTTATCTTAGTACCATTTCTTCACTTGAAAACCCGAATATTAAAAAATTCTACATAGGTGGTACTAAATATCTACTTAAACGCCGTTGGTGCCAGCATGTTTTTTTCTTCAAAAATAGTTCTTATAAACATTCTACCTCGCTGTCCAAATACTATTAATGTTTAAAGGAGAAAAACAAAATTCCCACTGTTAAATGGAAATTAATTAGAAGAGCTCGTACCTGTAATTCTTTATATGCACCATGTTATCTTTGTCTCAATGAAAAGCTAGAAATCATTAGATCTACAAACAAGCCAAACCTTTTAAATCAAAGGAAAGAACTCACTGTTAACTGCAGGTATAAATTACTTTAACTTGCTTTCTAGCTAGATAGAATATTTTATATAAAGATGAAATGATATTGTAAATAATTATTATTTTTTTACCTTATGTTTTCGATTATTAATGTTTGTGCAATTTTGACGGGTAGTTTGCGTTGTCTCTGTAGTTATGTTGGAAGATTGAATCTTAATGAATCTGTTTGTCGTTGGTGTATTTGCGTGCTCATATATTCAATCACATTTATGTGTTTGTCTATTAAGACGTGATGTATGTATGTCTAAGCAAAAATAAACCTTTCTCCATTGTCCACTAAACTTATCATCACGACCCTGTCAATGTAATTGACTATGTGGCCATATATTGCACCTCTTACCACTGCTGAGTAGTGAGTTCGATCCTCACTGGGTGCCCCATACTTTCGGCCTTGTGCCACATCTCAGCTGTGCTTAGAAAATCACTACTACCGCTCAGATTCGGACGAAAAATTTAACCTATTTCTAAGAACAATGCATGAAAGTTTAGACATATTTTCTCCTTTTTTTTCTTTGAATAGTAACTTTTATTTTTTTTAATTACAAAATATTGGAGACTAATCGTTTATACTGATTTCCTATAAAATCTAATACTTATTTTAAAGCGTTAATAAATTGTAAAAATTTTTTAAAAACTTTTTTATTTTACTAGCAATATCATCACTTGACAAGACGCAGAAGTGTTGAAACAAATGACTATATTTGTAGTGATATTATAATATACTTATGTTATAATTTTTAAATAAATATTATATATATATATATATATATATATATATATATATTTAAAATATGATTTTAAATACGCTACATAAGAGTTTCATGTTTCAAAAAAGAGCCAAAAATTTCAATATAATTATTTGAATTAAAATGAAATTTCAGAGATAAGTTATTCCAAAAAAAATTTCGCATGAAGATGGAACAGAGCTTAGTACTTTAATTCAATTTAATTCAAATAATTATATTGAAGTTTTTCGGCTCTTGTTTTGAAACATGAGAACTCTAAATGTAGCATGTTGGAATCATATTCTTAAATAAAAATTATATTTATGCTCTACTTTTTGTATCAGGCATTATTTTTAAAATAATAACAAAAATACTAAAGAACTTTTGGATTATTTACCTAACGAGTTCTTTCCTATTATATATATATATTTTCACATATCTATATATATATATCTATATATATATATATATATATATATATATATATATATATTATAACTATACTACAGAAAAAGCCCGGATGACGCAATTCGCAAATATAAATTATTTATCGAAAGAAATTGGTATCTGGGGAAAAAAATGGGGGGGAAAAAAAGAGAAACATATGAGTAGGGTGAAAAATCGTCCTGTTCCTTAATTTACAGTCCAAAGAAAAAAAGAACAATCGAGTAAATAAGATAAAACATAAAGTGCTCAATACGATATGCAGAGCAGAAAATAAAAAAGTCCTAAAGAGCCAGAAACTACCTATCTAGGTTTTACCTAAATGGATCTCCAGGGTAAACTGTCCAGAAACTGTAAACTGGACAAAATAATTGGAACACTTGTTAAATTCAAAGAAAATTTATTAAATATGGAGTTGGCCCTCCTTTAGCTTCACATCCAGAGGAATTTTCAGTCATTTCTTCCATTAAAACCTTCTCCAGCTCTTTTTAAGACACGATGGTGGAGGATAGCGGTCTTAAAATTTGTTAACCTCTTACAAAATGTATTTTTGAGGCTCCATGTTTCTAGATTGCGACCAATTTAACCACTCCAGGCGGTATGTATTGGAGCATTATCTTGGAAGATATTCTTTTTGAATATGAACACAGATGTTCAGGAGAGGTCAAGAAATTTGGACTTAAATTTGACTAAACTGTCACTGAAAAATAAAGTCAAAACACAAACCATTAGATAAATAAACGTACTTTTACAGATAGATAACTCTGCAATTAAACCTCGAAGTTTTCCTTAAATCTCTTCCATGATATAATAGGTCAGTTTTTGAAATATTAGGACTGGATTCAACTTGTAAATATTTCCAATTTTTTTGGCATTTCAATAACATTGTATATATATATATATATATATATATATATATATATAGTTCAAAGCAACCTTAAAAGGCTCCTGCCAAGCGAGCTCCAACAAATGGTTCCTGTTACGCATTGTAGAATTTACATGGCGCTCCCTAAAGATATATATATATATATATATATATATATATATATTAGTTTTAGTTAAAGTTCTTAATAAAGGTAGTAAAAAGAAATTTGATTTTTGGCCAAACCTTTATCGCCATTATAGGTTTGGTTATATAAAGAAATGTTTCCTGGCTTGTGTATATACGACAAATGTGTTTGTGTGTCGACATTCTGTGTGTGTGTGTGTATGTGTGTGTGCTTAAATAATGAATCATAGTATTTTTCCTAAAGCTGGCATTTCTCGTGATTAAAGAAGAAAGAAAAAAAGTGATTTTTTTTTTTAAATTAAAAGTGTTCCACGGTACAACGTTCGTAATAAACATGGTTGTCGTCTGACATTTCGCATTACTACAAATAACAATTATTATAATTTAGTTGAAGGGAGCCCAAACTATGTTTTAATAAGATTACCTAGTCGAAATAGTTTCTTCTTCTTTTCTTCTTCTTCTTCTTCTTCTTCTTCTTCTTCTTCTTCTTCTTTAAGTACCCTGTCCCCTCAGGACGTAGGTGATTATGATTCTCCATAATTCCCTGTCTCTTGCCGCTCTAAATCACTTCTGTTTTTTCGCTATTGCTAAACTCTCTTCCGCCATCAATTAACTCGAATTTACTATATTATGCGTTATTTCCTTTGTCCGTCTTGCATTCAATCTCTCCTGCGAGTTACAGATTTTCTAAGACCTTCTTCCTCATGTTGTACCCCAGAAATTTCTATTGTTTCTTCCTGATGTTAAGTGTAAGTTTTCTTTTCGCTTCCATTATCTCTAAAACCTGGTCACATGTTCCCTCTATGGTGTCTTCAGCATCTTTCTGTAGAACCAAATATCTATTACTTCCAGTCTCTTCATCTTTGAGAAGATTCTCCAGCATTCACTGCCAAACAGTATATATCATGTAACTCTTCAGTACTCTTTTCTTTGTTTCTAACGGAGATTTTCTGTCTCTTAATACTCTGCTTAGCTTTTGGAAGGCATCTTATCCGTCTTCTGCTAGAACACTTGCCAGATATTGAATTTTTTGTACTTGTTTGATTTTGGTACATACGATTTGTAATTTGTCTTTTGAGCTCATCCTTTTGCTAATAACCATGTATTCTGTCTCTTTGCAGGTTATGTTTAGTCCTTTCTTCTCGCTTTCTTTCGCTACCTGCAGTAGGATCTTTTTTAGTTTTCTTTCTATGTCTGCTATCAACAATCTGTCATCTGCATATCATATATTTTTAAGATTGTGACCGCTAGTAATGAATCCTGGTAGGACATGTAAATCTCTCAGAATTGCCTCTCTGTATAGGTTGTATGAGTCCGGCGAGAAGACACACCCTTGTCTTACATTCCTTATATATTTTTGTATATCTGCTGAGCTCATATTCTGTCCGCATGCAATCAGTTTGTTGCCACTATAGGTTCTTGATTATTCTAATGTCCTTCTCAATGTGCGTTAATCATCCCGTCCAAAAATGTGCGTCTGAGGACTCCTCCTGCGTAAAAGCCGGCTTCAAGGCTTTCATCCCAGCCAGAAAACACCAAGTTAAATCGTGCTTATCACCTTGGTTCTCACCTGCTTGTTCTGCTGCTATAGACGATAGGAATCAATTCTTCCGTCTGTACTAGAGCGACATGTCTGATTGCAACAGACGTCTCTTTGTCTCTACTCGTAATGAGACAAGCGCGCCCTAAATTAAGGGAAATTACTGTTTGCTGATAGAATGAAGCAACGTATTGCATCTCGCAAGTTTGGTTCTAAAGATTATTGGTGGCTCTGCAAGAGTGTGCTGAACTACAGAAATTCCTCAATCCCTCCTCTATTCAATCAATTCGAAGTGCTAACAGCCACAGTTGATAAGGCTCTTCGCTATGGTACCTAGATTTTTTTTTAATTTAAGCGTAGTACTAGAGTTCACATCAAATTACAGTTAGGCTGGCTAGATATAGCCGTAATCTCTATCCTAACAGTTTCTTTTCTTGCACTTCTCGCTTGTGGATCTCCCTTCCGGCTCTATGCTTTCCAGCCAACTTTAATCTGTAAAAAATTAAATCCAATAGCGATCTTTATCTACTGTCCTCCTGATTACTCTTTTTTTCTTCCCGCTCATTATTAATATTTCTAATTCTTCCACACCCTATAACTTCTTGTGTCTTAGTGGCTTTACTGCCTTGCTTTGGGTTCATACCGATTAAGAAGAAAAAAATTACATTCCTTGTTCTAGTGCCTTTGACGAACACGCACTGATTGCGATGTGCGCGCTTTCATTCACTGTCGATAGATTTATCATTTTTAATATGAAATTTTGACTTCTTTTACCCCATCTTATTATTGTTGCTTTTTATCCCAACACTCAAGGTCGATAGACTTTTCATTATTATTTTATTTATTTTGCCATTTATCACAACATTAAAGGTCTTTATTATTATTTGTATGTTGTTTCCTGCTTTTTATCTTTAAGAGCCGGGTCCAAACTATAAGTTCTTAGGCCCTATAAGAGAACTGTCATTTAATTGGTAGCACTTTTCTTAGTATATGGGATGTTCCTAGTAGGGTGACCTTCTGGGTAACTTGAATATTGTCTGGGACATTGTTAGTAAAATTGTCCATTCCTTTTCGTTCGAGGCCCAGTGCTCCAATTACTGTTTGTACAGTCTCAGTCTTCATTCTCCACATCCTGTTAATCTCGATTTCCAGGTCCTTGTATTTGGACAATTTCTCGATAATTTTCATGGTGGGGATGTTTCTCTTAGATGGTAGTGCTATGTCAATAAACATACACTTCCTGAATTTCTTGTCATTTATGATACTATCTGGTCTGTTGGCATTTCGTTTCCCTGTCAGTTTTAATTGGCATGTCCCAGAGGATAGTTGCATCGTTATTTTGGGTAACTGGTTGATGCTCATACTATCTCTCAGTGGTTTCGATTCTGTGCTTCTTGCAGATCTTCCAGTGCACATATGTAGCTACCGTGTTATGTCTCTGGTTATATTCATTTTTTGTCAGTTCTGGACATCCTGAAATAATATGGTGTACAGTTTCATCATATTTTCCGCAGATCCTGCATTTCGGGTTAGTTCCATCCTTGATTATGTGACAGTGATAGAATCTGGTTCCGAGGCTTTGGTCCTGAGCTGCAATAATTGAGCCGTCTGTCTTAGCTTTCAGACCGGTAATCCTCAGTCACTATTATTATTATTATTATTATTATTACTACTATTATTATTACACCATTTTATTGTCTGTCTATGTTAAGGAGGCACGGTGGAGTAATGAATAGCGGCTTGGATTGAGGAATCGGAGAGCCGAGTTCGAATTCCAGTTGAATCCATTACATTCACTTACGTGCTAACACCCTTGGGAAAGGTGTGAATCCTCTTCTCCCTCCAGCTATAGGTAAATAGCAGGACAGACTGGGTTCTATAACCTTGGATGGCAACTGGTCTAGAAGGACAACTCTGAATTCAAAACCTGCTCTTAGATGAGGGTGAATAGAGTCTCTCTGAGCCTTGGTTGGCAATCCATTTAGTGATGGTGTCACGATAAAAAACACCCTTGATAGCCCTAGAGAAGCATCAAGAATTAAGCTACTTGACAAGATAATGAACTACACCAATCAAAGTATTAGTGAGTTCAATCTCGGCTGGGGCCGCAAGATGATGATGATGTTAAGGCAGTAGAGAACTTTCAGAGGGGAATTAACAGGAGATAACTGATAACTGACTTCCATCAAACATGTACCAAAAATCCAAACGTGGAACTAGAACAGTCTACACCAGTGAGAGAAATAAAGGGTTCAGTTCGAAATTCAAACCACCTGAAGAAGGCCGGAGCGTATAACGTGATAAATATGGCGACAAAGATGAAGACAATAGTCCGAATAATATAAATAATGACCATTGTATTGATGTGCAATTTTATCACAACACTGTAGGTCGTTACACACTGCAACCGCCCGAGCAAAACCTGTAAAATTACTTTCGATAACTTTCGACAAATCTCTGAACGAAGGTGTGCCAGAATGTACATAAAAAACTTTTTTTTTTTTTTCATTTCCTGTACGAAAAATGCCGGGTATACAAAGAAGACGAAAGAGCAGAGAAATAAAAGTCAATTATACAATCAGATGAACGGTTTAAAAAAAAAAGTAAACAGCCTTTCCGAATAAGAGATATTGCTCACAAGATGATCCGTTTTCCGGAAAATCAAATTCAGAGCGTTGCAAATCAAAATTAATCAAATCTCTATAAATGAGCGGGAACGTCCATCTATCCACAGCTCATTTTTATCAAATAGGGAGTTCGATCCTTACTCTGGGCCAAATAGTATCCTACCAAAATCTAGATAAGCTTAGAAAATAAACTTCGCCATGACGTTATCATTAACAAGATTGTTCCAAAGATACTTTATCCTGTCGTCCCATTGTCATTGGTCTTGTGTCAGAAAACTAGCTAAATATAATAAGTTAGCAAATATTTCGTTATGGTTAACAAGTTCGTTTCACAGATACTTTCTACTGAATAACGAATTCAATACTTACTCGGTGTTCCATATGTATAGCCTTTGTCTAACCGAGGCCATGCGTTGTAAAATAGCGGAAATTTTAACCTGGCGTTGTGGTTAACGAGTTCGTTTCACATATCCTTTCTACTGAACAGGGTTCGATCCCTACTCATCGTTCCATTGTGAACTGCTTTGTACTAAAACCTACTTAAGCTTATTAACTGAATCGGGACTTCGACATTGGCGTTGTGGTTAACGAGCTCGTTTCACATCCTTTCTACTGAACAGGTTTCGATCGTTATTCGTCGTTCCATTGTGAGCTGTCTTGTACTAAAATCTACCTAAGCTTATTAACTGAATCGGGACTTCGACATTGGCGTTGTGGTTAACGAGCTCGTTTCACATATCCTTTATACTGAACAGTATTCGATCCTTAGTCGTCGTTCCATTGTGAGCTGACTTGTACTAAAATCTACCTAAGCTTATGAACTGAATCGGGACTTCGACATGGCGTTGTCGAAATCGTTATTTAGTCATTATGGTTAACAAGCTCGTTTTACAGATCTGGATCTGTAAAACGGGCTTGTTAACCATAACGACTAAATAACGATTTCGATCCGTACTATGTGCCACATACTTGCACCCTTGAGCCATAATTAAGCTAAGCATTCTAAATGAGTGGGGCTTCGACGTGGCGTTGTGGTTAACAAGTTCGTCTCACAGATCGTTTCTACTGAACAGTAAATTCGATCCACACTCCGTGTTGCATCTAGCGAGGCTAAGTAAGAGAACGGAGATTTTGCCACGGCGTTATGGTTAACAAGCTCTTTTCACATATCCTTTTGATTGATTCAGTTCTTACTCGTTGCTCAATACTTATAACCTTGCGACAAAATTAAGCTATGCATTATTGTTGCTTATGGATAAAAAGCCCCTTTGTAGTGCATGGCCTTGTGCCAGATCCTAGCTAATTTTAGTCAAGACCTCGAGATACCTTTAGTTAAATAGAACTTCGTTCCCTTAATATTTGGAATCTAACCTCGATGTTAAACGAGGCATAGCCGTGAGTAAATCAGTGTCAGATCTCGAGATAAATCATTTTAATATACGGGAGTATGAATTTCCGCCAAGGTGAAACTGTGCCGGTAAGTGCGAGAACAGGCGCTTGTAATAGGGCGCGTTTCAAAGATCATTTTTTATTGTACTGATTGCGATCTTTATTGGGATCCATGATAACAAGCCTGTGTCATAATACATATATATATATATATATATATATATATAAATATATATATATATATCATTAAAGGCGACAGACAAGGTACTACAATTAAGTTTTTTATTTAATTTTTCTTGTGTTCGAACAAGTGTTTTCTTTTCTGGACACAGAGTGTGTAGAAAATATCCAAATGTATAATTCCGCCGGCTTTCGGTCATACTTTTAACCAAGGATGATTTTTAATTGAGTGTATCGGTTGTGTGCATGTTTCTAGGGATGTCTTATTTTCTGAACACAGTTAGTACATTGTGGCCGTGTTCGGAGTTAATATTATTAAGTGTTGGCTTTTTTCTTTTTTCTTTTTAAGGCTTCCATTATTTTTAATCTTTTTTTTTTTTTTACATATGGATGAGGTTATTATATTTGTATTTTCTACTAGTATGTTTCGCATGAAGTCTGATAAGTTTGTAAGTTTGTGTGTGTGTTTAAAAGGATTCTAATAGGCCTGTAGTCGAATAGGTGTAAAGGCGTTTGGTTATATATATATATATATATATATATATATATATATAATTATTTATTTAAAAATATGATTCCAACACGCTACATAAGAGTTCTCATGTTTCAAAACGAGAGCCGAAAACTTCAATATAATTATTTGAATTAAATAATACATACGCTCAATGATAATGAAAACTATTTCAAGGCTGGCACAAGGATAAAAAGGTTGAGAAAGAGTGAACACTAGTGTAAACAAACATTTGAAGTTCAAAAGCATTGACTCAGTTAGGACACTTTATTTTTATTATTATTAGCATGAAAGTCCGACAATTATTTTAAGACATTTTTTATATTTATACGTTTTTTTTTTTTGTAGATACAAATATTTAAGTAAATCATTTGTTTATAATAAACAGTATTAACATTCAGGCCGATAAATGTTATTAATACTGTTTATTATAAACAGAGCATTTACTTAAATATTTGTATCTATAAAAAGAATGTATAAACATAAAAATGTCTTAATATATATATATATATATATATATATATATATATATATATGCTAGAATACAGCAGCATATATCTAGAAAAATCAGGAATGGAAATTTCCAACTAAAGGACGTACAAAACAACACATGGATCCTCCATGACGGAGCATCTTATCAAAAACCTAAATTGTGCTGCTAACTTTAGCATTGACTCGTTTAACTTTTTGAGTCGTGTTCGCTCTATATTGCAGATAAAGGTTTTGGAAACAATTTACTTCGGTCCAGACAGCCGTCCTTCTGTAAACAGAGGTAGAGTCTGTTAGGTCTAAATGTGATTTCAATTTAAATTGTATTCCGCCTTCGTTAATATTACATATCGTTTTTATGTATTATTTTCTTGCAATATATAATCACTCGATCCAGCTCTGTTGATCGAGTGCGAAACCGGTCTGCTGTGTTTGTTTTATTTTTCGCTTTTCTTTTTAATCGTGAAAAGTAAAATGTTTCAACCATTTTTATTGCTATAATAAAATTCTGTATCCCGCAGAAAATTATGAAAATATATATATATATATATATATATATATATATAAATATAAATAATAAAAAAATAAATAAAATATAATATATATATATATATATATATATATATATATATATATATATTTTATAATTATTTTTTATTTTTTTTGTATAATTATTTTTTAAAAATATGATTCTTTCGCTACATAAATTTAATTAGCAATGGAATCATATTTTTAAAAAATAATTATAATTTAGGCTCTACTTTTGTATTGAGTCATGTGTTTTTTTTTTCAAAATAAAAACAAAAATACTAAAGAACTTCGGATTATTTATATAATGTGTTCTTTCCTATTTTTCTATATATCTGCACGCACACACACAGAGAGAGAGAGTTTGAGTGTTCTTTATAAAGGAATTCCATCGGTAAAAGCTTCCTGTGTGGTCGTTGCTCGGGATTAAATTTTTTCAATGTTTTAGATATTCAGTAAATTTCCTATAGCCGTATTAACTTTCAAATATTATGACAGTGTTCACAAATCTAATAATCAGACAAAATCAGGGATGAAGCGTCAGAGCTTGATTCAACTGCAAGTGCAAACGCATAAACGCGCCCCCCTCCTTCTTCACACGCTTACTGTAAAGCTGGGGTTAATAAAAGGTTCTTCGGGATTTTTTTTTCCCTTTTAACGCTTCAATAATCCTTTTCAAACAATCTATGCATCAATGGTTGTTTCAATGCCAATTTAGGATGGAGTCATATGAAGAGATTTTGGATCTAGTTTGTCACAGATTTCGTCCACTTAACTGAAATAATCTAAACCAAACATTCACGCAAGGGAGTTTGTGTGCCATATGTAATTTGCATGGGAAATCTGGAAAGCATCGGATGAAAAACCAGGCATTTATGGCCGTAAAACGGGCTTTTTGAACAGTTTTTCATTATACGCCGGGAAGCGAATAGAACTAAAACCACACTATCTTATTTCTTGCTTGATGAAATTTTTTGGCGACATGTTTGAAGAAATTCGACTAAAAAATGAAGAAGTTATTCAAGTTTTATTTTAAGTACTACGAAAGTCCCGATTTTTTTTACAGCCTTTTGCAATCTTTTGTGTGAAGCCAATGTCAGAGGAAAACTATCAAGCATTCTACATAAACCTCGTAATATGAGCTGATGTTTTGCATTAAGTGCAAAGAACATCAGCTCATCCAGTAAAAATGTTGTTCGTGTGTAACATTGCCTTGGTTTTTGTAAAAAGTTGTACCCACTTTCAGTTTTATCGATTTTGCTGCCAAACACAGGGTTGGAGGCTGGAGATTGAAAAGTTGGCCTTGACCTACCTTAATAAATTTGCAATATGTGTGTACAATTTCGTCGAAATCGGTGGAGAAAATGTATGTATGTATGTATGTATGTATGTATGTATATAAATAAAAAGAAAGAACAGTAAGATATATAATCGGTGTTCTTATAGATATTTTTTTATTTTTACAAAATAGTGCTCAATGTAAACATGGTTAGAACTGTGTAGCGGAAAAAACCATATTTTAAATCAATTAATTTAATATATATATATATATATATATATATATATATATATATATATATATATATATACACCTAGTCAAAAATATTAAGACCAGTTACAAAAGGGTTAAAAAAAAAATCAAATACGGTTACTTTAATCAAAATATATTTGCGAAACATTTACATTTAATTACAAAATGTTATGGCCGAAAAACGGGCTTTTTAAACAGTTTTTTGTGGTTTTTCATTATACGCATCAAAGCGAATAGAACTAAAACCACACTATCTTATTTCTTGCATGATAGCAAATTTATGGGGACATGTTTGAAGAAAATCGGATAAAAAAAATGAGGAAGTTATTCAAGTTTTATTTTAAGTATTACAAAAGTCTCCATTTTTTCACAGCCTTTTGTAATCTTTTGTGTGAAGCCAATATCGCAGGAAAACTATGAAGCATTCTACATAAACCTCGTAATATGAGCTGATGTTTTGCATTAAGTGCAAAGAACATCAGCTCATCCAGTGAAAATTTTGTTCCTGTGTAACTTTGGTTTTGGCTTTTGCAAAACGTCGTACCCACCTTCAGTTTTATAGATTTTTCTACCAAAACCGGGGAGCCTGGAGATTGAAAAGTTGGCCTTGACCTATCTTAATAAATTTGCAATATGTGTGTACAATTTCATAGAAATGTGGACGTGCCTAACTAGCATACATACATACACACAAACACAGAGAGACTGAAACACAGACAGACACACGCACTGACATATACTGTTATATAGATATAGATATATCACACGCACACACGCATCCACGCAAACCCACACACCCACACATAGTGATATATACATGCATATAGACTGGGAAGATAGATAGATAGATAGATAGATAGATAGATAGAGAGAGAGAGAGAGAGAGGTAGGTAGGTACGTAGGTAGTGAGAAGATACATACATATAGACTGAGTTTAAAGATAGATAGATAGATAGATAAAATCATACTTTGGTAGATAGATAGATAGATAGATAGATAGATAGATAGATAGATTTGTTTGTTTTTTACTGCCATTTGTGGGTTATTTAAAGCCTAATTATTATAAGAATATTTTTTATAATAATTCATTTTTCTTTGTGAGCGAATATTCCATTAACAATTGTTTGGAGAAAAAATGTTTTTCCAGAAACAAGTTACACTATTTGACCTATATCTGGGCGGAGGAGATGAATTCATGCCTTTCCCAAAGGTATTTGGGCATAAGACAATATAACGAAGGCGACTGGAATTCGTACTTGGGTCGATGAGAAAGAAAGAAAGAAAGAAAGAAAGAAAGAAAGAAAGAAAGAAAGAAAGAAAGAAAATGAACAGGTTGAGAAAGAAAGAAAGAAAGAAAGAAAGAAAGAAAGAAAGAAAGAAAGAAAGAAAGAAGGAAAATGAACAGGCTGAGATAGATAGAAATAAACTGAGATAGAAAATTCACTATATTTTCAAAAAATTAACTTTTATATGATTTATTCTCAGTTACATATTGCATTCAGTATATATATATATATATATATATATATATATATATATATATATATATATATATATATATATATATATATATATATATATATATATATATATATATATATATATATATATATAGAGAGAGATAGATAGATAGATAGATAATATTAGTAGTAAATATACATACATATGCAAAAAATATATAAATATATATACATATATGCTTTTTTGAATTTGTAGGTCTGATGAATTGGATCGTATTTCCGATTCCAGTGGAATAAGTTATGACCATGGAATATTAGTGTTTAAGCCTTTTTTTATATATATATATATATATATATATATATATATATATATAGAGAGAGAGATAGAGAGAGAGATAGATAGATAGATAGATAGATAGATAGATAGATAGATAAGTGGAATTGATCCACCTACAAATTTCTAAAAATACCAAGTCTGCAATATGATTCCCAGTCAGGGTTCACGATGTTGTTGCACTTACAACTAATTTCCAGCATCAAACACTCGCCCGAAACGCTGCCTCTCAAACTGAGGCGTTATGCTAGCTGACCCTTCTTGATTTTCATGTCTGTTTGTTACGTATGCATGCGGGTGTCGGTGGCTTTTTGTGCAGAGTCACGATTACTAAATCATCTTTGAGTAAATTGATCTCATGTAATTATTGCATTGTGGCGGCCATTTGCTTTCGGCAAGCAATTGCTAATAAAACGCACCTGTGAGGAATCCGATTTCATCACACACACACACACACGCACACACACACACGCACATACACACACACATATGTATATATGAATATTGGAATATATATATATATGGTAGATTAAGGAACAAATAAGAAACGTTTATAAATTTAACGTTTCGGTTTTACTTAAGCTTCATCAGAAATTTAAACACATTTTTAAATGTTTGTTGAAGCAATTAAAAATTAAATTTATGAAAGTTTCTTATCATCACACACAAAGAAAGACGCGTGCACCCCCCCAACACACACACATATATCATAATTAAATAATTCATCGAGTCTAGAGGAAAACTCAACAGAATGCAGAAAGCACTGGACGGCCGTTTAGTCCTTTATTTGGGACTCATCAGCAGTGCGCATCCACTGGCGATAATTGAAATCAGGACAGTTAAGTTATCAGGAAAACGTCATACCAACTGTACCAACGGGACTCAGTGAGGAATAGGTCGCGAATTAGACCCGATATAACGTCGCTCAATTACATATTCTGTGGTGGAACTCATCCGAGTTTCTCCTTACCCATAGGATTGTGCCTCTACGAGCCACGACTACAATCCCCAAGTCGCTCTATCCAGAGCACTAGGAGCCGTTTGAAGCAAGGATACACAAGTGATAGAAATTATTAGGAGGATTTGAGATAATTATAATTACGTAATCCATCGAGTCTAGAAGAAACCTCAACAGAATTCAGAAAGCACTGGACGGCCGTTTCGTCCTATATTTGGGACTCATCAGCAGTGCGCGCACACACACACACACACACACACACACACACACACACACATATATATATATATATATATATATATATATATATATATATATTCTGTTCTGGTTTCAGTTCTCGGTAGTAGATTCCAACCACCTGAAGAAGGCCGGAGCGTACAACGGCCGAAACGTTGTAATAAATATGACGACGGAGATGAGAAAAATAGTCCGAATAATGTAAATAATGTACATAATACCTCATCTCGGAAATATAAACAGATATAAAACAAATCAAAATCGAACTTAGTCAAAGACGACAATGAATTGAAGAGTATCCACAATGCTGTAAATTTAAATCGATATGGGTTTTGACTTTCCCTGTCGTGCAATACAGTTTCAATATCTTTAACAGAATCATAGCTGACATTAAGCGAATGGATGTCAAAATGAAAAAGCTTCTCACTTGCCACCGCATGCCTCATCCTAAGGCTGATGTTGATCGTCTGTATGTGCCCAGATCCGAAGGAGGAAGAGGAGTAGTTCAACTGGGACTTTCTTACAAAACCACAAAAAACGATTTTCAAAGATACCTGGAAAATTTCAGAAGATTGGATGATGTTCTGTTTCAAAGAACAGGAAAGGAATAAAAAACTTTATTTATTAATAAAGAAAGCCAACAAATACAAAAAGGAATTTCAAGTGGGTGAAGAAGTGCAAGTAAAACAATGCACCTACTGCAGCGGCAAAGGACCTAAACAAGAAAGCAAATGCAATGTACTAAATGCAGAAACGATGGCAAAATAAACCTCTTCATGGTCAATACTCTGTCCGTACAAAAGAAGCTAAAATGTTAAAGTAAAATGTGCGGGATCTTTGGTTGTTTTTGTTTATTTTTATGATCAATGGAAAAAATCATGAAGTAATTTCTGACCTTAGGTCTCTGGTTGGGATCCGGAAGGAAATCTGTATACAACAGAAATCAAAGAAAATGATAATAATAAATAAAAATAAGAATGATTATCGTATATTAATTTTGAATCGGAATTTCCAAAAACGCCTGCGTTCTTAAAGAAAATATTAGTAATAATAATAGTAATAAAAGAAGCCAACAAATAGAAAATGGAATTTCAAGTGGGTGAAGAAGTGCAAATAAACCATAATTCCCCCAACTGCAGCGACAAATAAAAGCAAAAAACAAATGCTATGTACCAAATGCAGAAACGATGGCAATATAAGTCTCATAAAATTGTTATAGGTCCTTATCTCTGTAACCGGGTCTGCATGATCTTCATACCAGCTTCATTATTATTATTATTATTATTATTGGACTTCATAGCGTACACAACCCTGTCTCTCCACAGATTTGTTTTTCTTTATTATCAGTGAATTCTCATGCATTCTTGGGAAATATAATGGAGTGGTTTTCCTTGGTTTCCCACTGTTTGTAATTCAGAGTTTTCCTTCTCTTAGGCTGTTTGCCAGCCAAGGCTACAAAACACAATAGGCGAAAGTGAACGCACTAGATTAAAAAACTCGGCTCGTCGTTTCCAATTTATGATTTAGATTGTTTGGCTTGTCACTTTTTGCGTCTTAAAATTTGTAAGGCGTTTTGCGTCTTAAAATTTGTAAGGCGTTTTGCGTCTTAAAATTTGTAAGGCGTTTTGCGTCTTAAAATTTGTAAGGCGTTTTGTGTCTTAAAATTTGTAAGGCGTTTTGCGTCTTAAAATTTGTAAGGCGTTTTGCGTCTTAAAATTTGTAAGGCGTTTTCACGTTAATTATTATTATTATTATTATTATTATTATTTCTCTGTGTATGCATAACTTTTATTTTTACTTTTAAATGCTACATACCTTTAAGATAGTCCACTGTTTCCCTTTCTCTGTGTATCGAAAACTATTTTTTTAAAATTGCATGTTTTCATCCTGCCTGTCATGAAAATTTGTTTTATTATCGCTAGCACCACCATTAGCATCATCATCAGCAGTACCACCACCTTTATCATTTTCAGTTACTTACTGTCAAATTCTTTTATGTTTGAAGTCGTGCCAACGTCCCCTCCCCAGTCCTTTACAACCGGAAGTCAAGCGAGAAGGCCGTTTGATTAAATTTCAGAACGATTTTCTGGCTATCATTTTTATTTCATAATATATATATATATATATATATATATATATAAATTACCAAGAACGGATAGATTGTTTTGTGCACGTGAAATTCTGTTGTAAAGGAAAAAAAATAAGTCCCGGACACACATCCTGATGACCATCAATTATATTACATACACTTCACTGGAAATATCTTACATTTTTAAATTCAGCCACTTTTTTTTTTTTTTTTTTTTTTATTTTTGTGAATGAAGTTCAGGAATATATTAGGGGCTGGAAAATAAGATTGCGAAAGGATAGGCCTTCAGCTTCATTTCATTACGAGACAGACCTAACCAATCGAAAAGCTATTACGCATTAATGGCGAATGGGGGAAAGGAAAAATAGGCGAAGAGAAAAAGCCGCGATGCGAAGTGGAAAATGAAATCCTTAAAATTGGAAATTAAGATGCACCAACAAAATCTGGGGTAAAAAGAAATTATAGTTCACTTCTTGACGCTTATGAAAGCACAAAGGTATACGAAAGGTGTTAAATAAGGCTCTTTACTCGACCGGTCACAACCAGCCATTTTACTTTCTCTTTTTTTCTTTTTTTTGTGGGAGGTTGGGAAGGGATATTCATCTCACGTTATTTAAAACTATTTGACTCTATAATTTCTTTTCCTGTGCACAAAAAATGTAATTCTTTGGGAAGTTTCTTAAGAAAGTAACTTTACCGAAAATAGAAGTGTGATAGCGTTTCAAGTGTCACTTTCAAAAGTCATGTAATGGTCAATTAATTATACAGATTGCAATAAGTACCTCAAAAACTTTTTTAAAAAGAGCATACCAAGACGAAAAAAAGCCTCCAAAATTTGATAAAAACAAAGTTTTATCGTCAAAATATCTATGTTATTATTAAGAGGAAAGACCAAAGTATATTTAGATCATTTTATTAAATTTTTTAATTACTTTCTAGCACGTTCAAAATTTTTGTTAAAAGTCTTGGTTTTCTTGTGTCAGCTGTCGGTCTAAAGATTATTATAGAGGTTTTTAAAAGCCTCACTTTTGGCGTTAAAAATTTTGAGTTTCTTAAAAAAATAAAATAACTGTCGGATTTTAATGAAATTTTCAGAACTTATTCACAAATGAATGAAAATATTTTTGACATTTTAGTTTTTTGAAAATATTGGTAAAAATATATGTTTTTGCATCTGTAACTCTCACTTAATTTTATAAAATTTCGAGAAATTAAAATTTCGGCTTTTCAAATTTATATTAATTAAAGCAGGTCTTCTTGGAGAGAAATTTCGAGAAATTAAAATTTAAGCCTTTTCATATATCAATTAAAGCAGGACTATTTTGGGAGAAATTTCGAGAAATTAAAATTTAAACCTTTTCATATTTATATTAATTACAGCAGAACTCTTTGGAGAGAAATTTCGAGAAATTAAAATGTCGGCCTTTTCATATTTATATCAATTAAAGCAGGACTTTTCTGGGAGAAATTTCGAGAAATTAAAATTTAAGCTTTTTCATATTTACAGCAGGACTCATTGGAGAATGTAAATTATCAATTTGTTTTTGTCAGTATACCGAAAACCTGCTCCGAATCGTAAAATAAAAAATGGAATAAAACTCTGACATTATTTAATTAGAAAAACTTTTAACTGCTTCAATAAATAAGATATATTAAGGATATTATTTTCCTAAGAAAATATCTTTTTCACAAGAAATTATTAAGTTTCAAATTTTTCAAAAATTCTGTATCAATTTCAGCCTTTTGAATGATATTATCATTAATTGAAAACTATATTTACTCATCATAAATATTAGGTTGGTGCAAAAAAATAATGACGTAATAATGTCGTTTTGTGACGTATTTTTTAACGTCAAAAAACGACATCATTACGTCATTATTTTTGCACCAACCTAATAGAAAAGTTTAATACAAACCATCAAACACCAAGATTTTTAAAATTATTTCGAATTCTTTTAGATGTGAATAAATGTTCCCATTTTTTGTAAATACGGACGGCCATATATGACATTATCAAAAAATAAGAGCGACAACTATGGTAAATTTAAAGTTAACATTTCTAACATTTAATAAAATTTCAGATTACGGAGAATTCCTATTTTTTAAAGATTACTGAGTAATTAAAAAGGTGCTCATGTCATTTTAATAAATTATATTTTACAGATAAAGTGTCGGTGGGACATCATTAGATATATCATCAGACTGTCAACATGTCAAATTGGCCACTGTCGTGTTAAAGAATGCATTTGTGCGATATTTTTAACTGAAGTAAATATTTGTGTCAAACCAGATAAATTATACTTCAAATAATAAATGTATTGCTGGTAAGTTTTTTTCAAAAATGTATTGATGTTTTTTTGTTTTGTTTTGTTTTGTTTTTTTTCCAAAAATGTATTGCTGGTATTTTTTTCCAAAAATATATTGATGCTATTTTTTTTTTCCAAAAATGTATTGCTGGTATTTTTTTCCAAAAATATATTGATGGTAATTTTTTTCAAAAAATGTATTGCTGGTATTTTTTTTTCAAAAATGTATTGCTGATAATAATTCTTTCTTCAAAAATTCATTACTAGTAATAATTTTTTACAAAAATGTATTACTAGTAATAAAACATATTTTTACACGATTTGACCTCACTTTGGGGGTTAATTATTTGCCCATAGCTGGGACCCTAACAGCTGCTACTACCCCAGGTCAGAGTAGACCTGGGAACACCAGCAATTACGAGGTGGTTCCATGCTCCTCAAAACCTTCTGATCAGAGGCCTTACTGACAGTTGCAGTTTATCGTCTTACCCAGGACGCGGATGTAGTTTATTGTCTTACCCAGGACGCGGATATAGTTTATCGTCATACCAACGACGCGGATATAGATTATTGTCATACCCACAACGGTATGAGTACCGGTGCCCGGACGTGAACCATTGACTACTGTTAGACATTTTGACGGTCGTCCTCGAGTATAGAATCCAGAGGTTGGCAGTGAATATTTCGGAGACAGTAGGAAAGCGTAGTGCAGGTTCGCAGTGGATATCGCAGCAAGGTAGCAGAGCGTAGTTCTTCCGTCTGTCATGTTCGCCTGAGAAGTTGGCTCTGGTCATTCCGGTAGGAAAAACAAAGATGACCGCCTTTATACACGACGGATACAGTGTTCTGCGGCTTCTGATTGCTCAACCGATTGGTCGACTATAAAGGGAATTAAGTCATTTTGACTCGCTCACTAGTTACCTCCATATATACACAAAAAACTGTAACAACTACCGCCACGCAGCTGTGAACGTAGGCTCATAAATTATTCTCGAACCTACAGCACATTGTGTTTCATTTTTGTTATCAGTAAAAACAGAACGTCCCAGGGTCATTGAAATTGGTTTGAAAGCCATTCTACCATTCCTTTCGGTGGATTTCTGCGAGACATCAATATGGAGCGTTAAAACATTTCGGCCGACGAACTCTCCAGCCCTAATTTTGTTCTTGCTATCATTTGCGATATATATAATGAAAGAGTTAACGTGCCACAAGTACGCACCCACGTATACACACACATACGTACGAAAGCAGACACACATGCGTGAGCGGATACACTTACACACATACATATGTAGATACTTACACTCGTGTACAAATATATGCACTCACACACAGATGCATACGCATGGTCTTTTCATAGACACATACACAAGCATAACCACACGCATATTTACGCTTCTGAACACACATATGCAACCATAAACTTACTGTGGTTGGTCATTAGAGTTGCTAGCTAATCCCTGTTGCTGACACATTCTCGGGCACATTTGTGTTCACCACTCAAAAAGGCAAATATATTGAGCAGGACTTAGTTACAGTTTGGAAGAGACAGGGCGTATAATCTGGCGTGATCACCGATTTGAACAAGGCCTGTGCACTTAAAATCTCGGTCACGATGACTTGTGACTTCGTGCTCGCATTAACCCCTTAATAAATTGTCCACAGTGAAACTCGAACCTGAGTCTCATATTCAGAACGCTAAGGTTCCAACCACTCGGCCACGTGTCCAAGTACACGCTCATACAAACACATGCGCATACAACAACACGCACAAACACACACATCCACCATTGTATACAGGTGCGTTACATGTCCATACACGCAAATCCACACGTACAGACACAAGGATACAAAAAGCAGCATATCACAGAAAAAAAAAATCGCTTGCACACGTCAGATGCTGGCAAGCGGGCGCGTAAAAGAATAAAAAATAAAAACCCTTTCCTTGTTTACGGTATCATGGCTGGGCTGAGTCCATCAATAAAAACAACACGATCATGGATTACAGTCACGAGGGCTAAAAAGAGTTTCATGTAAACGCCTGTTTATTCAACGATGACACAAGCTGAGAGGGAGAGAAAAAAGATCCTTCTTCCCGAGTAAAATATAAAAAGAACAAAGGATTATATCTGGTAGGCACAAAGTTCCCAGCGAGAAAATATCTTTGAGTTTGAATAATTGATCTTTCATTGGAATCGAAAAACTCAATAAGTTTTCTTCGTTGCTGGACACCATCCGTGTCCATTTTAATCTACAACGAATGCTATATAAACCTGCCAAAAATAAAATAAAGAAAAAAATTTGAAAACAAACAAGTTATGGCTTTTTAAAACCCTTCAGTTTTTCACATTCCAAATAGAATCTACAGATTTAACCAACCGACCGTCGAACCATTCGTCATGAACCTTCGGAATAATGTAAATAATGCAGGTTAAATAGTAGTGTTGACTGTACCCAATAGCCTTGATTGGCAACCAGTCTAGGAGAATGACAAAACCGGTTGGGGGTGGAGCGAAGCTCTACATTGAAAGGCTGAATGATATAAAACAAAAATAACTTTTACAAACACATTATTACGAGGTCTAAGGGGTATTCTTAAACGGGCCTACAGACTCGGAAAAACTCACGTTAAACAGGCCTTGTGACACATCACGTTCTATGTGAAACTCGAGTATCTTTTAACTGTATGTATTCAGTCTCTAGGTTTCAAGAAAGCATGCTGTGAACTTTTGCACACACGTAATACAGAGTGGCCACTCAAAAAATGAACGATATAAAATAAAAATGACTTTTACAACCACATTTTTTTATTATTTTTATAAGATTGGAAACATTCTTAAATCCAGTTTCAAAATCTTCTGAAGCGATGTCCTGGCGATAAATAATTGAGCAGAGCGACGACGGGTAGAAACTGATGGATCCTCAATGACACTGCTATACAGCTTCCACCTCTGGATCTGTGCGCACAATGCGCTTAGGACCTCTTCCCGGAAGATCACCGACTGATCCAGTTCTTTCAAACCGGGAGATTAGGTTCCGTATCATATTATCGCTAGAAGATACTCTGGCATAAAAATATTGCCAATATTTTTTTCTGAGTTTGAATAATTGATCTTTCATTGAAATCGAAAAACTCAATGAGTTTTACTCTTTGCTGGACACCATCCGTGGCTATTTTAATCTACAACAGATGCTATATAACCTGCCAAAAATAAAATAAAATGAAAAGAAAAAAGTTTGAAAACAAACAAGTTGTGACTTTTTCAAACCCTTCAATTTTTCACATTCCAAATATTAGGTTGGTGCAAAAATAATGACGTAACAATGTTGTTTTCTGACGTTAAAAAATACGTCAAAAAACGACATTATTACGTCATTATTTTTGCAGCAACCTAATAGAATCTACAGATTTAACCAACCGACCGTCAAACATTCGTCATTAACTAATAATGCAAATAATAATAATGTAAATAATGCAGGTTAAATAATAGTGTTGACTGTACCCTATAACCTTGATTGGCAACCAGTCTAGGAGAATGACAAAACCGGTTGGGCGTGGAACGAAGTTCTACAGGGTGGCCATTGAAAGACTGAATGATATAAAACAAAAATAACAAACACATTATTACGAGGTGTACGGGGAATTTTTCCCCGGGCCTACGGCCTCGGAAAAACTCACGTTAAACCGGACTTGTGACACATCACTTTCTATGTGAAACTCGAGTATCTTTCAACTGTATGTATTCAGTTTCTAGATTTCAAGAAAGCACGCTGTAAACTTTTGCACACACGTAATACAGAGTGGCCACTCAAAAAATGAACGATATAAAATAAAAATGACTTTTACAAACACGTTTTTTTATTATTTTTATAAGATTGGAAACATTCTTAAATCCAGTTTCAAAATCTTCTGAAGCGATGTCCTGGCGATAAATAATTGAGCAGAGCGTCGACGGGTAGAAAGTGATGGATCCTCAAGGACACTGTTGTAAAGCTTCCACCGCTGGGTCAGTGCACAGAATGCGCTTAGGACCTCTTCCCGGAAGATCGTCGACTGATCCAGTTCTTTCAAACTGGGTTATTAGGTTCCGAATCATGTTATCGCTAGAAGATACTCTGACATAAAAATATTGCATATATTTTTTTTCTGAGTTTGAATAATTGATCTTTCATTGGAATCGAAAATCTCAATGAGTTTTACTCTTTGCTGGACACCATCCGTGGCCATTTTAATCTACAACGGATGCTATATAACCTGCCAAACAAAGAAAAAAGTAAAAAAGATTGAAAATAAACATGGCTGCCTATCTACTGCGCGTTTGGGCAAAATTTGACAGAGTCAAAAGTTTTCATTATATTTGACAGGGTCAAAACTTCTTATTATATTTGACAGAGTAAAAGTTTTATTATATTTTTTTCGATTGGTTTGTAAACAGTGAACAGCATTGCAAAGGTGCCAAAATGTCATATAGAACATAAATGAATGGAATCGTCCGTTTATGTAAATAAGCGGATTTAAGCGGAGTTTGAGGACAGTCAGCATTAACGTCTTAGTTGCACGATCTTAGTGCTTGTCGAACTCTCTGCCTTCGGGCTCTGCCGTCTAAACAAACCCGAACCAGTTATTATGAGGTCTACAGGAAAAGAATTTTGCCCGGGCAAACGGACTCGGAAAAATTCAGGTTAAATCGGCCTTGTGCCGCATCTCTTTCTGTGTGGAACTCGGGTCAATACTGAGTTAACATAAGGTCTTAGCCACGCGTTAAGATCTTAGTGCTTGTCGAACCCGTTATTACGAGGTCTGCGGGTAATTTTTATCAGGGTCTACGGGCTCGGAAAAACCCACGTTAAACCGGCCTTCTGTCATATCCCGTTCTCTGGGGAACACGGATAAATACCGAGTTAGCATAAGATCTTAGCCACGCGCTTATCTCTTGGTGCTTGTCGAACTCTCTGCCTTCGGACAAAAAGAACACAGACGAGACTCTGCCGAAGAGCAGAGTCTCGTCTGGAGACGTAGACAAACGCGAATCCGAAGTCTACGGGGAATTAAACCGGCCTTGTGACACATCACATTCTATGTGAAACTCGGGTAAATACCGAGATAGAATAAGGTCTTTGCCGCGCGCTAAGCTTTAGTCCTTGTCGAACCCGTTATTACGAGGTCTACGGGGAATTTTTACCCGGGCATAAGGGCTCAGAAAAACACACGTTAAACCGGCCTTGTGCTACATCCCGCTCTGTGGGTATCTCGGGAATATACATTTGGAGCACTGAACCCATTACTTTGTATACCTTTATGTAGTAAACCATTTATTTTATTACTTACATAGAAGTTTGTCTTTCTTATTTATTTCTCGCTGTAATCCCGAAAACACGAGATTCAACACAAAGTTAATTGACACGGATGAGTGGAAGCCACTTGAATATCGGAAAAGGTTAACCTGCATCACGATGATTCATGACGGGCATCCAAATGCTACAATCGTGACAGCTGGGCAATGCTCTTTGAACACCGTGAAAAAATAAGACGTGAAATGAAGAGTTGCATCGGAGACGTGGAGGCCGTGGCTTGTACGAAAGGACCCAACAGGCGTTCCGATTGCCTCGTACACCCGAATTCATCCAAGGACTACATGAAAAAGCGATAGAAAACCCAGGTAAGGGAATGGGAGCTTTGAGCGGGGAAATAGTTGTTTCAGTTTCCACCATGAAGTAGGACTTGAATGAGGACCTCCGTTACCGTTTACCAGTCAGTCAGTTATGTGCCATGCGTGATACAGGCAATCATGTATCTTTCGATACATGACTGACGAAGCAGATTTTTTTCCGCAGTAGTTTGGCATTTCTTTTTGCAATAGAACAGTTGGTATCCAAGGCTACAGAACTCGGACTGTCCTGCTATTTACCCATAGCTGAGGGGGTGGATCCATACCTTTCCCAAAGCTCAGTCAGTTATGTGTCATGCGGGATACACGCTTAGAGGATCATGTATCTTTCGATATATGATTGACAAGGCAGATTCTTTTCCAGGAAAAAAGTTGCCATTTTTTTCTGCGGTAGACCAGTTCCCATCCAAGTCTAAAGAACTCGGTCTGCCTTGCTATTTACTCATAGCTGGGGGGAGAAGAAGAGGATTCATACCTTTCCCAAGGGTCACTCAGTTATTTTCCATGCGTGATACACGCTTAGGTGATTATGTATCTTTTCAATACATGATACAAGGCAGATTGTTTTCCTCAGTAGCTGGGGGGAGAAGAAGTGGATTCATACCTTTCCCAAGGGTATTAGTACGTAAGTGCTACCACTTATACAAGAGGTGTAATGGTCAACTTCTTACAGAAAAGGCCAGAGAAAACCGTCTGACAATGACAAAGAAACTCCTGAAGAAGGTGTAGCATCCTGTTGAAACAAGTACTATTTGGTTCTTTGATGGAAAGAATTTTTTTTCAAGACCAGATGCACAACACCCAGAAAAACCGTATGCCGTTTCTTTTGTCATGAAGACCAAGCTTCCAAGGTGCTGTGGGTGATTTCTTGAGTGAATTGGTTTTTGATTATTATAACCTATATGCCATTTTTTTCTATATCATACTTATTATAAAACCCAGGTTGTGTGTGTGTCTGTTCGTTTATATATTGGATCGGATTTCCAACATTTTTCAACCGATTTCAACAAAACTTCACAGGACTACGTAAAATTAACTTGCGGTGGTTCTGACAGCGCCAAAAATTGGAAAAACACAATTCTTTTTCCATGAAATCAATTTGAAAACACGATTAAGAGGCATCGCTGTTGCGAGAATGAAAGGAGGACAACTCATATCGAGTTATACTTATTATAAAAACCCAGGTGTGTGTGTGTGTGTGTGTGTGTGTGTGTGTGTGTGTGTGTGTGTGTTCATTTATATATGGAATCGGATTTCCTACATTTTTCAACCGATTCCAACAAAACTTCACTTTTTTTTGGCAGGTAGTATTTCTTATTGTCTTGCACACTTTTTTCTTAATTTTTACATTTAGAATGCTTTAAAAATTCCATTTACAAGACAATTGTTTATAATAAAATTCTATTCAATCGGTAGACTCATAACGATTGAAAACGTTTTTGTTTGAGTTTGGGTTTGACCAATTCGTAAAAAAAAAAACTAAAAATACTAATTAAGACATCCGTGTCCGTCAACCTTAAACAATAATCTTTGTCAATTTTTTTTTTCAGTCTTTATGATGGTCGATACTTGATCTATCTCTTACTGTTACATCCCCCGGGCAACACTGGACTCTACTGCTAGTTTCCAATAAATTGATTTTTGGCTTAAATATTCACATCTTTTTTCCCTTCTTGTTCGTCTCAATTGTGCGCTTCACTTTTTTGTTTGTCCTGGGTATGACGATAAACTACATCCGGCAGCAAGGCCTCTGAACGGCATGTTTTGAAGAGCGTGAAACCATCTCTTAATTTCTGTTGTTACCTAGTTCACCTTGACCCGGGATAATAGCACCTGTTAGGGTCTGAGCTATGGGTAAATAGTTAACCCCAAACTGGGGTCAAATCACCATGAATGTATAAAAGTACATGTTTATAGTAGGGGTTCCAGAAATAAATTTTAATAGCAAAAAAAAAAAACCTTATTAGCAATACATTTTTGTAAAAGAAATTACTAATGCTCCCAAGAAAATTAAATTTCAACATTAAATGATCCATGAGGAGTTTATATGACGCTAAACAATCTTATTTGTTGCTGAATCCAAATGTTGGTCCACCTGACACGTAAGTCGATGCCATTTTAAGTGGAATCACTACAAGCGTCTTTGAAGTAATGGTGTTAAGTTCCCGTGTCTCAATTCCATAAGTCATCACCGGTAGAACATATTCAGGTATCAATTTTTTCTTCGTTTCGATCGTTGACTTGGGTCTTCTCATGAGAAGGCCTCACTAAGGTAAAAATAAACTTCCCGATAGGAATTAAACCTGTATTCCCTTTCTCAATTTGGGAAACCATTGCTTTAGCTGTAGTGTCCCTAATGGATAAGCCCGAATGAGTGGTTTCTCTGATGAAAAAAAAGATAAGTGAATACTAGTTCGATTACTGTTGGGAAGCATATTATTTATTAAGAAAATATTCTTTTAAAACATTTTTTTTTCCAGAAAAAATACGATTCTAGCAGTCCATTAACTGCTCTTTCTAGCACTGACGGGAGTGTACTTCAGATCCTCTTCAACGTCGGTGAAAAAGAGATTGCAAAGCGTGAATAGAATGAGTGTACGTGGCATGACAGATCCTCGCTGTGAGGACCTTAACTGGTGGAACTATATCGTCTGAACACTATTTAGTGCTGGGTATGACGATAAACTTTTGTCTGTCTTTCCTTCTTGATTATTTAAGCGTTGAAATTTATAAAATTCTCTCTTGTCGTTAATATTCGACCATTTCACTAGCGTCATCATAAACACTGGAGATAAAATTCGTATCTTTCTCTAAATATTTATTTCCATCTTCTTCCTTCTCCCACACACGTTCTTTTATTTTCCTTTTATCTTTATTTCTAACAGTTTTTTTTTTCGGGATTTCTCTGTCTTTCTCTCATATTTATAACCTTCTATAAAATTCTCTCTATCATCGCTAAACCTTTTAGAGCATCATAATAAACACTTCCAAAATGTTTCTTTTCTCGCACTTCTCACTTGTGGAACTCTCTTCCGGCTTCTTTCTTCCAAGTTAACATTGATCTTTAAAAAGTTAAACGCGATATCAGTCCTTATCTTCTGTCTTCTTAATTGTTATTCTTTTACTGTCCCCTGTCCTTCATAGTACTTTATGTGTTCTCTAACACTTCGTAACCTTTTGCGCCCTAGTGGCTTTATTGCCTTGCCTGGGATGAAATGATTAAAAGAAAAAAAGAAAAGAAAAAGCAAAGAAATATTCGTACCAGGCTGTCTTCCTCTTTATCGAAAGAGTTCTAGGGTGTCCTTGGTGTCTATATTTGGAAATACCTCCCCACGGTCTGTTGAGTCTCAGTATTATTATTATATGTGGTTTCAGCAATGTCAATCGTTATCTTCTTAATTCTTCTTCTTCTTTTATTGTCCTCTCTTATTAATAGTTATTTTTCTCATATTCTCTAACACTCAGTAACCTATTGTGTCCGGGTGGCTTTATCGCCTTGCCTGGGGTAAAATTATATATATATATATTTAATTTTCTTTTTTAAAAAATATGATTCCATCGCGACACAGAAATTTCTGTGTTTCAAAACTGAACCTAAAATTGTAAATCTCTATCTACAAAAGGCAGGATGTGTGTGTGTGTGTGTGTGTGTGTGTGTGTGTGTGTGTGTGTGTGTGTGTGTGTGTGTGTGTGTGTAACGAATGCACGGCCGCAATTTTCGACGGATTTGCACCAAACTTACATGTACATGCTCCAAGTTAATGGAAAGGCCAAGACCGACCTTGCATTTCCCGACTCCCATCGAGAATGGAAATAATCGATTTATTCATGCTTCTACGGCAGTTTTCATGTAGTTTGCAGCCATTTTCTACTGGCCAGAGTGAGAGCCTATAGCTGGCTGCCACGAATAGGCAGGAAGATTCTATTGGCCAGCGTGAGAGCCAACAGGTGACTGACACGAATGTTAACTAGAATGCTAGCATGCAAAAAAAATCGATAGCTGCATTCGTCATAAGTGGCAAAAATTTAAATCTGCATGGCACTTTACTCCAATTGGCTCATTCGCTTGCTTAAACTCAACATTAATTCTGATTCCGCAGAACTGGGTTGGGTGTGAAAAAGTATTTGTTGTTAACATACTTTTTTCATTCGATTTTTCCAGTTACGAGTCTTTTTTAAAGCTGATCGTTTTGTGTTCATTTTGTTTAGTTCTTTTTTCGTAACAGATTTAATGTTTAGTATAGAGCTTAGAAAAAATTCGCAGTGTGAGATAGGCAAGAAGTAAGGCATGTAGCAACATCAGCACGGCAAAGGGCACTCCTTTAAAGGCACGGAAGGGCAAAAATATTTTAAGTCAAGTGATAGCGATTGCTGTATGAGTCGTACGATTTTTGAATCAACCACGGGCAAAGCCGGGCCATGCTGCTAGTTTAATTATAAAATTTAAATTTAAAAAACAGAGTTTCCTTTCAGTGTCAAGCTATCCAAACTCTGGATTTTAAGTTTAATTTTTATATTGAAATTTAGAATTTTAGTTTCAGTTTTGAAACATAGAAATTTCAGTGCCGCGAAAGAATGATATTTTTAAGAAAAAGAAAATAATTAAGAATTTATTTTCATCTACCTTTTGTATCGAGCACTGTTTTTTTAATAAAAATAATTGCTAACACCAGATTATATATCTTACTGTTCTTTATTATTATATGCATACATACATACATACATACACATATATATATATGTATATATAGTTCTTAATATATATATATGTATATATTGTTCTTATATATATATATATATATATATATATATACATAATTTTATATATATATATATATATATATATATATATATATATATATATATATATATATGTAAGAACTATATATATATATATATATACTAGCAGTGCGTTGCCGGGGATGTAACAGTAAGAGATAGATCAAGTATCGACCATCAAAAAGACTGAAAAATAAAATTGACAAAGATTATTGTTTAAGGTTGACGGACACGCATGTCTTAATTAGTTTTTTTTTTTTTTTTTTTACGAATTGGTCAAACCCAAACTCAAACAAAAACATTGTTTTCAATCGTTATGAGTCTCTACCGATTGAATAGAATTTTATTATAAACAATTGTCTTGTAAATGGAATTTTCAAAGCATTCTGAATGTATAAATAAAGGAAAAAGCGTGCAAGACAATAAGAAACACTACCTGCCAAAACTCAAAGTGAAGTTTTGTTGAAATCGGTTGAAAAATGTAGGAAATCCGATCCCATATATAAACGAACACACACACACACACACACACACACACAACCTGGGTTTTATAATAAGTATAACTCGATATGAGTTGTCTCCCTTTCATTCTCGCGACAGCGATACCTCTTAATCGTGTTTTCAATTGTGTTTTTCCAATTTTTGGCGCTGTCAGAACCACCGCAAGTTAATTTTACGTAGTCCTGTGAAGTTTTGTTGAAATCGGTTGAAAAATGTAGGAAATCCGATCCAATATATAAACGAACAGACACACACACACACACACACACACACACACACACAACCTGGGTTTTATAATAAGTATGATATATATATATATATATATATATATATATATATATATATATATATATATATATATATATATAATAAAAAGGCTTAAGCCTTTTATTATATCCTTGCTTTGTCCTGGACATTGAGTTCTACCTGAATTCTATCGTCTTGGAATTATTTTTTTTTTATACAAATATATATGTATGTATGTATTTATTTATATATATATTTATATATTTTAGATATATGATTGCATATGTATGTATATATTTATTATATATATATATATATATATATATATATATATATATATATATATATATATATATATATATATATATATACGTGTGTGCACCTTTGTGTGTATGTCTGCATACAATTGCCTTCTATTTATATTCATGTACATTGTACTAAATTACATTTTTAAGCTTTTCTGCCTTGCGTTCCTGAAGAATTTTAACCCTTCTGCCTGAGCAACTGATTCAAAATTCACAAATAACTGCTATGTAATGTTTTACGGTAGATATAAAAAATAGTTACAATTGTTTAGCCACCGGTTGAACGGTGGCTTGGCAGTAAGGTATTCTTCTCTACTACTGTTCAACCGATGGCTGGGCATTTCGACATTTTTCTCTATCACCGGTAAAGCGGTGGTCGGGGCTCAAATGGCTAATGGCAATCCAGATATCATTTTGCTGGTTTGCTTTCTTTTTTTTAAGGATTTGGAATATTTGAAACTTGTTTGTTTGTTAATTGTAAGGCTCAGCTTACAGAGAATGGGGATATGGATGCCTTGTAAAGGAATTGGAAGAAAAAACACAAATTCACTCCGGACTGGAAGCCTAGATAAAGTATATGTTTCTTTAAAATCAGTAACTTCTTGCGTCCCAGTGGCTTTATTGCTTTGCTTGGGGTGAAATGAAATGACCCCCCCACCACCACCAAAAAAAAAACAAAAAAAAACAAGAAAGCGTTAATCAAACTGCTGGTCTTTTTATTGTTATTTTAAATTCATTCCCCTTGTTTTTATTTTTATATTCATTGCTTTATCTCTGTCGAAATATCTTGTTATCTACTGCTTTTGTTACCAAAGAAAAACCTCTCAGTCGAACAAATGTAGCCATATTTCAAATTCCGTATGCTTCATATTAATGTACAATTTGGAAATTTAGATAAACGTTCGTGTCACGTCATAATAATAATAATAATAATAATAATAATAATAATAATTACTGCGACAAAAACAAGAAATGAAAAGGTTGACGAAAGCCACGATTTTCAAAAATTCAAGGGCAGATAACCTAACACAAAGACTGACTTTTCAGCAGAAGAAGAGCTAGCGTTCACCGTTGCAAAACCCAGCGATAATAGGTAAAACTGTCACGCATGTGTGCGTGCTGCACGCTTCAACTGCTCTCGTTCCTCGCTCTCAATCTCTTATAGTGCCATCTGTCATTCGAACATAAAACATCACTTGGAAATGAATGAAAGAAAAAAATTAGAAAATGAATAAAAATCTCGCAATTTGTGCCCCCGGAGTCGACATTAAACGCAAAATAGACCTAAGACCTTTAAATAAGAAAGTATTTTTTTTATATCTTTTATTTTTTACGTAAAAAAAAAAGTAATAGAAAATATATTCAGGACTTCTGTACCGCCATATGTCGTCTGGATTGCCTCGGGCTTTTGAAACTAGTCCTAAGCTTCGGCCTGCGCAGTCAACGGTGAAAAGGCGGGATTTTCTGTATAAATGCACCAATGATGATTCTACATCTGTTCGTGTTGCCGGGACCGCATCGCAGTTCACATCGAAGACAATGCGCCCCGAGAAAATAGATCTACGGCTAGTGTTATGAAAGGTCACAGTGCCTGAATTGCCGCTATAATTCAATGGCGGCTTTCAAAATCGTCTGTATCTGGTGAAATGGACACATTTCATAATTCTGTAAGTTTGAATTCTCAATAAGTGAATAAAAAGTGAGTCAATAAATGTATATGGACAGTTATTAAAATGACATATCGTGTATATCCTTGCGTCGGCGTGTCCTAGTGTCTGTAGACGTATATAAACGAGCTTGTATCCGAGTGAAAAAAATTAGCGAAACGGATAGATAGATAGATAGATAGATAGAATGAATGGAACTGAGATAGATAGATAGATAGATAGATAGATAGATAGATAGATAGATAGATAGATAGATTTTCAGAGTAACCAGTATTCTGTTTTCGCTTTTCATAGCAATGCTTACTGTGACGTTCCTAGTGGCCGAGCGGTAAAAGTACGCCTGATTATATATATATATATATATATATATATATATATATATATATATATATATATATATATGCGTACTGATCGTATATATGAACCGTATGATATGCTATAACCGTTCAGCTACAGTGAACCTCTCGTTTAGCAATGCTCGAATTACTGTTTTAAAAAACACACCTTCGTCGATTTTTCGATCTATCCTATCTGCTATGAAATCGTAGTCTAACGTAAACAATGACAAAATATTATATGAAATGGATTAAATATATTTGTTGGAATTTTTGGGTACCTTGGTGTACTAGTGAGCCAGCCAAAATGAGCTGACTCACCAATAGAAGGGTTAACCAATCAGAAGGCTCAAAATATTCAATGCGACATGTATAAAGGCGGCCATGTTTTTCCCGAATATGCACTGCCAGCCTTTGATATCGAAGACTGAAGAATTACGGAACAGCTGCTGGTGGTATTGGCGATATAGTCAGATTCAGTAGAGTGTCTGACTCGTGAGTATTAATCTTTAACGTTGTTTCATTGAACAGATTACGTACTGCGGTGTATTCTATATTCATAAACTATGGTGAACATGGTTAACAATATTTTCTGTTTATAGAATACACATATTTTGAGTAAATACACAGCTTTATATATATATATACTAGCAGCCATACCAGCTGGTCGGTCTGAAAAAGCGTTCAATTAGAATGGAGCAAAAACAACATCATGTTTAGATGTAACAGACTCTGACTTCTCGAGTTACTTTAAAGCATTTTCATTAAAAAATATTTGGAATTTATGCAATTATTGATATAACAGAAGCAGTCTGTATTTTTGTGTAACTTTGGTGATATATCCGTTAAAAGGAGATCAGTGTTATTTTTAATTTTTGAGTAATTTAGTCGACAATTTATCTATCACACTCTGTATACAGGGTGTTCCTGATTTCCCTATTTCAATGAAATGGGCAATTAAAAAAAACTGACACAATTTTATGTTTATTACTTAATTATTATATAAAACAAACAGATTTATAAATCTGACGTCAAAACTTCATTGAAAATGTTCAACATGTCCTCCGTCTGTGTTGCTATAAGTTTCAAATCTATCCTTAGCGTTGCGAAACACATTTTGAAGCATTTCCGGAGTTATCTCCCCCTGCAATGCTTACTGAATGCTTTCTTTAAGCTCACCTCAACTATTGATATTTTGGCGATAAACCTTTGTGTATAGGAAACCCCGTGTAAAGAAATCCGGTGGAGGAGTTTCAACAAAGATGAGCTCTTATTTATTCATTATTAATAGGGTGCTAAAAGGAATAGAAATAAAATTAGAAAAGAAACATATATATATATATATATATATGTGTGTGTGTGTGTATATGTAGATATGTCTGTGTATATATATATATATATATATATATATATATGTAAAGTTGATATATATATATATATATATATACGTATATAGGGTGATCCAAAAAGACGGGAACTTTTTAACAATCCAATAAAACCAAGAGTGATGGAAGAAAAATATTTTATTGATAGTAATTGAAACCTTAAAACATGCCATTTAAGAAGCAATGAATTTTCATTTTTTTTTTAAATTACGTCCTGTAGATGGCATCCTCCTGTACGAATGCATTCTTGAAATCTGCTGTTGAGATTTCCTCATTGACTGCTGCAACATCTCAGCTGGGATACTATGAATTTCATCTTGAATTCTAAATGGCGAAATGTTTACTTGCTCAAGGTCACTGTCTCGCAGTGTTGCCACTTGCTCATGTCTGGCAATACGCACTTCAAAAATTCCCGTTTTTGGGGGTCACCCTGTATATGTATGTAAAGCTGAAAAGATTTTTAAATATTTATTTTTATAAAATTGTTTAAGGAGATGTTGGTTGTTGTTTTGAATTGAGTCACGTTGACACACATTCAAAACTGGCTCTATTTACTTAAATTACCGCCCCTTAAAAATAGTGGGGGCGTCAATATGAAACGAATCGTCGGCTAATTGAAGAAATCAAGAAGTCCCCAAACAAAGTCAAGGCAATTTCGAAAGAGTATCGTTTCGAACGAGTCTTTGATCTGGTGATAGAACAGAAAGGAACAAGAAAAAAACATTTCACTTGACTTGATTATTTCCACGTGTTGACATGCAGAGAAAATAAAGAGAAAATAAAGATCTAGATTTATAGCTTACACATTCACACATCTCATTTCTATATGTCTCTCTCCCGTACATATATATATATATATATAGAGAGAGAGAGGGGGGGGAAGGAGGGATTAAAGTGAGTTTTAAATGCAAAAAGAAACTTCCTTGATTATGAAGCTCTTCGTAGACGAGTAGTCAAAGCACGTCGGATCAAACGGTTGACGCATACCCCTATCAAACAGGGTGAGGCATACCCTATATATATATATATATATATATATATATATATATATATATATATATAACCTCTGTCAGTGTTTTTATTTCTTTTGACTAGGCATTGCGGTGCTGATTGATTATTTTCTACCAACACGGATGTTTTTAGTCTTTTCTTTTTTTTACTGATTTTTTTCCCTGATTTGTTCAAATATATTTTTATTTACAAATTTTATTATACGTCTTTTTTTATTCACGCCGCCAGTGTATAGGTTTTAAAATAATAATACATAATATATATGTGTGTGTGCATGTGTGTGTGTATGTGCGTGGGTGGGTATGTGTGTGTGTGTGTGTACGCGTGACAAATGGAAAACGATCAATTGAAGCTTGATTTGATTACGCGTTTCACCTTTCTATGCTTCATCAGATCCAAAAACGTAAGAAAGAAATGTGTGTGTGTGTGTGTGTGTGTGTGTGAGAGAGAGAGAGAGAGAGAGAGAGAGAGAGAGAGAGAAAGAGTATTTGCGCGTATGCTTACATAATGAATCATAGTACTTTTTTTCCCTAAGCTGGCGTTTCTCGTCATTAAAGAAAGGAAATGAGTGATTTAAAAAAAAAAAAAAGCTGTTAATATTTATTCTGTATCGTTTCTGTTTAATTCTTAGTTCATGTTATTTTTATGTCTGTCCATGTGTAAATGCAAAATTGTCTAATTGTTAGATTAAGCTCTGAACCGTTGTACATTAGAAATGATTAAAGATATCTTACTGGAATTCTCCAAGTTTTTTATAAAACTATTGAACTTTACTTTGAGCAATAAGAATATAGAATTACTCTCTAAGCTTAACAGAAGTATCGTGTTGAAATCGATTATAAACGAAAGTGACATGATCATCATTAATTAATTATAGCTAAGGATCGGAAGCTCATGAAGGATTGAAATAAATATATATATATATTGATGCATGTTTCATTAAATAATATAGACAAGTTTTGTCTATTTATTTTAAGTAAGTTCCTTTCATATTGTCTGATAAGATTAATAACATTATCATTGAAAGAAGAAAGAAAATCACCATATTGATACATGTTTTTTAATCTTATCTAAGCTTTCGGCTTACATACGCCATTATCAAAGATGACAATTACATTTCAATATATCAAACAATACACATATAATAATGATAGTCTGTTTTTGATGCACTAAAAATTTCAAAGCAACGGCAAACTCGTGTATACGAGACGCGGAAGCGAAAATCGCATCGCAGCTCCTGACGTCACGCATGACCACGAAGGAGTGTAAACGAGAAGTATTAAATATGGGAAGCCGTTGGTATAAACCAATAGCTTCTCTTATCAATTATAGACATTTAAGAATATTTGTGGAGATTTCATTGTTTATTTTGTTCAGTAAGTATTTTGTTGTGTAAGCCGAAAGCTTAGATTGGATTTAAACATATATCAATATGGTGATTTCCTTTCGTCTTTCAATGATAATGTTATTAAGTTTATCAGACAATATGAAAGGAACTTAAAATAAATAGAGAAAACTTGTCTATATTATTTAATGAAACATGCATCAATGAAAAATTGCTGCCTAAATACGCACTATATATATATATATATATATATATATATATATATATATATATTATAGTAATTCGTCGAGCCCAGAAGAATCCTCAACAGAATGCACAAAGCACTGGACGGCCGTTTAGTCCTATCTGGGACTCATCAGCAGTGCGCATCCATTACCGAGAATCGAACCCGGACCGTTTCGATACAACGCAAAAGATCTTAAAGTTGTTTTGTGTCAACCCCACTGTCTTATCAAATGATCAGTGAAAAAGACTTGAAAATGAAATCGTTCGTGAAATGTGTGAGGTACCTTCAATTATACGTTCCTATTGCTCAAATTAAAGGTTTTATAACACCATTGGACTCTACTTTGTACAGTAAAAATGTATAGATATATATATTCCAGGATCATTTTCCAACTTATTCAAGATGATTTTCGCCCTTCTAACCTTCTGTCCTGAAGTATCAATATGCCTCACAGATTTCACGTTCGATTTCATTTTCAAGTCTTTTTTCACTGCTCTATGAACTGTCATAGCCGAAACTTCTCTCACACGCGCCAAACGTGTCAACGTCTGATGGATTGAGTTGGATCTTTTCTAATTGATCTCTATAGCTCTAACTGGAAATGATAATAGCTCTTCCTGTTGTGACCGCCAAATACACTTTTCCTCTCTCCTCTTTTCTCTTTCTTAAACTTACTCTCTTGATGGTTCTAGAATGGTCTTTGAAGATGGAAGTCAGATTATGAATGGTGGTACCATTACTGAAGGCCTATATAGTAAAATTACCAGCAATACAATTTTAAAGCAAAATGACCAACAATACATTTTATAGGAAAATAACCAACAATACATTTTATAGTAGAATTAGCAACAATGCATTTTATAGCAAAATGACCAACAATAAATTTTATAGTAGAATTACCAACAATATATTTTATAGCAAATTGACCAACAGTACATTTTATAGTAGAATTACCAACAATACATTTTATAGCAAATTGACCAAAAGTACATTTTATAGTAGAATTAGCAACAATACATTTTATAGCAAAATGACCAATAATACATTTTATAGCAGAATTACCAATAATACATTTTATAGCAAATTGACCAAAAGTACATTTTATAGTAGAATTAGCAACAATACATTTTATAGCAAAATGACCAACAATAAATTTTATAGTAGAATTACCAACAATATATTTTATAGCAAATTGACCAAAAGTACATTTTATAGTAGAATTAGCAACAATACATTTTATAGCAAAATGACGAATAAAACATTTTATAGCAGAATTACCAATAATACATTTTATAGCAAATTGACCAACAGTACATTTTATAGTAGAATTACCAACAATACATTTTATAGCAAATTGACCAACAGTACATTTTATAGCAGAATTACCAACAATACATTTTATAGAAAATTGACCAACAGTACATTTTATAGTAGAATTACCAACAATACATTTTATAGCAAATTGACCAACAGTACATTTTATAGTAGAATTACCAACAATACATTTTATAGCAAATTGACCAATAATACATTTTATAGCAGAATTACCAATAATACATTTTATAGCAAAATGACCATTAAAATTAAAGTAATATTGCGAAATGTTATAATTAAGCAGAGTTTAACGTATATGCTCGTGTATAGTACGAGTTTTTGTGATCAGATTTTAAACAAATAACATCGGGTCGCACTATATACAAGTTATTTTTTAAGGGGTTAAAAATCGTACATTATAATGGCGTTCAAAAATATTTCGTTGAAGCTATAAAACTGTTTTTTAAATATTTAGATTTTGACATTGATATGCCGCTAAACAAAATCAACCAAGCGAACAATTCTTTCATGACATTAATCTATATAATATCCCACAGTTTCTTAAAGAAATCAAACGATATTCGAAAATATAACTTCAAGAAAACAACATAAAACCCACATATCACCTCCTCTAGTATTTATGTCCGCACAAACATGTATATGCGCAAATGCTGAGTATTATCTACCATGTATTCAACTGTGAAAGCAGAATAACATATATCATATCTTTATTAATTTAAAGCTTCGAAGAAAATTTCGGCATTAAATGACCCATAAATGAGTTAATATGCCGTTAAAAAATGCTGTATTTGTGAGTTTAATTTTTTTTTCTTTAGATTTCTTTAAGGCACGGGCTATCATGAATCTCTTCAGTGAGTCAATCGGAACCTTTTCCAAACAATCCGAGTGCTCCAACTACAACTGGAATTACTGATGTCCTAACGTGTCACATTTTTGAGACTTCGAATTCAAGATCCTTGTATTTTGATAGTTTTATTTGAAGATCTTCAAAGATACATTACAATCTGCAGGGACTGCCATGTCAATAAGAAAGCGCATTCTGTTCTTGACGTCTTTGATCACGATGACTGGGCGATTAACTTTGATTGTTATGTCTATGTATATTATAAAGTCCCATAAAATTATTACAGGTCCTATCTCTTTAACCGGATCTGGGTGGTGTCCATACAAGTTTATAGCCGTTTCCTTCCCCTCAAAATTTGTCATGTAGTGTTTTATATTTAAGTGGGTGCTTTAAAAAAAAACGAGGAGAAACAAGAAAAAAATTATCACGAATTAAATACAGTAAAAAAAAATAAATAAGGAATTTTTCAGATGAAGAAAAAAATGAGAAAATATTTCTGATGTAGAATATCGAAGAAAATAAAGAATAAAATTCTCTGATAAAAATGAATAAAACGAAAAAGAAAAATTTAATAATTTACTGACGAAAAATGATGAAAATTAGGAAAAAATATTATTAAGAATATACAAGGAAATGAGAAAAGAGAAAAAAATGCTGTTGAAGAATATAGAATAAGATACAAAAAGAAATATTTCTGATGGGAAAAAATCGGAAAAATAAAATAATATCTGTAAAAGAATATAGAAGAAAAAAATGTCCAATAAAGAATTAAGAAAATAGAGAATAAATTTTCTTGATGAAAAAACAGGAAAAATAAAACATTATTGAAAAATAATATAGAAAAAAAGAAAGAAAAAAATGTTAATGTTAAAAAAAGAAAATTTCTGATAAAAAAATTTTCATGGTGAAAAAATAGAAAAAGTATTTTTAAAATTATACAAAAGAAAAGAAAGAAAAAATTTCTAATAAAAAAAAGAAAAAAATAAGAAAAAAAGAAAAAAATAAGAAAAAAAGAAAAAAATAAGAAAAAAGAAAAAGGAAAAAAGAATTTTTTTTAAAAAAATCTCGTAATGAATAAAGAAAATAGAAAAGAAATTTTTCATGTTGATGAAAACAGAAAGAAGAAAAAAATGTTTGAAAATATAAAAGAAAAAAAAAGAAACCATTTTTAATGAAGGAAAGAGAAAATATAAGAAAGGAAATTCGATAAAGAATAAAGAATGTAGAGAAGAATTTTTTCTGAAAAAAACAAAAGTGAAAGAAAAGAAATTCCGATGAAGGATATAAAATTCAATGAAGAAGTATTTTGTCTGAAGAAAACGAAAGTGAAAGAAAAGAAAGAAATTTCGATGAAGGATATAAAATTCAATGAAGAAGAATTTTTTTTCTGGAGAAAATGAAAGTGAAAGAAAAGAAAGAAATTTCGATGAAGGATATAAAATTCAATGAAGAAGTATTTTGTCTGAAGAAAACGAAAGTGAAAAAAAAGAAAGAAATTTCGATGAAGGATATAAAATTCAATGAAGAAGTATTTTGTCTGAAGAAAATGAAAGTGAAAGAAAAGAAAGAAATTCCGATGAAGGATATAAAATTCAATGAAGAAGTATTTTGTCTGAAGAAAATGAAAGTGAAAAAAAAGAAAGAAATTTCGATGAAGGATATAAAATTCAATGAAGAAGAATTTTTTTTCTGGAGAAAATGAAAGTGAAAGAAAAGAAAGAAATTTCGATGAAGGATATAAAATTCAATGAAGAAGTATTTTGTTTGAAGAAAATGAAAGTGAAAGAAAAGAAAGAAATTCCGATGAAGGATATAAAATTCAATGAAGAAGTATTTTGTTTGAAGAAAATGAAAGTGAAAGAAAAGAAAGAAATTCCGATGAAGGATATAAAATTCAATGAAGAAGTATTTTGCTGAAGAAAACGAAAGTGAAAAAAAAGAAAGAAATTTCGGTGAAGGATATAAAATTCAATGAAGAAGTATTTTGTCTGAAGAAAATGAAAGTGAAAGAAAAGAAAGAAATTCCGATGAAGGATATAAAATTCAATGAAGAAGTATTTTGTCTGAAGAAAATGAAAGTGAAAGAAAAGAAAGAAATTTCGATGAAGGATATAAAATTCAATGAAGAAAATTTTTTTTCCTGAAGAAAATGAAAGAGATTCCGATGAAGGATATAGAATTCAATGAAGAAGAATTTTTTCTCTGGTTCCGAAAAATAAAGAATCTTTCAAAGAATTTAATCTAAGGCAACAAATAAGAAAAGAATGAAAAAAGAAGGTAAAAGTAAAAAAGCAACAAAAAGAAAGTAAAAAATCGTTTGAAAAAAAAGAAAGAAAGATTCTTTTTTTTTTTCTGATGAAGATAAATAAAAGAAAATTATCCGAAAAAGTTTTGAATGAAAAATGAAACAATGAGTTCAAAAGTTATTTAAGGAAAAAAAATAAAAATAAAAAACAGGGTGACGAAGGCAAACTCTTCCCTAATCAAAAACAAACAAAAAAAAATGGCGGTGTCAAAAAGAATTGAGTGTTTGAGACACAGAAAGAAAAAAAAACGAAGAAGAGAAACCAGGGAGACGTGCTAGAAGCTCTGTCATCACATTTTCCTCTTTCGGCTGGGATATTTTAGCCTGCCAAAACTGACACCAGGTGGCGTTTAATTACTTGAAAGCGAAAACTATAAATATCTTTCCACTGAGAAAATCAGATAAAAAATAACTTGCACTATTAAAAGTGCAAGAATTCGTGTACACACACACACACGCACACACAGCACACACACACACATACATAAATATATATAGTTATCTCTCTCAGACACACACACACACACACACACACATACATATATATATATATATATATATATATATATATATATATATATATATATATATATATATTGAACAATAAGAAAAAAAAAATAAAAAATTAAAAAAATTAAAATCATTAGACACACACTGGTTTGTAGATTAATATTCTTTCGTTTTTTATTATTATTATTCCATTTAGATTCCTCGACTAGTTTCGACCGAAATGGCCATCATCGGGAGGAGAAATTAAATATTTCTGCTTGCTGTTAGCAGTGAACTACAGAAATGAATGTCTTTTGTTGGAGAAAATGAACTTTTGTCTGTAGTTTTCATTTGTTTTTTTATTTTTTTATCTTTTTCACATGAATCTTTTAACATATATATATATATGAACAACTATAGTTTAAAGGTGTGCTCAAAATCCGAGATAGAGCTTATGTAAATATAAAAGTGAACATTGAAGTCAATACACAGAAGCGACAGGATGTTTCATGATAATAATAATGGTAAGGAAACTTATACTTACAATCAGAAAGAGACAGTTAAAATCTCTGGGACGCATAATGAGAAAAGAGGGTTTGGGGAATTCGTCACTCGCGGGAGACATGAAGGCAAGAGAATCAAGAGGAAAACACTGAGTTGCCTATCTAACACGTTCGTCTGAATAGGCGGTAAAATTGACAAAGCGGGAGGGTAAAAACTCAAAAGGCTCGCCCAGCGAAAGAGAGGAAGATGTCGAGAGCCACGATCGCCCAAATCCTGAAAGGACATGATACATAAAAAGAAAAATTCCTCTCATATGCCAACCAGTCTTTACTATTCTTTTTGCTTTTTCGTTTTTTCTTCTCATTTTTTGCTGCATTCTTTTTTTTATCGGAATCACCCCAAGCAAGGCACTAAAGCGACTAAAACACAAGGGTTATAGGACATGAAAGAATTAGGAACAGAAACATTAATAATGAGATGAAAAAGAAAAGAGTAATCAGAAGGACAGTAGACAATAAGTCTTTTCTTAGCTGCAACCACTTTTTTTTTCTGTGGACTATTTAAAAGTCTTTTCTAAACTTCGGATTTTTCTGTGTCCCAGCTAACCAAAGACTTTAATTCAACAAAAACTTAAAAGCTTTTTACCTCCCACCATTTTTTTAAACCCTTTTGAATTCATGTACATATGTTTGCAAATACAAATGATTTATTTAACCCATGTATTTTAAGTATACCCATGTTTTCTTTATTTTTCGGATTTTCAATATAAAAAAAAAAAAAACAAAGCTGGAAGACAGAATTTCCCACACTTAATAAAACATATTATTTTCTTTCTGATTCCACAGGGAAAAATAGACTGAATATAATTTTTTTTTATTTTATTTTTCCATGTGATTTTGAAATTCATCCAGTTCAGTTCATTAGAATATTATTTTTGTTAATTAAATAAAAATATGTTTGAAGAATAAAAAAATGTAACGTTTAATACCATTTTCAAGTGTAAACATTTTTAAAATAATTTTTTTTTTCATTTAGCAACTGTTAAATTATTTTTTATACGGAAGTTCAAAAAGGAAATAATACTGAACTATCGTTTTGCAGATTAAAGTTGGCTTGAAAACATGGACACGGAAGGGAGTTACACAGAAAGAAAAGAAATTGTCAGCATAGAATTTACGGCTACATCTCGCCAGCTCAACTGTAAATTGATGAGATATCGACGCCAGTTCAAAGGGAAAAGGACGGTCTTCATCTGTCTTAACTTTAAACTTAACTAGCCACAAACACAGACCCAAACATACTACAATATTCCTAACACCAAAACAACACATTCTTACTTACCTTTCTTACTGCATCCACCATAATACCTCATTGTCTCTATGGAAGTCCTAACTAGTCCTCCTATATACCATAGTGAAGAGTTCACCGAACAATTACTATAAAAGTTTGTTTGTTTGTTTGTGTTTTACGGCATATCAACCTCGTTGGGTTATTTAGTGCCAATAATAGATACCCGGGCTTTGATAACTAGATAGATAGGTTGTCATTCCTACTTCGATATAAAGATATATATGTTGATATTTACACCTTGACAATCAGATAGAGAGCTTGATAATCACACTTCGACATATAGATAGATATTCTGATATTCCGGCCTTAGAGGCTCTTGCAAGTACTTTAGCAGAGCTTAATCGTGGCGTTGGGTTAAGTTATAAAACCATGAAAGTATTTATCGAAAAAGGCATAGAGAGGCAACCTTAGAGCAGCCGGAAAGTGATTGGAGCTGAGACGCCAGATCAGGACCAATAATATTGCTGATTCTTCTTTGGATCATATCGAGGAGCGCAAGGGAAATATCAGGGGCACTGGACCATATATAGCAGCAATATTCCAAGCGTCGACGAATGGTAAACTTATAGATACAGAAAAGCTGATGATGATGATGATGATGATGATGATGATGATGATTGCCACAGTAGTTAAACTTAACTTCAATGCTAATTCATACCCTGCCACCGAGCCTAAAATATGCTGACTGTAATTCTTCAAATGAGTTGCCTACAGGGTTGGGGATGCTTGCTTAATCAGGTATATAAAACCAATGAAAGATAATTGAATTTCACAGCTAAACAAATACCATCTCCTTTAAGATTTACAATGATTACTTGTCGATTATCACAAAGGAATGCAATGTCGGTTATCCCAGATAAATAAATACCATATCCCCTGAAATTTATAATGAGATCTTGTCGATTACCTCAGCTAAATAAATACCATAACCCCTGAAATTTACAATGAGATCTTGTCGGTTATCCCAGATAAATAAATACCATATCCCCTGAAATTTACAATGAGATCTTGTTGATTATCTCAGCGAAGCATATAGCATCTCCTCTGAGATATATAATGAGATCTTGTTTACCATCTCCTTTAAGATTTACAAAGAGAGCTTGTCGATTATCTCACCTAAATAAATACCGTGTAATCCAAAATTTACATTGACTATAAACACGGGCAATGTTTCTCTATATACTGAAGTATATCCCGACAAATTTTGCCTATAGACTCAAGTAAAAACATGAACTACTTTTACCTATAACCTCGAGAACAAGAACGATCAATGTTTAACTATAGACAATATAAACACGACGTGTGCTTACCTATAATTTGAAGTATAAACACAACTATTGTGTACCTATAGACTAAAATTTAAATATGAACAATATTTCATATATACTCAAGTATAAATACGACCACCATGTATCAATAGACTCAAATATCATCCAGACACAATAAACTTATTGTCTCAAGTATAAACACAACCAATATCATATCTATAATTCTCAAAATGTATGCGTGTGGTGGGTGGTTGGATATTGCTTATGGTTATGTTTCGATTAATTTTTTTTGTTTGTTTGATAGATAATTCTTCAGTTTCGATTTTGAGTCCAAATTGTCTGGAAAAAATTACAACCTTAAAGGTGAAAAATCGAAAAAATCTGATTTTTTACACTTTGTGCAAAAATCAAAGCCAAAAGTTAATTTACTTTTCACACATAACCTTCTAACCCTAGCTTATTGTGTGTGGGCGTGATTCACACCTCCACACGTTGCCCATCCGTTGCTGCTGACCTCGATAATTAGCGTGTGCAGCAACGTGTGTACGCGTGGCCCTGCAACACGTGATGTGTCACACGCTGATGCACGCACATACGCATGTCCTGGGTAACGCAACAGCTGTTCGAGTTGCCCATTGGCTACACGAAGCTCCTTTACATGTTCAATCAATTGTAGTCGTGTCATACTACTTGTCTACGCAGTCCTAAGCTCATTGATACCGCTTAATTCCACAATTCCGCTTCTACTTCTGTACGTCCAGCCTTGTTTACACATTCCCCTTCTCTTGGCCAAGTGTCAGTCTCTCTCAAAACAGGTTACTTATCCCATTGTATAAAGCCTACTACTACAGTTTTAAGGCATTGCTTTGTTAATTATAGCCGTTCACATTTCTTTTATAGTTATGCCACTTTTTGCATTGCATTCACCGGAGTAATAAGTAACCTTGCATTTTTATAACTCAAAATTTATTTTTCCCAAATTTTTTAAAGGTATTCGAGCTTAGTGATCCCTGTAGCTTTACAGCGTTCTCTTCTGGTATTTGCCCACGCATTCCATTTGACAATTCATACTTACCTAAGACATGCCACCAAAGAAAAGAACTTGCCTAGGTCGCAAAACCGCTGCCGCCAGGTCCGCCGTGCGAATAAGAGATAACGAATCGTCTTTCGAACGTTCGGTCCGCCTGTCTCAAAAGGCTTCTCGAAATGCTTCAATCAGAGCCACTGGGTCCGAAGATCAATTAGCCATCGGCTTTCCAGAAGAGCATACCCGATCGCTTCTGCGCGTGAGGCTGGAAATGATGATCAAAGGACTCAACGGCTGAGGAGAAGCACCTCTTCAGTTGCTGCTGCGCGTGAGGCTGAAACAAGATTTAGAACGCAAAAACGGCCCTTTTCAGGGCGACCCCCATTCAAACTGTTAACCCCCTATTTAGGGATGTGCCTGGGTTTCACCCAATTGTTGTTACTAATATTAATTTTCGGGTGGGCTGACTTTAATCATCTGCTCCAACTGAACGGCAAAATTCCCAGTAATGAAAGACCCGGTCGAAGACGTGTTATACTGCTGAGATTAAAGTATAAATATCACCAATGTTTACTTATATACTCAAGTATAAACACAACCACTATGTACCAACAGATTGAAGTATATATCAAACCAAAGTTTACCTATAGACTCAAGCATAAACATGGCCAATATTTACCTATAGACTCAGTATAAAAACGACAAATGTGAACCTAAAGTCTCAATATAAAAAAGACCACTGTGTACCTATAGACTCAAGTATAAAAATGACCACTGTGAACCTATAGTCTCAAGTATAAAAACGAACAATGTGTACCTTTAGTCTTCAGTACAAAAACGACAAAAATGTACCTATAGTCTCGAGTATAATAAAAAATCAAATTTCGTCTTTGAATAACACAGGAGAATCTGATATGTCATCAAATACACCATCACATACCAAATTCAAAATTCGATATCTTAGCATTTTATGGTGGTCAAACACCGGCTACCGGCAACTTGGAAATTTCTTTTTAAGCGTTTCACCCCAAGCAAGGCAGGAAGGCAGTAGCACGCAAAAGGTTACAGAGAGTGGGGGCGAGAGCAAAGAGGGGTGATAAAGGAAAGGATGAACAGAAAGATAGGGGATAGATCAGGTCATCTGGAAACGTCGATTGACATTACATTTGAATAGTTGGAGATTATAGCTATCAGGGAAACAGGAAAAAGGGAGGGAGTTCCACAGGCGAGAAGTGCGAGCCAAGAAGCTATTGGAGTAGAAGAGACGGCTATATTTAACAGTTTCGACAACTATTTTAACCACTAATTCTGTCCATGCAAAGATACGTTTGGGCAGATCAAAATAGCACCTTGGAGACATAAACAAATATATATATATATATATATATATATATATATATATATATATATATATATATATAGGTATATGCGTAAAAGTGAAACGAGATGAATAAAAGGCGGGCATTTTCCCGCTAATCTAGAATTCCAGTCACTTTAAATGTTATTAACTTTACCTCTTTCGGCCATTATTGGCCAGGACGGGACGGGGTTTCTGTGTCTGACTTGGGGACAAAGGCCTTCGAGGCGGGCTTTTCGAAAAGTTGGATGAATCAAAGAGGTTGTGGCGAAGGTCAGTGGCCGGATTACAAACAAAGGTCATCGTGTGTCAATCAATTAGAGCCAACCCAACTCCGGTAATAAGGTCTTCTATATATGCCTACATCCTTATCACCCAGGCTTGTCTCTTCATCCAACCACCACCAGTTCACGAATACACACAGACACAAGCACGAACACTCACACGTATTAATAGGCATCAAGACACAGACACAGGACGCACACATATTCTCAACTAAAAAATGAAGGATTTGCGATTATATGTTTATATGTCCTTTTGTGCTTGTGTTAGTGTGCGGAACCTGCCCCAAAGTTTTAAAATTATTTTATATATATATATATATATATATATATATATATATATATATATATATATATATATATTGTGGTGAATTGATTAATATTATGTATATATATTATGATTAATATTATATATATATATATATGATATTAATCATAATATATATATATACGATTAATATTATATATATTGATTAATATTATATATATATATATATTAATATTGATTAATATTATATATATATAATATTAATCATAATACATATACGATTAATATTATGTATATATTGATTAATAATATATATATATATAATATTAATATTGATTAATATATATATAATATTAATCATAATATATATATATATATATAATATTAATCATATATATATATATATATATATAAAATAATTTTAATATATAATAATATATAAAATAATATATATATATATATATATATATATATATAATATAAATCAATTCACAAGAAGCAAGGCGATAATGACACTATGACAGAAGGGGATACTGGGAGGTAAGAGAATGAGAAAACTTTAGAAGGAATCGGAATATATATATATATATATATATATATATATATATATATATATATATATATATATATATATATACATAAGCAAATATATGGATATAGATCGACAGTATGAAGAAAAATATACGGAAAAACAAACAAAAATCCTTATATACAATTATGATGTTTTAATGTTAATATGTTGACGTTGGACATTTCGGTCTAATAAACCATCTTTAGGACATATTCATAAATATAATTAACATTTTATGAATAAGTCTTTGTTCTTATGTACATCGTCTTTGTCATGAATTAATTATTACATTTTATGAATATGTCCTGAAGATGGTTTATTAGGACCGAAATGTCTGACGTTGACATATTAACATTAAAACAGCATAATTGTATATAATGATTTTTGTTTTGTTTTTTCTGTATATTTTTCATATTCATATATATATATATATATATATATATATATATATATATATATATATATATATATATATACATACACAATACCATTATTAAAATAATAATATAATTACAATTTCAGGAGATTTTTAAAATATGTTACGCCTGCAGAGAAACATAAAATCCATTTAAAATATAAACATTAAAATCTCGCAGCCAACTTTACTTTTGCCATCAAGCTTCATAGGCACTGCCAGTTAAAAGTGTTTGTTTCCCCACGTGTTCCGCAGATTGCAAGAAATATTTAAACCTTTGGGAAATTGCATGCCAAATTTCCCCCACACAACTACCACAAAGGCGTATATACCACTTTAGTACATATATTTACATGAGTATGTAGAACG
>CAHIKZ030003496.1:892500-915000 GCA_903632075.3 Acanthosepion pharaonis
TATATATATATATATATATATATATATATATATATATGTATATATATATATATATATATATAATATGTATAATAGAATAATAATAAATAAACGAGATAAAATGAAGAATCAAGTAAAATATAACTTTTACTATTTATAAAAGTTTACATATATATATATATATATATATATATATATATATATATATATATATATATATATATGTGTGTGTGTGTGTGTGTGTGTATGTATGTATGTATGTATGTAGTACACAATATATATATAGTGGTACAATCCCTGACTGACGGGTTTCAAAAATATATATATATATAGAGAGAGAGAGAGGTATGTTTGTTTCATTAAAAATGCATGAATATGAACCTGTCCAGAAGAAAAATTACCTTTATATCGTGCAAATATATATATATATATATATATATATATATATATATATATAGTGGGTATTTTTCTCAAGTTCCACGTGCCATGCCTCTTCCAGCAGTCTCGGTATCAGTTATCTCCCTTTAACTCAACTCTCCAAGAGTTTTGTTCACCTCAGCTGTAACCAGGTATTGAACTCAGAACTCTTTGGATCAAGTTACTGGATCCAACCAAAGTTTTTATCCACTGGCCATTTCTCCTTTTTTTTTTTTTTAATTCTTTACTAATATTCAGACAACAGAAGGCCCAAGAGCCACTCGAGAGTGAGGTTTACTGTGTGGTATTGTATAAGTGCAGGAAAGAGCAAAAAGTGAAGTTCTTGGGTCAAAGATAACGGCTTAGTCTAGACTTGAAGGGGTCAGGATTTAATTAGTGAATTACATTTCAGAGTTCAGTTAAAAATATAGTGTGGAAGTAGACTTTAGAAAGAACTGGAAACCCAATCCCAAACAGGAAACAATGGCTAAATATCTACTCCTGTTCGAAAGACTGTGAAGGAGCGTGAACCGGGCGATAGACGAAGCTATCTATTTCCTACCTCAGTAAGATCAGTACGCAAAGAAAGAGAGGCTAAGACATGTATAATCTATAATTTTTAGTTTGAGTTAGATTCCTACCTTTCTCAAGCGTAGGTGAATGCAATAAACCAGACTTAAAATCGAACTTTATCATCCCGAGTTGCTTATCGGTTACACCACCCGCACATCACTTAAATTCAATGTCTGTCAATGTTTGCATAAGTACTGACATTTCTGTGGATGTGAGAGTTTCGGATCATTAATTTGAAAGAAAAGTCGAGCATAATTATATCGAAAGAAAAATGCGTTAAATTAAAAATTACTAAGACAATGTTAAAAATCTAAAAGAAATTTTTTAAAAATATTTTTATTACTGACGTTCGCCCAATACAAGGTCCAAGAGCCACTCAAGGTAGAAGGTTACTGTGTAGTGGTGTAATAGCGTAAGAAAAGGGCAAGAAGAGAAGTTCTTGGTGGGGTGCTGTGCAGGAAAGATTACAGATAACTCTAAACTTGAAAAGGTCAAGTTTTATTTCGTGAATAAAATTTCAAAGTTCAGGCGGAGACGTTAGAAGTATAGTGCGAAAGTGGATTAGGATAACAGTCCGAATAATGTAAATAATGTAAGTAATCATAATACCTCATCTCGGAGATATAGAGGGCGATATGTTGTGGCTATGGCAATGAAGATGAGGATAACAGTCCGAATAATGTAAATAATGCAAGTAATCATAATACGTCATCTCAGAGATATAGACAGATAGTGAGATGGATATGAACATAAATAGAGAGAGAAATAGACTGAACGATATCAATAGAATAATTAAAATAGAATAAAGGGTTCGGTTCGAAATTTCAATCACCTGAAGAAGGCCGGAGCGTCCATCGTCCGAAACGTTGTGAATATAGCAATGAAGATGGGGATAACAGTCCAAATATTGTAAATAATCCAAGTAATCATAATACCTTATCACAGAGATATATGAACATGAATAGAAAAATAGACAGATCGATATGAATAGAATGCTTAAAACGGAATAAAGGGTTCAATTCGAAATTCCAACCACCTGAAGAAGACCGGGGCGTACAATGGCCGAAACGTTTGGAATATGGAAATGAAGTTTAGGATAACAGTCGAATAATGTAAATATAGTGCGGAAGTAGACTTTTGAAGAAACAAGAGATAAAACTCTTCTCCCGTTTAAAAGACCGTGGAGGAGTGTGAAACGGACGATGGTTGAATCTATCTACTTCTAAGTTCAGTACGCAAAGAGAGAAAGAGAGAGAGATGAGACGTGTATAAACTATAATTTTTAATTTCAATTGGATTCATGCCTTTCCCAAACGTTTTAGCGCGTAAGTGAATGTAATGAACCGGACTTGAAATCGAACTCGGACCTCTGATTTACAATCCCGATTCTCTATGGATTACATCACCCGTGCATTCCCATTACAAACAAACAGAGACGAGATGCCATTTTTTTTTTAATTAATAATGGCTAAAACTACAGAAATACATATCGCTTCTTGTCTAACTTGTAGTTTTTGGGTTTTTTTTTACTACACATAAGAAATGATACACGTTGCAATTATTTAATGGCCACGTTGTCAAAAAGATGGCGCTTGTCAACGGCTAATGTATTCTTAAACGGCGTAGATAGCTAGGTACAAACCAACACATTAAGACAGAGATAAGTGGGCATATAATTAACCAACTGGAAGCTACATACAAATGGATACATAATTGTATGCTCTTTAATATAGGTGTATGTGCGCATGCGGGCGCGTGTGTGTGCGTCCTTGTATGGGAGGTGTATGTGGTTGGGGTTGTCCACATTTGCACTTAAAGGAGTGGAATTGTCTAAAATGCGTGATTCTTCTAACCCCACCCCCGCATCACCACATTACCGTCAACCGCTCCTCCTTCCCAATTTCTTCCGGTGGTACTTTCATGTTGGTATGTAAAAACAGGCCTCTTCACCTTCTCACCAATCTGCATAAATTTGCATATTAAATAGCAATTACGAACGACTATCTAAATGGGCACAGGCGCTCATATTCATTAATTAAACATTTGTCGGGTCGTTTACATAAATAAATACCAAAGTTTATCTGTAGTAATATAAATGCATATATATATATATATATATATATATATAGATAGATAGATAGATAGATAGATAGATAGATAGATAGATAGATAGTGAAAACGAAGAGCCTGTCTATATATATATATATGGGAATATGCATAAATATATATATATTTTTAGCGACGTGTATATATATATATATATATATATATATATATATATATATATATATATATATATATATATATATATATATATATATATATATATATATATATATATATATATATATATATATATATATATATATGTGTGTGTGTGTGTGTGGCGTTTGTGAATCATTTTCTTTATCTATATACACAATGTCTCTCATCTTCACACACACCCATATTCCTTTCCTCGCCATCCACATATAGATATGAAAGTGTGTATATATATATATATATATATATATGTGTGTGTGTGTGTGTGTGTGTGTGTGTGTGTGTGTGTGTGTGTGTGTGTGTGTATGTTGGACACAGGGTCCTGTGCTCACTATATTCCATGTTTACATAGATTTGTTATAAAATCAAAATTTTATTGTAATCCAATTATGTACAATAATGGATCCTATGCAATATAGGTGAACAATTCAACTAGAAAAATTTTTAAAAATATATAAAATGTATCTAAATACAAATTAGAGACATGTCATAATAGATCATTCCATCTTAAACCAATCAAAAATATTTGTGTTAAATTTTTACATCAACTTGAGATTTTTCTTGCTAAAAGTTGAATAATTTTAATACATTCAACATTATGGGGAAAAAAAATGGTGAATTTTATTAGATGTTTTTTTCGGAACATAGCATCAGCAAAACAAATTCACGGATTTGGACAAAAAAAAAAGACACAGAATGACGTAAAAATTCGCGAATATTTTTCATCGTTTAATAGTCAGTTGTGTTTAGTTTACTTTGTAACGTATATAAAAGGTAGGTAGAAAATAAAACAAACGCTGATAAGATAGAGAGGGTCACAGAGCACTGCTCGGGCCCCCATTCGGTTTGCGGGATGAGGAGCAGTACGCGCCGATCCTATATATATATATATATATATATATATATATATATATATATATATATATATATATATATATATATATATAAGTATCTTTGAAAACGTCTGACAAGTTGCAGTGGTTGAGTCTTTTATATAATTTCCCATGTTTTCGTATATTTTTTTTCTTTTCAGGACATAAATAATATAAAAATTGTCTGAATGTTTTTCAAGTTAAAGTTAAATCCAAAAGTATCTAAAATTCAATATAAAACATTAGATTACTTAGGATATTTTTACTAAATATTTAAGATTACTGGATGGTTAAAAATGATATAAAAAGGAGCTCACGTTTTATTCGTCAAGTAAATTTTACAGATACGTCGCCCAATATCTATTTTTAATTTATATATTTTCTTCCTGGGTACTTTCGAATGTTGCTACATTTGTTTTCAAGTATTGTATATTTGCGCAACTGTTTTTTTTTTAATTCCAACGTTCTCACCAATTTCAAGGTGACGTCATAAAAACGGTCAGGCTGATAACACAAAATACCTAGATGACCGCTGACGTAAATAAAAAAAAAAAAGACTTTTAACCAAAATTTCGAACGTTCTAGAAAGGATTAATTTTTTTTTTTTTTAAATAATTAGAAAACATTTTGGTCTTTCCTCTTAATAATAGCAGAAACATTTTGCTTTTATTAAGTTCGGGGCCTATTTTCATCATGACATGCTGTTTTTCGGCGAATTACTGAAGATACCTATATATACAGACGCAGCAAAAGTAACGGCGTTTTTAATTTATAAACTTTCCTTGAACAAAAGTGAATTACAGTAGTTTAAGATGCCTTAAGAATAACTATGGGGTACGCTTTCGGTAATGGTTAAAATTTAATTTCGTACTGAGGTGAACAATTGAGTTTACGTCACGATCATCCGACCTAACACCACCAGACTTTTTCTTGTCGGTTTTACTGAATGATTATAACATTACAGGCTCAAACCGAAAAGAATATCTGAATCTACGTAATCAGTTTCTGATAAATTTTCTGAAATTAATGTAGAAGTGTTTCAGATGGTTTGTAGATGTTTTGATGACATGGTTCAGCATTATAGTGAACATGAAAACGGGGGCATTTTAAAAATGTTAATCATGGCAAATGATGTTTTGATGTGACAATACTTGCAAATTTTCTTAAACTACTGCGATTTATTTTTGTTCAGTAAAAGTTGATATAAAAAATAGGCGTTACTTTTGCCGGACCCTACACACACACACACACACACACACACACACACACACACACACACACACACACACACACATATATATATATATATATATAAAAAAATATGATTCCAACTCGCGACATAAGAGGTCTCATGTTTCAAAACAAGAGCCGAAAACTTCAATATAATTATTTGAATTAAATTGAGTTAAAGTAAGCTCTGTTCCATCTTCAAGCGAAATTTTTTTGGAATAACGTATGTCGCGAGTTGGAATCGTATTTTTAAATAAATAATTATATTTATACTCTACTTTTGTATCGAGCACTATTTTTAAAAAATAATAACTAAAATACTAAGGAACTTTGGATTATTTACCTAACCAGTTCCTTCCTATTTTTATATATTTTTTTATATATATATATATATATATATATATATATATATATATATATATATATATATATATATATGGTATATATACTCGCTTGAAAAACTTGGGTAGTTCGACTTGCAGTAGAATAAATCGGTACCCGACGAAAAATGAGGAATAAAAAAAAGAAAGAACTAAGAACATTAAACCAAGGCGAAAACAATTGTTCAAGCTCCAAGTCCAAAGAAAAAAAACTCCAAAACGAGCCAAAATTTCTTTAGGATTATCTGATATATATATATATATATATATATATATATATATATATATATATATATGTTCAGTTGAATGAATTATATGAGTTTGTAACCTGTGTTTCACGCTTTTACGATTATCAGACAAACTGAGCGTGTCTATCCAGGTATGTGTGAATTTTCCTGTGTTGTCAGCGTACGTATAGATATATATATGCACTCACAAAATAGACACACATATATATATGTATACACACGCGTACATATATATATATATATATATATATATATATATATATTTTACAAATGAAAATATTATATATATATATATATATATATATATATATATATATATATATATATTTGTAAATGACTATGGGTCTTAAATGCGACTTAAGATTGGGCAATAAAATTTCATAACTGAATCAACTAAGCTGTCAGATCCTTTCATACGTCGAAACCGACGGGAGAGTCCATTATATATATATTAGTATGTGTGCGCATTTGTGTGCATGTTGTGTATATATATATATATATATATATATATATATATATATATATATATATATATATATGCACGCTTCATTAAATATGACAGAGAAGGTGTTTTAAATATGGTCCAGTAGGTTTCCATTTAAATACTGATGGAGATCTAGTGGACCCTAATCGTAACATACTTGTTGATAATATAAAAATTATACATCATCTACATGTAAAAAAAAAAAGGTTAAAAATAATGGAAGCCTTATTAATAAAAACAAACAAAAACATCACTCAATGATATTAAATATGAACATGGACACAATATGTTGACCGTGTTTTGAAAATGAAACAGTTAATATATTTCCACATTGAAAATGGCTAAATTTATAGACGAAAACACCCAGACAAAAAACAATATTTGGACAGTTATTTTCATAATTTATCTACTGAAAAGAAAAAAATATATAAAATCATATTGTAAATTAAATAAAAAACTCAATCAAAGTACCTTGTTTGCCATAAATAATGAAACATGCATGAAAAAGGATTGCTGCGTAAAAACCCAATATATATATGAATGTGTGCGCATTTGTATGCATGTTACAAGATATATATATATATATATATATATATATATATATATATATATATATATTTGAATAAAAACGAAACACTTTAAGGTTCCATGTAATAAATTCTTTCAACAAAGCCTTTTGAAGAAATTGGATTATTGGTCTTTACTTAATTAAATTAAAAACCAAAACAATTTTACACATTTTGACGGGATGTATTATTAATTATTATTAATCTAATACGGCCCGTCAAAATGTGTAAATTTCTTTTCATTTTTCATTTCAACTTTGAAGTAAAGTCTGATGATCCAGAGCCTTAAAGGTATTCTATATTTTCATGACCAATTGTTGGCCACTATTTTCAGACTCTCTTATATATATATAGATATATAAAAAGAGAGAAAGAGAGAGATATGTGTACGTGAATGATATATATATATACATATATGTGAAAATATAGTTTACACCTGTTTGCATGAATAATTATGTGTATATAGATATTCATGCGTTTTTGATTCAGGTTTACTGTATATATATATATATATATATATATATATATATATATATATATATATATACAAATATAAACAACACACACAGACACATATATACAACACAAACAAAAACACGCAAATTTATTTTATTTGTGTCTGTTTTTATATATATATATATATATATATATATATATATATATACCAACAACTACATACGAAAAAATACACATATACACACACGCATATAAATCATATATATATATATATATATATATATATATATATATATATATATATATATATATATATATATATATGTATGTATATATATATATTATGCAGTTCACCACAAGCATACACGTTTTACAAAATAGAAATGGATTATATTATATTTTTTTCAATAAATATATGTGCCTACGCGTGTATATGTGTTCATGAACGCACTCCTATATGTATATATATATATATATATATATATATATATATATATATATATATATATATATATATATATATATATATATATAATGTTGCTCCCTGTAAACACAGCAATGCCATTTGTTATCGTCACTTGTAGATGCCTCTGGCATCGATGGCATTATTTCAAATCTCGTTTGGGCGTGACACGCTACGAGAAACACGCTGGGTCGGTACATCGCGCCCGGAGAGAAGGAATTCATCATTATGAATATGGATGGTACTCTTTTCTTGATGACCTGATAACAGTAACAGGTCTTCGTATCTCAGGGCAGTTGAAGTCGGCCCTTCTTTCTTTCTTTCTCCTTCCCCACACCCAGCATTTTTTCTTCAATTCTGCTCGAACAGATTTTCTCCCACGCGACAATTTTATAACATGGCGATTTATCGTTGTTCGGTATGTTTCGGTAATCATCGGCAGTTTCCGGCATGTTTTAAGAATTTTTTATCCAGTCCTCGGCTTAAGAACAGAAATTATTGTTAACCGTCAACTAAATCTTTTGTTAATATCTGAAAATAATATTTGGCATACTATCATGCTTTGAAAAAAAAGTGTGTCAATAAGCGTTAACTTAACTGCAGCCCTGGGAAACCACTCCCTTATAGCAACCCCCTAAAAATATTTATATTACTTACCTTATATTTTGGTATAAAAAATTAATTTGATTTTCGTTATGGGTTATCAGTTGTCTAGGCCTTGGATGTTGCTGTAGGTAGAGTAACATGAATTTTGTTTCGTGTCTGCATTCGTAAATTACCTGTGACTTTTTATATTTTTTTATGAGGACACCGAGTGGTTAGACCCTTGGCATTCTGACCATGAGACCCGTGTTCGAATCTCACCATTGTCGATTTGTCAGGATGGAGACTTCTTGATGTGCGGCACCTTTGGAAAATGCTTGATAAAACCTACCACGGGTTGACCCAAGCCTTGTGAATGAAAATGGGTAGACAGAACTCTTGGGAGCTTGAGCGTGCTCGCCTTGATAACACGATCTTCCTCGGAAACTCTAACTAAGGTCTGCTCTGCATACTTGCAGTATAAACCACAGGTGAGTTCTGTGGTTTATAAAAACAAATGCGCCTGAGCAAGCGTCTGCAGTAGAGATTGGCTAACCGCCCTAGTAGACCACTATACATACAATTCATATTTTTATACACATACACATATATCTATATGCACATATATATATATATATATATATATATATATATATATATATATATATATATATATATATATCCGTTTGCCCAGTAGAAGGAATATGCAAATTGTAGAGCAGGATCCGTTTGTCCAGTAGAAAGAATATGCACCCATCTTAATTTGAAACCTAAACTTTAAGTAAGGAAGATTACCCATCTAAAAATAATTACAAATTACATTCATGAATTAGATTCATACTAATAAAGATGTTACCTTAACAGTCATTTACAATATAAAAAATTACTATCAGTAAACTGTTATATTTTAAAAAATTCTTTTAATGTGTTCTCTATGAATGTGTTAATAAATACAATACTTAAGTTTTATTAAATCCCTAAATTATTTGTAAAAGAGTTAAATATTTAAATTGCTAGCAAGCATCAAATTAATTTTTCATGCTTTTTTTAACATTTAAATTACTATCAAACATTAAAATCTATTTTTTTTTTACATAAATTGCTAAAAATATACCACCCCGTTCTTCCTACGTAAAACCTAATTACAGCTTCTTTCTCTTTACTTCCCCCTTCTTTCTTTTTTCGTTTTCTCTCTTCTCCATTCCCATTTCAATATATCACTTCCGTTAAGTTAACCGTTTAAATAGGTCATGGTCTGGTCACTTCTACTCCCCCAATACTAAGTATGATTGAAAGAAATATTAAAATAAACGCTCTCAAAACTCGACCATGTCTCTCACACCACTCCCCTCTACGCTCACTGTTAAATTACATAAACTTAATACTACCCGTCAAAAGTGTGAGTTTTTATTTCATCTTTCGTTTCATTTTTTGAAGTGTCCAGCATCCGTTAAAAAGGGTTCTGGTGAAATAAATTATTATAATGGAACCTTAATGTGGTCTGTTTTTTTTTAAATAATATATATATATATATATATATATATATATATATATATATATATATATATATACTTCAGATTTCTGTGACGACGACGATTATATCCGCAAACGCTCTGGCTTGATATTGCTCTTCCTCTTCAAATATATAAGATTATATATATATATATATATATATATATATATATATATATATATATATATATATATATATATCGTCGTATCGTAAGGGCCCTGTTACGATTCTCAGAGACGCTAAAAAAGGCGCACTGCTGATGAGTCCCAAAATAGAGGAAGCAATTCTCCAGTTCTTTTTTCTGCATGTGTACGCATTGAGAATACTACATCTATACATGATGAATTATCATATATATATATATATATATATATATATATATATATATTTCTGTATATGTCTCATTAAATACTTTAGGCAAGTTTTGTCTACTTATTTTTAATAGTGTCCTCTCGTTTCTTCATATATATCCTTATTAAAAAGGACTTAGTGTTGTTCCCTTCACACGTAAATATTTAATTTCTAGATGAACACAACAATTTTGTCTAAGAAAAAACATGCACACGGTAATCAAGAGTATTTAATGTGATTTACAGCAATCAATATATCATCAGAGGTTAAAAAAATAAACAAAAACACTCTCCTAACAGATAGTTTTGTTCTTCTTATAGTTGAGCTGATGACGCCAATGGAAACAAGCTTTTCTCCGGCGAAACGCGTCTTTAATTTAAACTTTAACACTTTGTCCCACCATTTTCACTTTTGTCTCGGATATTATTATGCATCCTGTAAACACACACACACACACACACACACACACACACACACACACACACACACAATTATATACGAGGTTTATCTGAAAAGTAACTGTCTGGATGTACTGTGGGATCTTTGGGCATCGTCCACAGTGATTTCTTGCCACAGGACCAGACGATCAATCAGCAATCTACAAACAGATCTTGTGATGTTTGCTTCCCTCAGTGCGCTAGCAGAGTCGAGAGTCGTGGCAGAACAAATCGTGATGCTTCACCACAACAATGCGCCTGTTTACAACGTCCTGAACATCGACGTACTGGAACAACCGGCCTATTAATTTAATCTTGCTCCGTGTGACTTTTTAAAAGATTTTCCCCATGCTCAAGGGGATCATCAAGAGGGCCGGTTTTGAAGGTGTGGTGGCCACCAAGAGGGTCGTTACGATGGAGTTGAGGGTCATCCAAGAAGAATCCTTCAGCAATGCATAGAAGCGTGACAGAGAAACATGGAAAAGTGTCGAGTGGGTTTACGTTGAAGGGGAAAACATGTTTTTAGTTCCATTTCATCCTCAACTGAATTTTGCACTCCAAAATTCGCTTGAGGATGAAAATGGAACTAATGTTTTTAATTTAATTACAAAATTAAATTTGAAGCTTTTTAGCTTCCATTTTGAAACATGGTTATTATCAGTAGCGAAAAAACATATTTTAAATCAGTTAATTTATAATATTAATGCTCTGTATATTTACATTGAGACCTATTTTGTAAAAATAAAAATATCAATAAAAAAAACACCGGATTATATATCTTACTGTTCTTTATATATATATATATATATATATATATATATATATATATATATATATAAGTTTGGCATTGCTGGTTAAGAGAAAAAATGTAAGCATTCTAAACCATAACCATTAAAATCCTTTCAGCCTAAGAAGTGTTGAAGTATCAAGTTAGATTTATTTTGCTTGTACAAGGTTAATCCTGCTGTGTTGTAATATTAAATGCAAATGGCGCGTCTTATATATAAAAACAAAAATCATAAATTTTCATGATTAATTGTTCAATTTTCACTGGAAGCGATTGTATTTTCTAACACTAACTCTAAACGTCATCTTTACTCCGTAAATTGCTCAAAAGTTTTCTACCCTCTGCTACTATGAAATGTTTAGGTAACTGGCAAGCTATTTTAATTTTAAGTAAAAAGTGTTTCTCTCTACGGGTGTTCAGATATATACCTTTTTTTTCTTTTTTTTTTTTTTTTTTTTTTTGAGTTGGGGGATGTGCATTCTCACGTCCATATCACGTTAGTACACCGGCTCTAGTAGGATCGCTGAAGTTAAGCAACGTCAAGCCTGGTCTTTCCCTAGATGAGTAACTGTTTGGTAATATCAGGCGCTGTAAACGTGGATGTGCAGGTAGTGTAATGGATAACGGCTTGGAATTAGAAATCGGTGAGCCGAGTTCCAATTCCTGTTAGTTTATTTTATATTCACTTACATGCAAATAACCTTGGAAATGGTATGAATGCCCCTCCCTCCCCCAGTTATGGGCTAATTACTAAGATTTGTATCAGTAAGTCAATATTATTCTCCACAAAATTCTTACCATCTAAAATATTTTATAGCTTTAAATAACCTGCAGAAGGTTGATAAACCGTAAAAAATAAAATCAGTATTTTAATTTTTCTTGTTTTACGGCATATCAATCTTAAAGGGTTATTTACTGCCGACAAAATATTTATTCCCGGTAATATTTTTTCTTCAAAAATGTATTATTGGAAACATTTTTTCCTTCAAAATCTTGGCTGTTAATATTTTTTTCTTCAAAAATGTATTGCTGGTAACATTTTTTCCTTCAAAATCTATGGCTGGTAATAATTTTTTCCTTCAAAAATGTATTACTGCTAATATTTTTTTCCTTCAAAATCTATGGCTGGTAACATTTTTTCTTCAAGAATGTATTTCTGTCAATATTTTTTTTCCTTCAAAAATTTATGACTGGCAATATTTTTTCTTGAAAAATGTATTGCTGATAATAATTTTTTAAATGTATTCCTGGCAATATTTTTTTTAATGTATTGCTGGTAATAATTTTTTAAATGTATTACTGGTAATATTTTTTTTAATGTATTGCTGATAATAACTTTTTAAATGTATTCCTGGCAATATTTTTTTAATGTATTGGTGGTAATAATTTTTTAAATGTATTACTGGTAATATTTTTTTTAATGTATTGCTGGTAATAATTTTTTAAATGTATTACTGGTAATATTTTTTTTAATGTATTGGTGGTAATAATTTTTTAAATGTATTACTGGTAATATTTTTTAATGTATTGCTGATAATAATTTTTTAAATGTATTCCTGGCAATATTTTTTTAATGTATTGGTGGTAATAATTTTTTAAATGTATTACTGGTAATATTTTTTAATGTATTGCTGGTAATAATTTTTTAAATGTATTACCGGTAATATTTTTTTAATGTATTGCTGATAATAATTTTTTAAATGTATTGCTGATAATAATTTTTTAAATGTATTCCTGGCAATATTTTTTTAATGTATTGCTGGTAATAATTTTTTAAATGTATTACTGGTAATATTTTTTTAATGTATTGCTGGTAATAATCTTTTTACAAAAATGTATTGCTGGTATTAAAACCTATTTTGACGCTTTCATAGTTAGGGTCAATTATTTGCCCATAGCTTGAGCCCTAATAGGTGCTATGCGCCGGGTCATGGTAGACCTGGAAACACCAGCAATTAAGAGGTGGTTCCACGCTCCTCAAGACCTCCTGATCAGAGGACTTGCTGTTTGATGTAGTTTATCGTCATGCCTAGGACACCGGTCAGTATTTTGAGCATGCGCGTTTATGTCTGTCTTAATATGTGTTAGCCATTGTGTTGCTATAAGAATAATGCTAATGACGATTGTAGTAGAGGTGGTAGTGGAGTTGGTGATGTCAGTGATAATGGTGGTGGTACGGCTGCGTTTTTATCATAACCAAAGATGTCGGTCGAGCGAAAAGAAAAGTCAGGTGAAAGCGACAAGACTGGCAAAATGTCCACAAGGTAAACGAACCCTCATCTCTTCTGAAATTATTCTCTTCTTATCTCCACAGAAGCCAGAACATCTCCCTGGGGTGGAGGGGGGGGACAGAAAAGTTTCATTATTATTAATATTATTATTATTATTATTATTTAGGAGGGGAGGAAAGATTGTTTTGTGTATGATTTTCTTTTTAGTGTTGTCATGCTCCTCATCTGTACAACAAGATATATCTCTTGCCCAACTTGCAACCCCAGTTTCTCGAGGTTTATTTCCAGCCAACACAAACTCCATGGGGAGTAACTCCTTCAGAATGCAATTTAATATGGCTATCTTTGCAGACCCAATAAATATGCATTTATATTTATTACATATAGGTATGTGTGTGTGGGTGTGTGTGCATCATAAATAAATATGAAATAACTGAGAAAGAAAGAAGGAAAAAAGAAAAAGAATGAAAGATTATGTGTGTGTGTGTGTGTGTGTGTGTGTGTGTGTGTGTGTGTGTGTGTGTGTGTGTGTGTGTGTGTGTGTGTGCACTCGCTCGCGCGTGTGTGCAGAGATAGAGAGAACGTTTTAGTGGGTGTGGGAGTCAGTTGAAGCCACTAAATCAATACATATTTAGATATGCATATACATTATGTGTATATATATACATATATATATATATATATATATATATATATATATATATATAGAGAGAGAGAGAGAGAGAGAGAGAGAGAGAGAGAAATTGAAAGAAAGAAAGGAAGAAACAAACAAAGAAAGAAAGAATTATTAATGGGTTAAAATTGAAAAACAAATATTAAATTAAGAAAGAAAGAAAAAGTAATATTAATGGGTTAAGCTTGCAAAACAAATATTAAATAATTACGAAAGAAAGAAAGAAAGAAAGAAAGAAAGAAAGAAAGAAAGAAAGAAATATAAAACTATAAATATATAAAGAGAGAAAAAAGAGAAAGGGAGGCAGCAGAAAAAGAAAAATGGGAGAGTTTTGAAAGCCAGTCAAACACGCGTTTAGATATTTAAATGAACATACAAAAGGAAAGAAAAAAAAAGTAGAAAGAAATGAACAAAAATAGATAGATAGATAGATAGATAGATAGATATGAAGAGGCTGAGATAGATAGATAGATAGATAGATAGATAGATAGATAGATAGATAGAACACACTAAAACTATAATATGATGTCAAAAGGAACTGAAATCTCCTTCAGAGAAGGGGGTACTAACAGGCATGAGGATTGCGATGATTCGTCGACTACCAAGGACATTTTCATTAGACCTGAAGAATCTGTAAATTCGATAGATACTTTCTTTTCTTTTCATGTGCCGTGTCCCTTCAGGATGTAGGCGATCATGGCCCTCCACTTCCCCCTATCCCTTGTGACTCTCAACAGGTTTTTTGTTTCTGCCAAATTCCCCAGATCACGTTCCACCATCCACCTGCCCAATCCCGCCACGTATGTCACGCGTTGCTTTCCCTGGTCTCTTTTTCCCTCTATTCGTCCCGTGAGTATCAAACGGGACTCTCTAGCTTTAGGTGGCAACCAACCTAAGAGAAGGAACACTGTATTTTAAAACGTGGAGATGGCAACGAGGAACCATGTCACTATCTTTATGAGTCTATTCTTTCCAAGGATACAGAGAAATCCAATCATTCAGACAGGGGCGGTAGTGTATTCATTTTTATTAACTATTGTTGTATCAATTATGAGTTACGTTCGAAAAAGAGATTAAGTTGAGGGGGTATGGGGGTATTTTTCAACGAATTCTGACATCCGTTAAATGCATGTCGTCTGGGTTTTTTATATATATATATATATATATATATATATATATATATATATATATAAGAGTGGTTTCCCATTGCCTTCTCTACAGTTTTGGATTTAGAAGTTGTTCATCCCTAGCAAGAGTATGGTAGACGAGTTGTCTAACCTTGCGGAGCAACCCATCTACCGTATTCTTGTTAGTGGGAGACTAGATAGATTTATGACTTTCCCAAAGGTCATTTTTTTTCTTTTAGTGAATGTTATACATGAACGTACCTATTCTATTATTAATTGACTCTCCCACACATAGTTAGTAGTAGTAGTAGTAGCGGTCGCCAGTTGAGCTCAGTGGAGTTGAGTGAGAGTCAGTCGATGTCAGCCATTGAAGTATCAACCATCACAACTAGATTGCTGTGTCATTAACTCTTATTTCAAGTTCCTAACGTTTTGTACGTCGGACCCTTTTTAGGACCTTCGTAGCGAAATACAAGCCTCCACTGTGGAAACTACTCTACAACAGTGAAGTCAACGCAACAGCTCCCGCCGCCATTTGAACTCGGCTAGCCAATTCCACTTTTTGCGCCTCTACCAGTATATCGCCAGTGCACCTACGAGCTCACTAATCAGTAGTAATGCTCATCTCACTCGTTAACCACTACACCACGCCAGCACACTTATATCAACCCACTGATGCCGAACTACTAAGAGCAGGAACACTGAACCGTAGGCGTATAAAAAAATTGGAATGTCGGCCAGGAATTCAGATAATAAAAACGAAACCCACATTAACTTTCAAATTATTCGCTAATATATTCAAATTTAAACCACCTCTTTCTCATCGTCCTTTTCCTGTCCTTTTGTTATTGGTCTTGCCTATCGCACACCGGCTTTATGATTTCCTTCTCGCTCGTATTTTTCTTATTCAATGTGATAGTTTTGCACTTAACTTTGTCAGTTACTGAACTGTAGCGGTCTCTTAAGTCCAACTATCGCCATAATTTTCCTATAGCGTATAACTTCGTACACAAAAATATTCCGTAAATTATTTTAGTACTGGTATTTTTGTCTACGCTGCGTCAATCATTATCTTTGGCCAGGTTCGTTTCTAATGGTTTCTTGATGTTTTGTTTAAAAATTGTGATATTGAAGGCGAATGGGCGATCATGGCTCTCCACAAGTTCCTTTTCTTGATTATCTATCAATTGCCTTGCTTTCTTGGGAAAGACAGTAAAGTGGTTTACAATTGTCTTTCTGTCTTCAGGACATAAGCAATCATGGCACTCCACAGTTTCCTTTTCTTTATTATCTGTGAATTGCTATGCATTTTGGGGAAAGATAGTGGAATAGTTTCCAGTTGCTGTCACTACGGTTTTGAGTTCAGAGCTGTCTTTCTCTCATCAGGACATAAGTAATCATGGCTCTCTACACGTTCCTTTTCTTTATTATCTTTGAAGTGCTACGCATTCCTCGGAAAGATAGTGGAGTAGTTTCCAGTGCTTTCTTTCTCTCTTTAGAACGTTGGCTATCACAGCTCTCTACAGATTCTTCTCTTTATTATATGTGAAATTGCTATGCAATCTTGGGAAAGACAGTGAAGCAGTTTCCAGTGGCCGTCTCTACGGTTTTTTGAGTTCAGTACTGTCTTTCTTTCTGCAGGGCGTAGGCAATCAGAGCTCCCCACAGATTCCTTTTTTTTTATTATCTGTGAATTCCCATGCATTCTTGAGAAATATAATGGGGTTGATCCAGTGGCCCTCTCAACGGTTTTCCGTTCAGAACTGTCTTTCCTTCTTCAGGACATAAACAACCAGGGCTCTCCGCAGATTGCTTTACGTTATTATCTGTGAATTACTATGCATATTTGGCAAAGATAGTGGAATATTGCTGTCACTACGGTTTCGAATTCAGAGCTATCGTTGTCTCTGCAGGACATACGCAAACATGGCTCTCCACACGTTCCTTTTCTTTATTATCTTTGAATTGCTACGCATTCTTCGGAAAGATGGTGGAGTAATTTCCAGTGCCCGTCTCTACGATTTTTGCGGTCAGAGCTGTCTTTCTCTCTTTAGGACGTTGGCAATCACGGCTCTCCACAGACTCCTTTTCTTTATTATATGCGAAATTGCTATGCAATTTTGGGAAAGACAGTGGAGTAATTTCCAGTGGCCGTCTCTGCGGTTTTGAGTTCAGAGTTTCCTTTCTCTCTTCGGGGCATAGGCAATCGGGGCTCTCGACAGATTGTTTTTCGATATTATCAGTGAATTGCTATGTACTCTTTGGAAAGATAGTTGAGTAGTTTCCCGTGGACGTCTCTACGATTTCGAGTTCACTGCAGTCTTTCTTTGTTCTGGACATAAGCAATCACAGCTCTTCAAGGATTCCTTTTCTTTATTATCTGTGAATTTTCACGCACTCTTGGGAAAGATAATGGAGTGGATCCAGTGGCTGTCTCTACGGTTTTGAGTCCAGAGCTCCCTTTGTCTCTTCGGGACATAAGCAATCATGGTTCTCCACAGATTCTTTTTCTTTATTATCTGTGAATTTCTAGGCACGCTTGGGAAAGACAGTGTAGTGGTTTCCATTGGCCGTCTCTACGGTTTTGATTTCAGAGCTGTCTTTCTCTCTTCAGGACATAGGCAATCATGGCTCTCCACAGTTTCCTTTTCTTTATTATCTGTGATTTTCCATGCACTCTTGGGAAAGATAGTTGTGTGATTTCCTTTTATCTTGTTCAAGTATTAGAATTATTCGAAGTATTTTTTTATGGGATCTTACACACGTATTATATTCTCTCTCTATTTTTAAAACAGCCTGCAAAGTCTTCCTTTGGGATCACCGTAAGCCGTATCGTTGCGTTCTTCTCAACCTCGTCCACGAATTGTAATATATTGAGGGCAGATAACAAAATGGGACTTTTTGATTTTTACGTGTTATCACCCCTTTTTGGGTCACTTAAAGCTGAAACATGTTTTGAATTGTAAGTAATAATTATTTCTTCTGTGAGTGAATATTGCATTTTTTTTTAATTTTTTTTTTCTTTTTTTTGGCGATAACAGTGATTTTTCAAAATAGAAGTACTTGAACCCATAGCCATAACAGGGAGAAAAACAAATGGATTCGTACCTTTTCCAAGGGTATTTTCCCGTTAATGAATATGAACTCGACTGGAATTTGAACTCGGCAATTCGAGTTCTCATTCCAAGCAGCTATTTATTACATCACCCACACACCTTATGAAGAAAGAGTGTGTGCTTTGTCAAACTGAATACTCCCGATAGAGTAACACTACAAGACTACAAATATCTTTTTACTCGTATACTGTAGGGTCACTTTGGATTGATACTCACTGCCTGGGAATCCGTCCTCTCACCACAATCTGCTCACTGCCCCCTGGCTACGCAACCTGTATTCAAGTTCCAGATATACATCAGTATTTTGTAAATTAACCTTGATATTTTTGTCCAGTGAAAATATTACGAGAATGAGGCCTGTTTAGCGGCTGAGATAGTTTGTTGTTTTGTTTGTTTTTTGTTTGTTTGTTTTTTTTTCTTTTTTTTAGTGGCGCCAGCGATCACTGTTCCAGGGGAAACCATGATTTCGATTGCTGTTCCTCTCCACTTGAAGAATTGGCGCAAGACTGTAGAATAACAATACAATAAACAACACTTACCGGCGTAAGAGTCCCAGCTAGCGTCCAGCTGGCAGACAAAAATAAAGCAGGTTGTAACTTAATACAAACCCTGCAAACTAACTGAGGAATCAAGCTGGTATTTATATAGAAATACTTCCACTCAGGTACCAGCAGCCAATCACAGCCCAAGCAATGGACTATCCCACTTTAGCATAATGAGATGCTCCATTGCACCATAAATAGCTCTCTTTCTCAATGTTGAATTATTATTCACTCAGCTTGCTCCACAACCGAGTGTTTATTTTGACCACGTGATTGTTCGACATGGCGCTGTGAACAGGATAAACACTCGGTTGTGGAGCAATACTTCAAGTATCCGGCAGCAACTACCCACTGGACGAAGCATGACAATGTCAGGTACAACGCGTGGCGTTTATGGTAACAGCTGCGTACTTGATCGCAAATATCACATCTATCTTCCAAGTTTTCTACACATGATGACTGATGCTATAAACAGGAGTAGGTGTGAGATATGAACAGAAGAAGAGGTGGCAGGAAGCGAAGATTATGAGGGCAAGTAGGATAGATAAAAATTCAACCCCTGACGTGAAGAGGGCAAAACTGATGTGTTCTGGTAAACACCCAGGTGGAAGTATCTTCCACAAATTTGCCGTTCTAGGGAAAAAAAAACCTGTCCGAGTAGAATTTGTTCCATATATTTGGAATACAGAGGAAACAAGGAAGACTCGATTCTGTGGAAATAGCGTCGTGTGTAAATCCCTGAACAACTGGGAGTAAAGAATAGAACGTTCATCTAAACATTTGCCGTGGAAATAGCAATAGAGTATCGATAGACTTAAGATATTACGCCTGTGTGAAAGAAGTTGCAGAGTTGAGAATTAGTCTTCTTCCACAAGGCCACGTAAAGAAGGATTTTAAATTCTATCAAGACTAGAATTTGAGGATTCAACAGTTGCAGCCCAGATATGGCACGAATATTCTAATTTTTTGGCTCTAATTTGACACTTGCAAAGAAAAAGCATAGTGGACGGTGTCAGATACTTCCTGGAGTGATAGAATAAACCAAACATTTTACAGAAACTTTGGCAATAAATCATATATATATATATATATATATATATATATATATATATATATATATATATATATATATGTATGAAAATTTCTCCGATTTAATCGGTAGAAGACAATATTTATGAATAAAAATGTCAAAAGGAAAACTGGTAATTTCTGACACGTTTCGTCCAATGTGGACTTTATCAAAGCAAAATTCGTATTTTGCTTTGATAAAGTCATTTTTTGGACGAAACGCGTCAGCAATTACCAGTTTTCCTATTGTCATTTTTATTCATAAATATATATATATATATATATATATATAATATATATATATATATATATAAGAAGAGGTTTTAGTTTTCCAACGAGAACAGTGTATATTTTTAAAAGAAGAGATAAACCGCAAACGCTTTTGGTTATAATGTGGATTTTTAAAAAAAATATATATTATACTTTATTTTCCATATTTTTGCTACACGAGTTTCCAGTCTCGCGACCTTCACCAGGCTGAGAGTGGATATTTACACATATTATTAAAAGGAATTAATTTTCCTTATGTTTTCCGACGTTTAAACATTGTCTTTTGTGTGTAGTAGTAACCCCAATATTTTCCTTGGACATTTTTGTTGTTTCTCTTGTTTTTTCATTCCAGACAGGTGGTGAAATGACAGATGACTACTTTCGTTGTCTGCCGAAACTGGTCTCGGAGAAGGACAACTCTGAATTCAAAACCTACGGAGGGTCGTTTGGGGACCTTGTGGCACTTAAGTTAATCATATACTACACCAAATCTAGTATAGCCAACTCAATTATTTGCAATGATTCTTCTCCCCTGGTTAGCGATTTGCAAAAAAAAAACAAGATAGTTTACAAATTCAAGTGCCCTTTGGGAGATTGTATCTCCAACAAATTAAATAATATTTATGTTGGTCACACAACAAACTCGCTTTCACGACACTTGACACTACATTTGAATGAAAACTCTAACATTTTTAGGCATTTAAAACAACATGACTGGCCGCATATACAATTCCGTAAAATCTTTGTTGTTTAAAACACAATTATACTTAAACATGAAAACAATAAATAAAAGCTAAAAATTCTTGAAGCTATATACATAAAACAGTTGAAACCTAACCTAAACAAAATAAACTATGAAATCTCCACAAATATCCTTAAATGTCTATAACTGGTAACAGAATCCATTGGCTTATACCAAGGGCTTCCCATACTTAATACTTCTCGAATTCACTCTCGCGTGGTCATGAGTGACATGATGAGCTGCGGTACGATTTTCGCTCCCAGCGTCTTATATGCACGTGTTCATCGTTGCGTGGAAATCTTCCATGTAAACAAACAGACTATCATCACATTCTTGTCCGTGTATTGCTTAATATATTGTACTGTAATTGTCATCTTTGATAATGGCTTATGTAAGCCGAAAGCTTAGATTGGATTAAAAAAAATATGTATCAATATTGTGATATTCTTTCTTCGTTTAATGATAATGTTATTAAGCTTATCAGACGTTATGAAAAGAATTTACATAAAATAGACAATACTTGTCTATATTATTTATTGAAATATGTATGAATGAAAAAATTCTGCCTAAATACACAATATATATATATATATATATATATATATATATTGGAGGCACGGTAGAGTAGTCGATATCGGCTCTGTCATGCGATCTTACCCATAATATTAATAATGGACTATTCCATACTTAATAAATACTGCGCCTCAGGAATAGTTCAAGTCGAGTCAGTAGTTCAAGTCGAGTCAAGAGTCGAGTCAGAGGCAGTCCGAAACAGAGTCGCATTCTGACAATTACTGCAAGACATTGGAATTGTGATACTGGTCGAGACTACATTGTTCTCTCTACTAAACCTGATTTGTTCATACTAACACTTCTACTTCTCTGTATATATTCCTGTTTGTAATATATCTGCGTTATCCCATACCTGTGTTCGAGTTCTTTATTGCTTCTACCTTGGACTATCACCGTAGTACAAGGAACCGGACCATAACAGACTCAGATTGAGATCCTCTATTAAATTGAAGCCATTATACATTCAAAGGATGGAGCCACTTAGAAATTGTGATACTAAGTCGGTGGGAAAAAAAGAGTTAATTTGTTGGGACATTGGTTTAAAAATTGTGACAATGA
>CAHIKZ030003496.1:920000-940000 GCA_903632075.3 Acanthosepion pharaonis
TGATTTAATAATCTTAGATGCGACACAAGGCCAACAGTATGGAGAACCCAGTGAGTAGTAAGTTCTCAATGGAAATCACTACTCAGTCGTAATGGAACCAGCAAGACAAACATCGAGGTGCCATAGATAGATAGATAGATAGATAGATAGATTGTTATTATTATAGTGATTTAATAATCTTAGATGCGACACAAGGCCAACAGTATGGAGAACCCAGTGAGTAGTAAGTTCTCAATGGAAATCACTACTCAGTCGTAAGGGAACCAGCAAGACAAACATCGAGGTGCCATAGATAGATAGATAGATAGATTGTTATTATTATAGTGATTTAATAATCTTAGATGCGACACAAGGCCAACAGTATGGAGAACCCAGTGAGTAGTAAGTTCTCAATGGAAATCACTACTCAGTCGTAATGGAACCAGCAAGACAAACATCGAGGTGCCATAAATAGATAGATAGATAGATAGATAGATAGATAGATTGTTATTATTATAGTGATTTAATAATCTTAGATGCGACACAAGGCCAACAGTATGGAGAACCCAGTGAGTAGTAAGTTCTCAATGGAAATCACTACTCAGTCGTAAAGGGAACCAACAAGACAAACATCGAGGTGCCATAGATAGATAGATAGATAGATAGATAGATTGTTATTATTATAGTGATTTAATAATCTTAGATGCGACACAAGGCCAACAGTATGGAGAACCCAGTGAGTAGTAAGTTCTCAATGGAAATCACTACTCAGTCGTAATGGAACCAGCAAGACAAACATCGAGGTGCCATTAATAGATAGATAGATAGATAGATAGATAGATAGATAGATTGTTATTATTATAGTGATTTAATAATCTTAGATGCGACACAAGGCCAACAGTATGGGTAGTAAGTTATCAATGGAAATCACTACTCAGTCGTAATGGAACCAGCAAGACAAACATCGAGGTGCTATAAATAGATAGATAGATAGATAGATAGATAGATAGATTGTTATTATTATAGTGATTTAATAATCTTAGATGCGACACAAGGCCAACAGTATGGAGAACCCAGTGAGTAGTAAGTTCTCAATGGAAATCACTACTCAGTCGTAAGGGAACCAGCAAGACAAACATCGAGGTGCCATAGATAGATAGATAGATAGATAGATAGATAGATAGATAGATAGATAGATATAAAGTTTTTGAAGTTTTCTACACTTTCTTGGCTCCCTCAATCCTCAATAAAAGATTTGATCCCTGATCAAACGTGGTTGTTTCGCTTATAAGTCGCTTTAATTTTACGTTCCCATCGAGGAGATAAGTTCTTAAAACCTTTTTCATTTGCTTCTCATTCTCAGCTTTGTCTAACACTTTCGCCCCAGCCCCTCAACCTCCGTCTTACTCTCTGGGTTGAAGTGCCTACTCGGCCTAACTGAACTTCAGGGAGTGACCGTAGGTCCCCTGAGCATCCGTAGATTATTCGACCGGTCCACTGGTTTAATCCTGCTTCCTGCCCACGTTGTGATTGGTTTGATCCAGAAAGCAGAAGTGATTTTCATCCATTCACGGTCGACTGAAGATGTAGACACGGCTGAAGAGTCAGCGCTAAGAAATTTAGAATGCAGCAAAAAAATTAATATCTGCAGAAAGCTGGACAAACAACTATTCAATGATTGAATTTTAATGTCTTTTATATAGCAGAAGTGTATAGTATAGAAAAGAAACAGGTTACAGAAAAGAAAAGTAATTGACGTAAAAATGCATACACTGGATTCTGGACAGAGTGGAAGTGTGTGTGTTATGATTAACTTGTTGTTAAATCGTCTCAGAACGATATACGACTCTTGCGATGGGGGAATAAGATTTCTGTGCGCGGCGTAATGTTTATAGTGGCGTTCCTCCTTAACAGTAGTAACAGTAGTAGTAATATTCGTGGTAGAAGAAGCAGCGGTACTTATATCAACAGTATATATTAGTGGACGCTTCGTTCCAATCTCTGACGTCACTTTCTCACCTACTTGAGTCTCCAACTTGACTCTCTACTATCTCTAGCGGAACTCTTGCCCGGGCTAATTCTCTTCTGTGTCTCCCTCTTCCATCTGCCTCTTCCGTCTCCCTCTTCCGTCTCTCTCTCTCTCTCTCTCTCTCTCTCTCTCTCTCTCTCTCTCTCTCTCTCTCTCTCTCTTCCGTCTGCCTCTTCCGTCTGCCTCTTCAGTCTCTCTCTTCCGTCTGCCTCTACGTCTACGCATTTATCCGGCTGGTTACAACTGAACCTTGGCTCTACTACTTCGCACGCGATTATCACGGGGTTTTGGCTGTTTCAACCCAAATCATATGAATTCTAAAGGTCCTCCTTGCTTACTCAGCTCTATTCCAAGTTTTAATTAATAAAAATTATTTAGACAATTTCCATTGTCTGCTAATGACCCAGTTCCAATGAGTACAGCTCCTGTCCTAGATCAGGTTTCCACATCAGTAAACAAAAATGCTCTGATGTAATTTCGCTGTTCAAATCCACTCCAATTTCACTAAAAATTATACGAGTGTGTGTGTGTGTGTGTGTGTGTGTGTGTGTGTGTGTGTTTCCTAGACTCTCTCTGTCACATTTGTCATAATTTCAACAGCCTCCTTTATCGCACGATGATCTCTGTGAAGCTCCTTTGATATCTCCCATGTGTACGTTCCTTCACTCTGTTTTTTAGCATCTGTTAGATCCTTTACCCATGTGTCAACATATATTATGGAAAAAAGAAAAAAAAAGATAGCTTTTTTTTAGATTTCACAGGTCTTAAGTTAATATTAGTTTAATATGGATAATAACTCCAGACTGAAGTTTTCATAATAAATCCAATAACTTTAATACAACATATTTTATCATCATAAGGATTTAATTTTAGCTTTCTTTTGACGTCTAAATTAATCGATTAAAATTTGCCATAAATTGTTTAAAACAATATCTGTCTATATTTCTGAGATGCAGTATTATTGTACACTATTTACATTATTCGGACTATTGTCCTCATCTTTGTCGCCATATTTATTACAACGTTTCGGCCTTTCAGTATCTGTCTATATTTCTGAGATGAGGTATTATATACATTATTTACATTATTCGGACTATTGTCCTCATCTTTATCGCCATATTCATCACAATGTTTCAGCCTTTCAGTATCTGTCTATATTTCTGAGATGAGTTATTATTGTACACTATTTACATTATTCGGACTATTGTCCTCATCTTTGTCGCCATAATTATTACAACGTTTCGGCCTTTTAGTATCTGTCTATATTTCTGAGATGTGGTATTATCTACACTATTTACATTATTCGGACTATTGTCATCATCTTTGTCGCCATAATTATTACAACGTTTCGGCCGTTGTACGCTCCGGCTTTCTTCAGGTGGTTGGAATGTCGAACTGAACCCTTTATTTCGCTCATTGAGGTAGACTGTTCTAGTTCCACGTGTCATGTTAGTTAGATCAAGTGACAGGACCCAAAGAGTGAGATTTCAATACCCGGTTAAGGCAGAGGAGAACTTGAAGAGGGAAATTAACTGGAGATAACTGATAAGTGACATCCATTAAACATGGCACGTGGAACTAGAACAGTCTACCTCAGTAAGCAAAATAAAGGATTCAGTTCGACATTCCAACCACCTGAAGAAGGCCGGAGTGTACAACGGCCGAAACGTTTTAATAAATATGAGCCACCCTTGATTACAGCAATTTTGGCTTGCGTAATAATGTCTCTTCTTTTTTCAGACAGTACCGTGTTAGTCTCAAGCTACTCTCATCTATGAACAATAGTTGACTTATATTTTGCAACGAAATTTCGCGGAAGCAAGGAAATTAGTGAATTTCAACAACGGCAAATAACAGGGTGTCATCAGTGTGTCAAGCCAAAAAGAGGAATTGCTAGGTTTTTCCATGTTAATCATCAAACGGTTAATATTATTGTCAAGAAATTTAATAAAAAAAGGCCATTGTCGCGTGGAACAACGTTCAGGAAGACCAAGCATCATGTCTGAGTGAACGAAAAGGGCGCTGAAGAGGGAAGTCATCAGAAACCGTAGTCAGGGCGTCAAAGATGTCGCCAACAGCATGGAAATCTCGCCATATGCGATGAGAAAGACTCCGAAAGAGCTAGGCTCTCAAAGAAGAGTTTCAAGAAAGAAGCCTTTGATTTCAGAGGTTAACAGGAACCTTCGTGTGGACTGGGCGAGAGAATTCGAGAGCAAAGATTATGAATTTTGGCAGTCTGTAATTTGGTCAGATGACAGTAAATTCTGCCAATATTCAAATTCGAGATAGATTTATGTTTGGAGAAATCAAAATGAGACTTGGAACACTGAATGTCTGCAGACAACCGGGAAACATGGAGGGATTAGAATAATGGTGCGGAGCGTTGTCTGGTTTGGAAGGAAATCTGAGCTGATTGTTGTTGACGAGCGGTTGAATGGTCCAAAATACTGTCAAATATTAGAGAAAGGACTACTCCCACTATTTGAAACTAATCACATTGAAAAGAATGTCTCCCTTTTTCAAAAAGATGGGGCGCTATATCATACGAGCAATGTAGCAAAGGCCTGGAAGGAATTGCAAGGAATCAAGTCACTGCCATGGGTAGCCCAAAGCCCTGACATGAATCCAATAGAGCACGTTTAGGAGCACTTTGACCGAAGATTCAAGAGCGTGCAACGAAAATCACATCAGTGGCAACCCTTAAAGAAACATTGCTAAAGGAGTGGCTAAATATATGGCTCAGACGATTATTGATAACTTGATCAAATCCATGAAAAATCGAATACAAGCACTGAAACTAACAAATGGAGGACTTACTCCATACTAATTCCAAATACTTTTTGTTTATGTTGAGTTGGGTTTACGTAATTAAATTTTGAAATTGGATGTAGTTTGTTTCTCCTGGCTAAAAACCTTTCTTAGGCCACTGTATTTACATTACAGTTAGAGAGTTTGAAGCTACCCCAAAAATTAGCATATTGTTATGGTTCAAGGTCCTTGTACCACGGTAATGGTCCAAGGTAGAACCAAATAAGAACTCGAATACGGATATGAAATAAAACAGATATATTACAAACAGGAATATATACAGAGAAGTAGAAAGTGTTAGGACGAACAATCAGGCTTAGTAGGGAGAACAATGTAGTCTCGACCAGTATCACTATTCCAATGTCTTGTAGTAATTGCCTGAACGCGACTCTGTTTCGGACTGCCTCTGACTCGACTCTTGACTCGACTTGAACTACTGACTCGACTTGAACTATTCCTGAGGCGCAGACTGACTGACTCGCTCGCTCTGACTGACTGACAGACTCCTGACGGACTTCTGACGGACCTCACTCAAGACTTCAGACTGAACAGTATTTAGTCCCCCCCCACGAAGGCATCATGTGGCACAAGGCCGGTTTAACGAGGGATCTCCGAGCCCGTGGGATCTCCGAGCCCGTGGGCTCGGCCAAAAATATGCCTTTTAAACCCGTATAAACGGGTTCAGGGTCGGTTTACCTCCCCGAAAGAGACTCCGCCCTTCGGCGTAGCCTCGTTCGGGTTCCTTCCCGCCCGAAGGTAGAGAGTTCAACCGATCAGCCGGTCGCCCGACTTTGGACTGAACTCCCTGCTTCCTCTTGAGGCGCAATATTTATTACGTATGGAATACTCCATTATGTTATTATGGGTAAGGTCCCATAACACATAGGGTGAACTTAACAGAAGACTGAAAAAGAAAAATGAAAAAGACCTCTTACAGTCATTGGAAAAAGAATGGAATCAATTTAATGATAAAATGCTTTTTTTTCTTTTTGTTATAAAATTTCTAATAAAAAATCATGTCTAACTTTATTAACCATGTATAATAATTTTCTCTTATTTAAAGAACAAAACAACTACCTTTTGGTCCTATTTAAAAAATTAACAAGGATAACCTAAAACTTCTGACCTAAAGTATATATATATATATATATATATATATATATATATATATATTTAGTACATGTAATATATCCGTTGGTATACAATCCAGATGGATCCTAGTAATATCAAATATTAAACTGATCCACAAAGAGATCTCAATGTATTTATTATAACAGACCATATATTACACAGCAAAAAATTCAAAATTACCTTATATGGATATAGCCTATTTCAGCCAGCTCAACCTTGCGCCAGTCCTCTTAAACCCTAGACTGAATGTGTCTCGGAATCAAGGATTTAGAATTTAATTTAGATAGAAGTCGAGGAAAAAATACCGACCCTACCCAAAATGACGCCTCCGCTAAATAAAAAGCCCGAGTTAGTGGTAAGGAGAGGGCGGGATTTATCTCTCTAAAAGTGGAAGATGTCCACTGGAATCAAACCTGATATTAACCATACGATCTTAATTTCGGTTATATGAAGTGTGAGGTGTTGAAACCGAAAGGGGGGGTTTATTTATGACCAAAACCTTTAATTATATATGAAGGAATTTGGGTTACCGCTGTTGGAATTTTTGGGTACCGCCGTACTAGTGAGCCAGCCAAAATGAGCTGACTCATTTTATAGTTCACCAATAGAAGGGTTAACCAATCAGAAGGCTCAGAATATTCAATGCGACATGTATAAAGGCGGCCATGTTTTTTTTTTCCGAATATTCACTGCCAATCTTTGATATCGAAGACTGAAGAATTACGGAACAGCTGCTGGTGGTATTGGCGATATAGTCAGATTCAGTAGAGTGTCTGACAAGTGAGTGTTAATCTTTAACGTTGTTTCATTGAACCGATTACGTACTGCGCTCTATTCTATATTCATAGACTTGGCGAACATGGTCAACACCCGCTAGAGAATACCGAATTACACTAACAACAATAATAATTTGAACAATGATCCGTATTTAGACAATGAATATAAAGAAAGAATAGATTTAGGGGTTTTGCATTATTGACGAATGAGGCTTTAAAGATAAAACAATTTAAATTTAGAATAAATTATCCTTTTATAACTTTAAGGGTAAGTTAAATTATTAGTAAAAATAATTAATCCCCGAAATTCTTAAAAATATTTAATCAAAGGGAGTTGCATATAATTATAGAACTGTTATAAAACCGTGGGCCTATATAGAGATGATGGACTCATCTTCATCCCCAAAAATAATGGTCCGCTAACCGCGTTGTTACAAAACAAAATCATTAGGGCCTTTAAATTACTAGGGCTTAAGATTGAGATTTCTTCTAACCTTAAAGTAGTTAATTACCTAGACATCACCCTTAAGCTTAATGATAAAACCTTTAAACCCTACCATAAAGAGAATTATATTAATGTTAGTTCCAACCACCCCAATGCCATGCGCTTTTACATTTCTGTGAGCACCATTTCTACCGTTAGCACCAGAATTAGTAAATTATCGCCCACCAAAAAAATCTTTAATAAAAATAAAGAATTGTATGAAAATGCTCTCCACAAAAGTGATTTTCAAAACAAGTTATTTTATTTAACCCCCATAAGCAACACTGAAATATCTAAAGTGGGATGTAGGCATAAAAATAGAAAAAGAAAAGACATATGGTTTCCAAGAAATTCCAAGCCGTTATCCATTACATTAACCGCACATCCGAGCTTACAGCACCCGGTATTCCCAAGAGGTCACCCATCTAGGCACTGACCTGGGTGGATGTTGCTTAACTTCGGTGATCGTATCAGAACTCGGCTCTCCGATTAACAATTCAGGGCCGTTATCTATGGCACCACCAGCACATCCAAGCTTGCAACATCTGGTACTCCCAAGTGGTCACCCATCTAAGTACTGACCTGGGTGGATGTTGCTTAACTTCCTGGGTGGTATCGGAACTACACCAACAAGCTTACAGAACCTGGTATTCCCAAGCAGTCACTCATCTAGGTACTGACTAGGCTTAATGTTGCTGAACTTCGGTGATCGTACTGGAAAGTTTCAAGGTGATATGGCCGTAGGCGAATTTTACATTTCTATTGCCATTACACACACACACACACACACACACACACATACATATATAGCAGTCCGTCTATGGATGATAATATATATATATATATATATATATATATATATATATATATATATATATATATATATATATATATATATATATATATATATATATATATATCATACTTTTAAGAGAGTTTGGCGAACCCACAGAAAAAAAATTATTGGCTTACGGCTATATCACATTGAAACACCGGCTCTTCTACAATCACCGGATTTAAGCAAGGTCAAGCCTGGCCAATAACTAGATGGGTGACCACTTGGACCAGGTGCTGTAAGCTTGGAGCAGAGTTCCAATTCCCGCTGGCTTCGTTATATTCCCTTACGCGCAAATACACTTGGGAAAAAGTATGAATCAACCTCTTTTACTCCAGCTATGGGTTAATTAGTATTACTTGTATCGGTAAATAATTATTAATCTCAAAAATAAATCTTACAATCTAAAAAATATTTTCTGGCTTTAAATAACCTTCAAAAAGTCGATAAACCGTAAATAACAAATCAACCAATCTGTTGGGTATGTGAATGATTATCTGTTTCTATATATGTAAGCCATTTTGTCGCTATAACACTAAATCTACTGACACTTGTTGTTGGTGGTGATGGTGATGACAGTGATGGTGGTGGTGCGGCTACGAATTTACTGGAACCAAAGATGGCGCTTGAGCGAAAAGAAGAAAATTCAGGTGAAAGTTACAAGACTGGCAAATGTCCGCAGGCAAAATGCGTCTTCATCTCTACTGAAACTGTTCTCTTCTTAACGTGCAAAATGCCTCTTGAGAAAGTTACGAATCCATCTCTTCTACCCCAGCTATGGGTTAATTATTAATAATTGTGAGAGTAAATCATTACTATCTCCAAACAAATCTAAAAAAAATATTTTCTGGCTTTAATTAACCTTCAAAGGGTTGATAAGCTGTAAAAAAAAAACAAATCACTCACTCGGAAATATAGTTATAGTGTTCTTTTTATGGTAATCTACGATTAACTGATAGAATCCAATAACCCACCCTTCAAACAATCAACACCTGTACACTCGTTCGAATCTCTCTCCCCACCTCTCTCTCTCTCTCTCTCTCTCTCTCTCTCTTGTAGTGTTGGCCCACACCTGTATACAGGTGCACGGCTATATAAACCATGACATTACCGTTCTTGAAGCTCTATTCATTGTCTGATTGTTACGACTTGTAATGGAGAAGTTGCGAAGGAGGAGGTGGATACCCGACCCCTGCCGGCGCACTGAGAGTACCCGGCCTCATTCTGCTTTGACATGAGGATAGGGGTGGTCGTTCACGTAACGCTGGCTCACAATAACGACGTTTCACACGAAAATGTAGCCGATTCTCACATCTCTGGCCCAACAGTTACACGCAGAAGTGAACACAGTTTATAGCCTTTCCATTAAATCTATATAACTCTTTCTCTCTAGCTCACTCTCTCTCTCTCTTTCTCTCACTCTCTCTCTCTCTCTCTGGCTCACTCTCTCTCTTTCTCTTACTCTCTCTCTCTTTCTATCACTCTCTCTCTCTGGCTCACTCTCTCTCTTTCTCTCACTCTCTCTCTCTCACTCTCTCTCTCTGGCTCACTCTCTCTCTTTCTCTCGCTCTCTCCTCCCCTTCACACATATAGTCTATCGGTCATTCCCCCGATCAGGAAATCACATTCTCTCTGTGTTTGTCTGATTCTCTAGAATTCTCATAGGTTTTCCACTCTATTCATTTGTCATTCCCTCACATCTCTCTCTCTCTCTCTTTTTCTTCAGATCGTAAACCTTCTTTAACTCCTTCACTAAATCTCTCTTTGTCTATCTGTTTCTCTCTCTCTCACTCTCTCTCTCTCTCTGTGTGTCTCTCTCTCTCTTGCATGTTTTCTTCTCTATTCATTTGTCATTCCCTCACATCTCTCTCTCTTTCTCTCTCCTTTTCTTCAGATCGTAAACCTTCTTTAACTCCTTCACTAAATCTCTCTTTATCTATCTGTTTCTCTGTGTGTGTGTGTCTCTCTCTCTCTCTTCTATGTTTTCTTCTCTATTCATTTGTCATTCCCTCACATCTCTCTCTCTCTGTTTCTTCAAATCGTAAATCTTTTTTAACTCCTTCACTAAACCTCTCTTTGTCTATCTGTTTCTCTCTCTCTGTGTGTGTCTCTCTCTCTCTCTCTCTTGTATGTTTTCTTCTCTATTCCTTTGACACACCTATCTCTCTCTGTGACTCGCTACACACACACACACACACACACACACACATATATATATATATACATTTTTATGTTTATACATTCTTTTTCGAGATACAAATATTTAAGTAAATGCTCTGTTTTATAATAAACAGTATTAAACAACATTTACCGGCCTGAATGTCCGAGAAATTTTCATAGAAAATATTCGTCCTCCGACAGGAATCGAACCTGTATCCTATACGGAACCGTCATATAGCCTGACGTGCCATGAACCGTTTCGGCCACAGAATAAACAGTATAAAACAACATTTTTTGAAAGTTTTGAACAATAAAAAAAATATTTAAAAATTTTAAATCTTCAGACACATTGGTTTGTATATTAATATTCTTTTTTTTATTATTTCAATTAGATTCCTCGACTAGTTTCGGCCAAAATGGCCATCATCAGAGAAAAAAATTTCTGCTTGTTAGTAGTAGTGAACTACAGAATATATATATATATATATATATATATATATATATATATATATATATATATATATATATATGTGTGTGTGTGTGTGTGTGTGTGTGTGTGTGTAGGGAAGAGTTTATAGTTGCTACAACAAGAAAAAAAAGAAGATAAACTGCAGATGTTTTTGGTTGAAATGTGGATTTTTTTAAAAAAACATATATATTATACTCTATTTTCCATAATTCTGCTACACTGGTTTCTGGTTTCGCAACCTTCTTCAAGCAAAGAGTAGATATTTCCACATATAAAAATTAATTTTTTGCGTGGTAGTGATTCATATGTATTTCTTGGACTGGTGGCAGTGATTCAAATGTCCAAGAAAGACATTTGAATTACTACCACGCAAAAGATTCATTCTTATATGTGGAAATATATAATCCTTGCTTGAAGAAGGTCGCGAATCCAGAAACGCGTGTAGCAGAATTATGGAAAATAGAGTATAATATAATATTTTAAAATAAAAAGCCACATTTCAACCAAAAACTTTTGCGGTTTATTTTATTTTCATTATATATAAATATACATATATAAATTCATGAATTATTCACACAAAAACAAATGCAAAGGTTAATGATTTAATTGGCGAGAAATCCATCGTCGCAAACAATTCAAATAATATACAAAAACCTCCGAACCTGTTATGAATGAAAAGATCCTTGTTTCTATAAATTTCTGCTGCATTAGTTCTTATTTTTTTACTACAAGCTTTCGTCTGTTCCTACAGACATCTTCAGGTTTGGAATAGATGTTGTTCTTGTTTTTTCTCTCAGTAATAAGAGGACAACGAAAATATATGTATTGTTGTATCCGAAAATGGTATTGGAAGTGAGTTATTGTTTTTGGAGCGTGCAGTAGCAACGCTGAGTTTGATTTTAAATTTTTACAGTTGTGCGTTCTTGTACAAATATGGTAATAAGCGAATTTTTTACTGGTAAATTTTCTGTCAAAGTGGCATGAACTATATTGTTCAATAATTACAGTAATGTCGCACTTATCCAAAAGTCGCACTTGGATCAGTTATTTTAATTTCGATAAACGTGCAATCAATTTACAAATTCATGAATTATTAACACAAAAACAAATGCAAAGGTTAATGATTTAATTGACGAGAAATCCATCGTCGCAAACAATTCAAATAATATACAAAAACCTCCGAACCTGTTATGAATGAAAAGATCCTTGTTTCTATAAATTTCTGCTGCATTAGTTCTTATTTTTTTACTACAAGCTTTCGTATATATATATATATATATTAAGACATTTTTTATGTTTATATATTCTTTTTATAGTTACAAATATTTAAGTAAATTCTCTGTTTATTATAAACAGTATTAACAACATTTGCCGGCCTGAGTGTCCGAGAAATTTTCATAGAAAATATTCGTCCTCCGACAGGAATCGAACCTCTATCCTATACGGAACTGTCATATAGCCTGACGTGCCTTTAACCGATTGGTCCACAGAGGAGCGTTCCGGTTAGCAAGCTCGATTTTACTATTTTTAAACCACAATTCTCCATGATTTTCTCTCATACATTCATATCTGCTCGATGCGTATCCAAATGTAAACAAATGACGCCATACATTATGAAATGGACAAAATCCGACAATTATTTTAAGACATTTTTTATCAATCGGTAAAAGCACGTCAGGCTATATGACAGTTCCGTATAGGATACAGGTTCAATTCCTGTCGGAGGACGCATATTTTCTAGGAAAATTTCTCGGACATTCAGGCCGGTAAATGTCGTTAATACTGTTTATTATAAACAGAACATTTACCTAAATATTTGTATCTATAAAAAAAAAGTATAAACATAAAAAAATGTCTTAAAATAATTGTCGAATTTGTCCATTTCATAACACACACACAGATATATATATATATATATATATATATATATATATATATAGATAGATAGATAGATAGATATAAATATATATAGATATATTTAAATATATATATAACTTAAATAATATTTAAATATAAAAAAAATGTATAACCTAATAACATACATACTTATACTTGATGTGAAAATAATTCTACATACTGTAAGGGATTCTAATACATTTAATTGTTCTTAAAACAAATATAGTATATTAAAAATTAAAAATTAAAAGTGAAAATATTTCAAATCGTAGTTAAATAAAGCGTATTCTAACCTAAACACCCCCAAAAATCTTTAAATATACAAACAGAAAAAAATGCCGTAAGAATTTTTGCCGTTAAAAATAAATTTTTAAAAAAATCCAGACAACATGCATTTAACGGATGTTAGATTTCATTGAAAAATACATCCCTACCCCTACCAAAACGTAACTAATAACTGATACATCAAAATACAGACATAATGAACACGCAAACATCCCTCGTCTGGTTGAAATGAATTTCTCTGTTTCCTTGGAAACGGGAATTATGATTTTAGCTGTGTCTTTAAAACCCAGTAATTTTATAAGTTACTCCAAAATTCGCTTGAGGATGAAATGGAACTGATGTCTTTAATTTAATTACAAAATTAACTTCGGAGCTTTTAGCTTCCATTTTTGAAACATGGTTAGAATTGTGTAGCGAAAAAAAACATATTTTAAATCAATTAATTTATAATATTAATGCCCTGTAAATTTATATTGAGCACTATTTTGTAAAAATAAAAATATCTATAAGAACACCGGATTATATATATTACTGTTCTTTCTTTTATATATATATATATATATATATATATATATATATATATATATATATATATATATATATATCTGTGTGAGTGCGTGCTTTGTGTGTGTGTGTGTGTGTGTGTGTGTGTACATTATTTTCAAATATAATGTATCAATGAAGGAACAAAATAAATAAAAAGAGATAACAGGAAAATTATTCTCAACACAGAAATAAATTCGACCACCATTTTGATCTAAAAAATGCCACACTCATCAAAAGAGAAATAATTTACTCACAAGGAAGATTCTCGAGAGAGTGTCGCTATCGAATCTCATCAAAATATAAATCTGCGGCCCGTCCCCCCCAATCTCACCTTTCCTGAAAGAATTACTACTCTCCCAAGCCAGCATACAAGACCTCAAATATTTTGAAAAGTCAACAAAAAATGGTTAAATCAATCACTTTACGCTTTCGAATATTTATAGCACATAATGTCCCTCTCATATCATAACAAAGTAAGCACAATTTAAACATTATTCATTAAACAAAAAACTCTTCAATATTTCTTGCTTACTTTTTACCAGTATTAAAAATTATATAAAAAGGCGCTCACGTTATATTCCCGGGTAATTTTTACAGATAAGACCACCGTAGAAAAAAATAGATAAATTTCCGTCTGTCAGCCAAGCTGTCAACTTGTTAACACTTAAAAACTAACAGTTATTGCTGTGTTAAATAAATGAATTTTTGTGATATTTTCAACTTATATATTATTTGTTTCAAATCGGATTAAACTTTAAATTAGATAATATTCCTCAAATAAAGTTTCAGAAAAGTACAAATTATTTTAAAAAGATATTTTAATACAGAGCATTCCATTGTGATAACAGATGGTTCAAATGGCGTTAAAATCAGCGATTTTTATCGCTTTCAAAACAAAAAACTCTTTCAAAACAATTTAAATTTGTTTTGAAATAGAGTAAAGTATGTTACTTATTGGAAATATTAAATTTAAGCTATTAGCTTAAATTTGTAAAATAAAAAACAAATTAAAGATAAAATAAAAGTTTCAAGAAAGATTTTTCATTTTAAACCTTAGGTATCGCGTTCCTGTAGAGGCACCTCTCTCTCTCTCTCTCTCTCTCTCTCTCTCTCTCTCTTTCTATCTATCTATCTATCTCCATATATATATATATCTCCACACACACACACACACATATATATATATATATATATATAAATTAATTATATTTTTGTCTAATATCTTTGTCTAAATTTGTTTTGCTCATGTTAAGTCTCGAATTCACTATTTTTTGTCCATCATGTTGAATGTGTTAAAATCATTCAAGTTTTAACAAGAAAAATCTCAATGTTAAAAATTGCCGCAAAACTTTGTTGATTTATTTAAGATGGAATGATCTATTATGACATGTCTCTAATTTGTATTTAGATACTTTGGATTTATTTTCAATCTTTCTAGTTCAATTCTTCATGTATATTGCATATGAACCATTATTGTACATAATAAGGTTACACTAAAATTTGTATGATAAATTGGACGTAGTAGAGAGGTAGTCCCATATGGCAATTACAACAAAGATAAGGATAATCGTCTGTACGTAAAGTACGTTAATAATAATGACTCCTCATTCTAGAAATACTGAGAGAAATGAACAGACTGACATAGATAGATAGATAGATAGATAGATAGATAGATAGATATGAGTAGATTGAGATAGATAGATAGATAGATAGATAGATAGATAGATAGATAGATAGATAGATAGAAACAGAGAAAAATTGCCGCCAAATATTATTGATTTGTTTAAGATGGAATTATCTATTATGACATGTCTCTAATTTGTAATTAGATGCACTTTCAATTTTTCCAGTTGAATTCTTCACCTATATTGCATATCATCCATTATTGTACATAATTTGGTTACAGTAAAATTAGTATTTTATATGAATACTACCCTATGAAAATTAAAATGTAGTAGAGTGGGGGGCCCCGTATAATTCGGTGTGGGCTGTAACACATATTGGGGGTGGGTGGTAACCTTTGCACCGGCCCTGAATATAAGATAGAACTACAACTTCTATTAACTGATTTGTGTGACTGCTTCAGGCACCCACATTTAAGGGCCAAAAGATATGTTGACCATTCGTACCAAACGACTCATTCTATCGGTTTGACAATGGCGGCAAAGGAAAATAGTCGTTAAAGAAATAGAACGCTGTATCAGGCGAAAGAGATTAAAATAAGCCGACAAAGTCTTACTTGTAATTCCAAGGTTGTTATTCATTGATTACGGTGGCGGGGGAGTGGGGACAAAGTTAGTCTGTTACATAGATATGAATATAGATGATTGACTGATTAATAGTCAAGGATAGATTACTACACATATAGATAGATAGATAGATAGATAGATAGATAGATAGATAGATAGATAGATTATACTGAATAGAATAAGAAAAAAGACAAACAAAACAAAAACAAAATGTCCGATTGTTCGCAAGAGGAAAGGCTTGACAGACAGGAAGTTGAACATGCTTTTAATGGACGGACATCATCAAACGTGTTAAAAGAAGAGTTAAAAGAAAAGAATTTTGCGGTTTTGAAAGAGGGGAAGTTAGATGAAGGGACTTTTTGTTAGATTCTGTAAGTTCTTGGTGAGGGAGATAAATTGTAATAAAACATTCTTGTTCCATTGGCCATATATTGGGATCTGTCGTCTGGTTATTATGGCAATTACAACAAACATGAGGATAATCGTCTGAACGTAAAGAATATTAATAATAATGACTCCTCATCCTAGAAATACTGAGAGAAATGAACAGACTTAGATAGATATATAGATAGATAGATAGATAGATAGATAGATAGATAGATATGAAGAGACAGGGATAGATAGATAGATAGATAGATAGATAGATGGATAGATAGATAGATAGATAGATAGATAGGAACAGACGTAGATAGATAGATAGATAGATAGATAGATAGATAGATAGATAGATAGATAATAGAACAGAAGGAGATAGATGTGAACAGATTGATCATTTAGCCATAAATATAGCATATCTTCAAACTATATCTTTATCATATATGTGTGTGTGAGTGTGTGCTTATGCGTGTGTGTGTGTGTGTCTAAATCTATCATACTCTGTTCATATCTATCCAACACAGTTAAGTTCGTGAACGTTGTTATGAATGTCAAGTCTATTAAAGGTCATGAGATCAATACAGGTTGCACTCAAGGGCTCTCCCTTCCCCCCTTTCTCTAGCTGTTTTCGGTAAACGGCCAGTCTGGAAAAATGCGGAGGAACATTAGTAGACATCTAAGCAAATCATACCACATATTATGGACGCTATTCCCACGAAGCCTTGCAGTTAATTTCGTTGATGACCTATCTCTAAAAGCTTGCAGGTGGGGTATATCTTGTAACTTTTGATATTTGGAAACTAAGCTAATATCTTTCCCTCATTAATTGTAGGTCTCCGTGTTTTCTCCACTCAAAAGAAAAGGGTTGATCCTCAAAGATGTCTGTTGGACGCTAGGTTCATTTCAGACTCCAAGAACTCATATATACGAGACATTGGTAAAGATATTCAATAGATAGCCAGCTGATTAGATTGTGATAGAAAATAGCTGACATCTGTCATGCCTTATCTATACAAGAGTCAGATTAGACCAAAAATGGTGTATTGCTGCTCTATCTGGTCTGGAGCTGTTTCGACACATTCTATCGCTCCAGAAAGTACCTGACTCTTTCTGTCAGGCCTTATCTTTACAAGAGTAAGATTAGACCAAAAATGGTGTATTGCTGCTCTATCTTGTCGGGATCTGTCTCGACACATTCTATCGCTCCAGAAAGTACATGACTCTTTCTGTCAGGCCTTATCTTTACAAGGGTCAGATTGGATCAAAAATGGTGTATTGCTGCTCTATCTGCTCTGGAGCTGTTTCGACACATTCTATCGCTCCAGAAAGTACCTGACTCTTTCTGTCAGGCCTTATCTTTACAAGAGTAAGGTTGGACCAAAAATGGTGTATTGCTGCTCTATCTGGTCTGGAGCTGTTTCGACACATTCTATCGCTCCAGAAAGTACCTGACTCTTTCTGTCAGGCCTTATCTTTACAAGAGTAACATTAGACCAAAAATGGTGTATTGCCGCTCTATCTTGTCGGGATCTGTTTCGACACATTCTATCGCTCCAGAAAGTACATGACTCTTTCTGTCAGGCCTTATCTTTACAAGAGTAAGGTTGGACCAAAAATGGTGTATTGCTGCTCTATCTTGTCGGGAGTTGTTTCGACACATTCTATCGCTCCAGAAAGTACCTGACTCTTTCTGTCAGGCCTTATCTTTACAAGAGTAAGATTAGACCAAAAATGGTGTATTGCTGCTCTATCTTGTCGGGATCTGTTTCGACACATTCTATCGCTCCAGAAAGTACATGACGCTTTCTGTCAGGCCTTATCTTTACAAGAGTCAGATTGGATCAAAAATGGTGTATTGCTGCTCTATCTGCTCTGGAGCTGTTTCGACACATTCTATCGCTCCAGAAAGTACCTGACTCTTTCTGTCAGGCCTTATCTTTACAAGAGTAAGGTTGGACCAAAAATGGTGTATTGCTGCTCTATCTTGTCGGGAGCTGTTTCGACACATTCTATCGCTCCAGAAAGTACCTGACTCTTTCTGTCAGGCCTTATCTTTACAAGATTCAGATTAGACCAAAAATGGTGTATTGCTGCTCTATCTGGTCTGGAGCTGTTTCGACACATTCTATCGCTCCAGAAAGTACCTGACTCTTTCTGTCAGGCCTTATCTATACAAGAGTCAGATTAGACCAAAAATGGTGTATTGCTGCTCTATCTTGTCGGGAGCTGTTTCCACACATTCTATCGCTCCAGAAAGTACATGACTCTTTCTGTCAGGCCTTATCTTTACAACAGTCAGATTAGACCAGAAATGATGTATTGCTGCTCTATCTGGTCTGGAGCTGTTTCGACACATTCTATCGCTCCAGAAAGTACCTGACTCTTTCTGTAAGGCCTTATCTTTACAAGAGTAAGGTTAGACCAAAAATGGTGTATTGCTGCTCTATCTTGTCGGGAGCTGTTTCGACACATTCTATCGCTCCAGAAAGTACTTGACTCTTTCTGTCAGGCCTTATCTTTACAAGATTCAGATTAGACCAAAAATGGTGTATTGCTGCTCTATCTGGTCTGGAGCTGTTTCGACACATTCTATCGCTCCAGAAAGTACATGACTCTTTCTGTCAGGCCTTATCTATACAAGATTCAGATTAGACCAAAAATGGTGTATTGCTGCTCTATCTGGTCTGGAGCTGTTTCGACACATTCTATCGCTCCAGAAAGTACCTGACTCTTTCTGTCAGGCCTTATATTTACAAGAGTCAGATTGGATCAAAAATGGTGTATTGCTGCTCTATCTGGTCTGGAGCTGTTTCGACACATTCTATCGCTCCAGAAAGTACCTGACTCTTTCTGTAAGGCCTTATCTTTACAAGAGTAAGGTTAGACCAAAAATGGTGTATTGCTGCTCTATCTTGTCGGGAGCTGTTTCCACACATTCTATCGCTCCAGAAAGTACATGACTCTTTCTGTCAGGCCTTATCTTTACAAGATTCAGATTAGACCAAAAATGGTGTATTGCTGCTCTATCTGGTCTGGAGCTGTTTCGACACATTCTATCGCTCCAGAAAGTACCTGACTCTTTCTGTCAGGCCTTATCTATACAAGATTCAGATTAGACCAAAAATGGTGTATTGCTGCTCTATCTGGTCTGGAGCTGTTTCGACACATTCTATCGCTCCAGAACGTACCTGACTCTTTCTGTCAGGCCTTATCTTTACAAGATTCAGATTAGACCAAAAATGGTCTATTGCTGCTCTATCTTGTCGGGAGCTGTTTCGACACATTCTATCGCTCCAGAAAGTACATGACTCTTTCTGTCAGGCCTTATCTTTACAAGAGTCTGATTAGACTAAAAACGGTGTATTGCTGCTCTATCTGGTCTAGAGATGTTTCGACACATTCTATCGCTCCAGAAAGTACCTGACTCTTTCTGTCAGGCATTATCTTTGCAAGATTCAGATTAGACCAAAAATGGTGTATTGCTGCTCTATCTGGTCTGGAGCTGTTTCGACACATTCTATCGCTCCAGAAAGTACCTGACTCTTTCTGTCAGGCCTCATATTTACAAGATTCAGATTAGACCAAAAATGGTGTATTGCTGCTCTATCTGGTCTGGAGCTGTTTCGACACATTCTATCGCTCCAGAACGTACCTGACTCTTTCTGTCAGGCCTTATCTTTACAAGATTCAGATTAGACCAAAAATGGTCTATTGCTGCTCTATGTTGTCGGAGCTGTTTCGACACATTCTATCGCTCAGAACGTACCTGTTTCGACTCATTTTCTGTCAGGCCTCTTATATTTACAAGAGTCAGATTAGACCAAAAAATGGTGTATTGCTGCTCTATCTGGTCTGGGACACATTCTATCGATCCAGAAAGTATGACTCTTTCTGTCAGGCCTTATATTTACAAGATTCAGATTAGACCAAAATGGTGTATTGCTGCTCTATCTGGTCTGGAGCTGTTTCGACATTCTA
>CAHIKZ030003496.1:947500-1032500 GCA_903632075.3 Acanthosepion pharaonis
ATGTCATCCATGGACTGATACTGTCCCCCCTACGGTGATTTCAGTTTTGAGAAAAATCAGCTATGAATTGACCCCCGCTCCAAACATAGATTTGAGAAATGTCACTGGGTGCCAATTCTTGACTGTATGAGAGTAGAGAGACTTGAATAATGTGATACTTTGGAGCAGGAAAAATATATGGAGTATCTATTCACTTAGTGTCTTTTTTCTTCCCATTTTACTTAAAACTTCCCAATTGCTCGCGTGTCTCATCCATGATATTCTCAGTGTCCTTCTGTAGTGCCAAATCTTTTCAGTGGTAAGAAAATTGATATGAATAAAACTATTGAGCAGTCTTTTTTTATTTTCGACCTCTATTTTTTTTTTTTTTACATTTTGATATACAAACAAGGCTTTATACTCAGAAAGAGACTTATATATATATATATATATATATATATATATATATGTGTGTGTGTGTGTGTGTGTGTGTGTGTGTGTGTGTGTGTGTGTGTTTGTGAAAAGTGTGTGTATATAAATATAAATAAATATATATATATATAATTATTTATATATTATATGCGGGTACTTTATTAGAAAGCGCTCAATATCAGAGATAGAGCTAACATATTTTGTCTGACGATCGCAAAAGCGTGAAACCCAGGGTCACAAACTCACATCAATCCAACCAAATATATATATATATATATATATATATATATATATATATATATACAACCCTGGTCAAAATATTAAGACCAGACACAGAAGGGTTAAAAAAATATAAAATACTGTTACTTTAACCAAAATATATTTGCATTTACATTTAATTAGAAAATGTAGTTTATCAACAAACAAGTGAAAAATTTTAAGCTTTTAATTGATTAATTTAAACGAACAATTGAAAAAAGGATTTTTTTGGTTTGTCACAAAGATAAGACCATGTGTGGAAAAAACAAATTATTGGACAAAGATTTTAGACCTACTCAGTGTGCTCATAGCTTCAGATGTGTAGATATCTACGTGGCTCGTTTCCAGTATTAAATTTCAGATTTTAAAATGGCTAAGGGTAAAATTTGAACAAAGTTCGAAGAGGGCAGGACTGCTAAAATTCAAAGACATGGTCATTCGCAACGAGCCATTGCAAATGAAATTGGCCGTAGCAGAAGTGTCATTAATAACTTTATTAAAAATCCGGATGCGTATACTTCTAAAAAAATCAAACGTTCGGCCCAATAAAATCTCACCATCTCTAGACAGACGTATTAGGCGAGATTCAAGCCTAACATCAAATCAGATGAAAGCGAATACAGATGCTGAATGCAGCTCTCGAAAAATTCGACGGCATTTAATTAAAAAAGTGTTTAAGAATTTGAAACGGCTGCAGAGGCCTCGCCTTCTTCTTCGCCATAAAAACCTCCTGTTTAATATTTGCTTCCGGTTATCAAGCTTGTGATGTGGATAAATGTAAGAAAGTGTTGTTTTCAAATGACAAAAAAAAATCAATCTTGATGGCCCAGACGGTTTTCAACGTTACTGGCATGCAAAATATATTCCAAAAGAAAATTTCGCAAAACGACACAGTGGAGGTGGATCAATTCTGGTCTGGAGTTCATTTTCGTACAATGGAACTCTTGAGTTACAGGAAGTAAAAGATCGTCAAACAGTTGATAGTTACATTGACATGTTAAGAAAGGCATCTTTAATTACTGAAGGCCCTCATCTATGTGGAGAAAACTGGATTTTCCAGCAGGACAATGCTGCAATCCACAAAGCTCTCCAGATCGAAACCCAATCGAGAATGCTTGAGGATGGATGGTAAAGGATGTTTAAAAACATGGGTCGCAATTTGAAACTTTGGATACTCTTTGTGCTGCAGTTTATGCATCCTGGGCAAGCATCCCAAGCACCCTCATGCAGAAGTTAATAATGAATATGCCAAAGGGAATTGTTTAAATTCATCAATTAAAAGCTTAAAATTTTCATTTGTTTGTTGATAACCTACATGTAATTAAATGTAAATCTTTCGCAAATATATTTTGATTAAAGTAACAGTATTTTATATTTTTTAACCTTTTGTACCTGGTCTTAATATTTTGACTAGTGTGTATATATATATATATATATATATATATATATATATATATATATATATATATATATATATGTGTTATGTGTGTGTGTGTGTGTGTGTGTGTGTGTATATATATATATATATATATATATATATATATATATATATATATATATATAACAGATGTATGTGTGTGTGTGCTATTTATGCACGTCCACATTTCTCCACCGATTTCGGGAGGAAATTGTACACACATATTGCAAATTTATTAAGGTAGGTCAAGGCCAACTTTTCAATCTCCAGCCTCCAACCCTGTGTTTGGCAGCAAAATCGATAAAACTGAAAGTGGGTACAACTTTTTACAAAAACCAAGGCAATGTTACACACGAACAACATTTTTACTGGATGAGCTGATGTTCTTTGCACTTAATGCAAAACATCAACTCATATTACGAAGTTTATGTAGAATGCTTGATAGTTTTCCCCTGACATTGGCTTCACACAAAAGATTGCAAAAGGCTGTAAAAAAAAATCGGGACTTTCGTAGTACTTAAAATAAAACTTGAATAACTTCCTCATTTTTTAGCCGGATTTCTTCAAACATGTCGCCAAAAAAATTTCATCAAGCAAGAAATAATATAGTGTGGCTTTAGTTCTATTCGCTTCCCGGCGTATAATGAAAAACTGTTCAAAAAGTCCGTTTTACGGCCATAAATGCCTGGTTTTTCATCCGATGCTTTCCAGATTTCGGATATAAATTACATGACACACAAAATTGTCTTGCGTGAATGTTTGGTTTAAATTACTTCAGTTAAGTCGACTAAATCGGCAAACTAGATCCAAAATTAGCTTTTGCCAGTAAGCTAAGAGTTTCTTCATATGATTCTATCTTAAATTGGTAGTCAAACAACCTCTGATGCAAACATTGTTTGAGAAAAATTACTGAAGTGTTAAAAGGAAAAAAATCCTCGGACAACCTGTTATTAAATCCAGATTTACAGTAAACGTGCGAAGAAGGAGAGGGGTGGGGGCGTTCATACGTTTGCTCTTGCAGTTGAATCAAGCTCTGACGCTTCATCCCTGTTTTTGTTTGATTATTAGATTTTTGAACAATGCCATAATATTTGAAAGTTATTACCACCATAGGATATTTACTGAATATCTAAAACATTGAAACAATTTAACCCCGAGCAACGACCACACCAGAGGCTTTTATCGATGGAATTCCTTTATTAAGAACAATCAATCATTTGCGAAGGCTATACCATAACAAAGATGAGGGCGGAGAGTAGCTTAGTATAACAATGGGTGGTGCACGCAATCCGGGACACAGGAAGATATTTCTAGACATGGGAGGTGGGTATAAGGGGCGCGGTTATGCAATTGCAGCCATGTACACGCAGGCAACGACAGGTACCTCGGTCAGTATATATATATATATATATATATATTATGAAGTGTTACATTAGAACATGCACATACCCACTACAAAATTTTACATCTTGTTTCAACGTTAAAAAAAACGAAAACTTTTTAACGTTTCAGCAGGTACGGAATCACGATGCAACTGATATATTTTATTTAGAAATGCAGTTATCGAAGCATTCCCTCCTTTTCCGTCATTGGAAAGTTTCCCATAAAAGGCATAAAAGAATTTACATGTGGAGAATTTACGGCTCTACTTTTGTATTGAGCTCTGTTTTAAATAGCTCTATATTTATATATATATATATATATATATATATATATATATATATATGCTTCAACGTAGACATAACTTTAGTCCGTTCAAGTCTTTATGTACGAAACACGTCACACGAAAGCATTTTCGACATTATCATAATTCCTTTTCCCTAAAATTGCTATATGGCAAAGATTAGTTTGTTCATTTTAACGCTTCGCAAATGAAATATCTCTCTCTCTCTCTCTCTCTCTCTCTCTCTCTCTGTTGATCGTGTGAGAGAATCCTTTCTGCCTTTTATCAACATGGCTGATGCTAACCTCCAATAGATTAACTTATTGCGCCTTCTCAGGCTAAAGTTTTCTGCTAACATGAAGTGGAAAATTTATATTAAAACAATTGCTAGCTCTTCTACTATGAATGTTGGTTAACTGTGTCGTAATAGACATGTTTTTTCTCGCCCATCTTCCATATTTATAAGTCTACCGTTCGACCATTCTTAGATTATTGCTACCATATATGGTCCGGTGTCCCTGTTATATATATAGAGATCTTTGAGAAAATTAAAAGAAGAATCTTCAACAGTGCTTCTCAACCTTTTTCAGTCCAGTGACCATTTTTTCTTCAAATTGACCACTCCTACTTTTACTTTTAGGTGGTTCAAATTTCACACTGATATTTTCACACATGGGATATCAAAATCAATTTTGATGATATCATTCAGTCTTAGTCCATACAGCTAGTGACGACATTGATCTTGGTGTTTATGACACAAGATATCATAATCAATTTTGATGATGTCATTCAGTCTTATTCCATTCAGCTAATGACTACATTGACCTTGGTGTTTATGACACAAGATATCATAATCAATTTTGATGATGTCATTAAGTCTCAGTGCATTCAGCTAGTGACTACCTTGATCTTGGTGTTTATGACACAAGATATCATAATCAAAATTGATGATGTCATTCAGTCTTAGTCCATTCAGCTAATGACTACCTTGATCTTGATGTTTCTGACACAAGATATCATAATCAATTTTGATGATGTCATTCAGTCTTAGTCCATTCAGCTAATGACTACATTGATCTTGGTGTTTATGACACAAGATATCATAATCAATTTTGACGATGTCATTCAGTCTTAGTTCATTCAGCTAATGACTACATTGATCTTGGTGTTTATGACAAAAGATATCATAATCAATTTTGATGATGTCATTCAGACTTAGTCCATTCAGCTAGTGACTACATTGATCTTGGTGTTTATGACACAAGATATAATAATCAATTTGATGATGTCATTCAGTTTTAGTCCAGTCAGCTAATGACTACATTGATCTTGGTGTTTCTGACACAAGATATCATAATCAATTTTGATGATCTCATTCAGTCTTAGTCCATTCAGCTAATGACTACATTGATCTTGGTGTTTATGACACAAGATATAATAATCAATTTTGATGATGTCATTCAGTTTTAGTCCATTCAGCTAATGACTACATTGATCTTGGTGTTTCTGACACAAGATATCATAATCAATTTTGATGATGTCATTAAGTCCCAGTGCATTCAGCTAGTGACTACCTTGATCTTGGTGTTTCTGACACAAGATATCATAATCAATTTTGATGATGTCATTCAGTCTCAGTGCATTCAGCTAATGACTACATTGATCTTGGTGTTTCTGACACAAGATATCATAATCAATTTTGATGATGTCATTAAGTCTCAGTGCATTCAGCTAGTGACTACCTTGATCTTGGTGTTTCTGACACAAGATATCATAATCAATTTTGATGAAGTCATTCAGTCTTAGTCTATTCAGCTAATGACTACATTGACCTTGGTGTTTATGACACAAGATATCATAATCAATTTTGATGATGTCATTCAATCTTATTCCATTCGGCTAGTGACTACATTGATCTTGGTGTTTCTGACACAAGATATCATAATCAATTTTGATGATGTCATTCAGTCTTATTCTATTCAGCTAATGGCTACATTGATCTTGGTGTTTATGACACAAGATATCATAATCAATTTTGATGATGTCATTCAATCTTATTCCATTCAGCTAGTGACTACATTGATCTTGGTGTTTCTGACACAAGATATCATAATCAATTTTGATGATGTCATTCAGTCGTAGTCTATTCAGCTAATGACTACATTGATCTTGGTGTTTATGACACAAGATATCATAATCAATTTTGATGATGTCATTCAATCTTATTCAATTCAGCTAGTGACTACCTTGATCTTGGTGTTTCTGACACAAGATATCATAATCAGTTTTGATGATGTCATTCAGTCTTAGTCCATTAAGCTAGTGACTACCTTGATCTTGGTGTTTATGACACAAGATATCATAATCAATTTTGATGATGTCATTCAGTCTTAGTCCATTCAGTTAGTGACTATATTGATCTTGGTATTTATGACACAAGATATCATAATCAATTTTGATGATGTCATTCAGTCTTAGTCCATTCACCTAGTGACTACATTGATCTTGGTGTTTATGACACAAGATATAATAATCAATTTTGATGATGTCATTCAGTTTTAGTCCATTCAGCTAATGATTACATTGATCTTGGTGTTTCTGACACAAGATATCATAATCAATTTTGATGATGTCATTAAGTCTCAGTGCATTCAGCTAGTGACTACATTGATCTTGGTGTTTCTGACACAAGATATCATAATCAATTTTGATGATGTCATTCAGTCTCAGTGCATTCAGCTAATGACTACATTGATCTTGGTGTTTCTGACACAAGATATCATAATCAATTTTGATGATGTCATTAAGTCTCAGTGCATTCAGCTAGTGACTACCTTGATCTTGGTGTTTCTGACACAAGATATCATAATCAATTTTGATGATGTCATTCAGTCTTAGTCTATTCAGCTAATGACTACATTGATCTTGGTGTTTATGACACAAGATATCATAATCAATTTTAATGATGTCATTCAATCTTATTCCATTCAGCTAGTGACTACATTGATCTTGGTGTTTATGACACAAGATATCATAATCAATTTTGATGATGTCATTCAATCTTATTCCATTCAGCTAGTGACTACCTTGATTTGGTGTTTCTGACACAAGATATCATAATCAGTTTTGGTGATGTCATTCAGTCTTAGTCCATTAAGCTAGTGACTACATTGATCTTGGTGTTTCTGACACAAGATATCATAATCAATTTTGATGATGTCATTCAGTTTTAATCCATTCAGTTAGTGACTACATTGATATTGGTGTTTCTGACACAAGATATCATAATCAATTTTGATGATGTCATTAAGTCTCAGTGCATTCAGCTAGTGACTACCTTGATCTTGGTGTTTATGACACAAGATATCATAATCACTTTTGATGATGTCATTCAGTCTTAGTCTATTCAGTTAGTGACTACATTGATCTGGGTGTTTCTGACACAAGATATCATAATCAATTTTGATGATGTCATTCAGTCTTAGTCCATTCAGCTAGTGACTACATTGATCTTTGTGTTTATGACACAAGATATAATAATCAATTTTGATGATGTCATTCAATCTTATTCCATTCAGCTAGTGACTACATTGATCTTGGTGTTTCTGACACAAGATATCATAATCAATTTTGATGATGTCATTCAGTCGTAGTCTATTCAGCTAATGACTACATTGATCTTGGTGTTTATGACACAAGATATCATAATCAATTTTGATGATGTCATTCAATCTTATTCAATTCAGCTAGTGACTACCTTGATCTTGGTGTTTCTGACACAAGATATCATAATCAGTTTTGATGATGTCATTCAGTCTTTGTCCATTAAGCTAGTGACTACCTTGATCTTGGTGTTTATGACACAAGATATCATAATCAATTTTGATGATGTCATTCAGTCTTAGTCCATTCAGTTAGTGACTATATTGATCTTGGTGTTTATGACACAAGATATAATAATCAATTTTGATGATGTCATTCAGTTTTAGTCCATTCAGCTAATGATTACATTGATCTTGGTGTTTCTGACACAAGATATCATAATCAATTTTGATGATGTCATTCAGTCTTAGTCCATTCAGTTAGTGACTATATTGATCTTGGTGTTTATGACACAAGATATAATAATCAATTTTGATGATGTCATTCAGTTTTAGTCCATTCAGCTAATGACTACATTGATCTTGGTGTTTATGACACAAGATATCATAATCAATTTTGATGATGTCATTCAGTCATAGTCTATTCAGCTAATGACTACATTGATCTTGGTGTTTATGACACAAGATATCATAATCAATTTTGATGATGTCATTCAATCTTATTCAATTCAGCTAGTGACTACCTTGATCTTGGTGTTTCTGACACAAGATATCATAATCAGTTTTGATGATGTCATTCAGTCTTAGTCCATTAAGCTAGTGACTACCTTGATCTTGGTGTTTATGACACAAGATATCATAATCAATTTTGATGATGTCATTCAGTCTTAGTCCATTCACCAAGTGACTACATTGATCTTGGTGTTTATGACACAAGATATAATAATCAATTTTGATGATGTCATTCAGTTTTAGTCCATTCAGCTAATGATTACATTGATCTTGGTGTTTCTGACACAAGATATCATAATCAATTTTGATGATGTCATTAAGTCTCAGTGCATTCAGCTAGTGACTACATTGATCTTGGTGTTTCTGACACAAGATATCATAATCAATTTTGATGATGTCATTCAGTCTCAGTGCATTCAGCTAATGACTACATTGATCTTGGTGTTTCTGACACAAGATATCATAATCAATTTTGATGATGTCATTAAGTCTCAGTGCATTCAGCTAGTGACTACCTTGATCTTGGTGTTTCTGACACAAGATATCATAATCAATTTTGATGATGTCATTCAGTCTTAGTCTATTCAGCTAATGACTACATTGATCTTGGTGTTTATGACACAAGATATCATAATCAATTTTAATGATGTCATTCAATCTTATTCCATTCAGCTAGTGACTACATTGATCTTGGTGTTTATGACACAAGATATCATAATCAATTTTAATGATGTCATTCAATCTTATTCCATTCAGCTAGTGACTACCTTGATCTTGGTGTTTCTGACACAAGATATCATAATCAGTTTTGGTGATGTCATTCAGTCTTAGTCCATTCAGCTAGTGACTACATTGATCTTGGTGTTTATGACACAAGATATCATAATCAATTTTGATGATGTCATTCAATCTTATTCCATTCAGCTAGTGACTACCTTGATCTTGGTGTTTCTGACACAAGATATCATAATCAATTTTGATGATGTCATTCAGTCTTAGTCTATTCAGCTAATGACTACATTGATCTTGGTGTTTATGACACAAGATATCATAATCAATTTTAATGATGTCATTCAATCTTATTCCATTCAGCTAGTGACTACATTGATCTTGGTGTTTATGACACAAGATATCATAATCAATTTTAATGATGTCATTCAATCTTATTCCATTCAGCTAGTGACTACATTGATCTTGGTGTTTATGACACAAGATATCATAATCAATTTTGATGATGTCATTCAATCTTATTCCATTCAGCTAGTGACTACCTTGATCTTGGTGTTTCTGACACAAGATATCATAATCAATTTTGATGATGTCATTCAGTCTTAGTCTATTCAGCTAATGACTACATTGATCTTGGTGTTTATGACACAAGATATCATAATCAATTTTAATGATGTCATTCAATCTTATTCCATTCAGCTAATGACTACATTGATCTTGGTGTTTATGACACAAGATATCATAATCAATTTTAATGATGTCATTCAATCTTATTCCATTCAGCTAGTGACTACATTGATCTTGGTGTTTATGACACAAGATATCATAATCAATTTTGATGATGTCATTCAATCTTATTCCATTCAGCTAGTGACTACCTTGATCTTGGTGTTTCTGACACAAGATATCATAATCAATTTTGATGATGTCATTCAGTCTTAGTCTATTCAGCTAATGACTACATTGATCTTGGTGTTTATGACACAAGATATCATAATCAATTTTAATGATGTCATTCAATCTTATTCCATTCAGCTAGTGACTACATTGATCTTGGTGTTTATGACACAAGATATCATAATCAATTTTGATGATGTCATTCAATCTTATTCCATTCAGCTAGTGACTACCTTGATCTTGGTGTTTCTGACACAAGATATCATAATCAGTTTTGGTGATGTCATTCAATCTTATTCCATTCAGCTAGTGACTACATTGATCTTGGTGTTTCTGACACAAGATATCATAATCAATTTTGATGATGTCATTCAGTTTTAATCCATTCAGTTAGTGACTACATTGATATTGGTGTTTCTGACACAAGATATCATAATCAATTTTGATGATGTCATTAAGTCTCAGTGCATTCAGCTAGTGACTACCTTGATCTTGGTGTTTATGACACAAGATATCATAATCACTTTTGATGATGTCATTCAGTCTTAGTCTATTCAGTTAGTGACTACATTGATCTTGGTGTTTCTGACACAAGATATCATAATCAATTTTGATGATGTCATTCAGTCTTAGTCCATTCAGCTAGTGACTACATTGATCTTTGTGTTTATGACACAAGATATAATAATCAATTTTGATGATGTCATTCAGTTTTAGTCCATTCAGCTAATGACTACATTGATCTTGGTGTTTATGACACAAGATATCATAATCAATTTTGATGATGTCATTCAGTCTTAGTCCATTCAGCTAATGGCTACATTGATCTTGGTATTTATGACACAAGATATCATAATCAATTTTGATGATGTCATTCAGTCTTAGTCCATTCAGTTAGTGACTACATTGATCTTGGTGTTTATGACACAAGATATCATAATCAATTTTGATGATGTCATTCAGTTTTAGTCCATTCAGCTAATGACTACATTGATCTTGGTGTTTATGACACAAGATATCCTAATCAATTTTGATGATGTCATTAAGTCTCAGTGCATTCAGCTAGTGACTACCTTGATCTTGGTGTTTCTGACACAAGATGTCATAATCAATTTTGATGATGTCATTCAGTCTTAGTCCATTCAGCTAATGACTACATTGATCTTGGTGTTTATGACACAAGATATCATAATCAATTTTGATGATGTCATTCAGTCTTAGTCCATTCAGCTAGTGACTACCTTGATCTTGATGTTTCTGACACAAGATATCATAATCAATTTTGATGATGTCATTCAGTTTTAGTCCATTCAGCTAATGACTACATTGATCTTGGTGTTTATGACACAAGATATCATAATCAATTTTGATGATCTCATTCAGTCTTAGTCCATTCAGCTAATGACTACATTGATCTTGGTGTTTATGACACAAGATATCATAATAATTTTGATGATGTCATTAAGTCTCAGTGCATTCAGCTAGTGACTACCTTGATCGTGATGTTTCTGACACAAGATATCATAATCAATTTTGATGATGTCATTCAGTCTTAGTCCATTCAGCTAATGACTACATTGATCTTGGTGTTTATGACACAAGATATCATAATCAATTTTGATGATGTCATTCAGTCTTAGTTCATTCAGCTAATGACTACATTGATCTTGGTGTTTATGACAAAAGATATCATAATCAATTTTGATGATGTCATTCAGTCTTAGTCCATTCAGCTAGTGACTACATTGATCTTGGTGTTTATGACACAAGATATAATAATCAATTTTGATGATGTCATTAAGTCCCAGTGCATTCAGCTAGTGACTACCTTGATCTTGGTGTTTCTGACACAAGATATCATAATCAATTTTGATGATGTCATTCAGTCTCAGTGCATTCAGCTAATGACTACATTGATCTTGGTGTTTCTGACACAAGATATCATAATCAATTTTGATGATGTCATTAAGTCTCAGTGCATTCAGCTAGTGACTACATTGATCTTGGTGTTTCTGACACAAGATATCATAATCAATTTTGATGATGTCATTCAGTCTTAGTCCATTCAGCTAATGACTACATTGATCTTGGTGTTTATGACACAAGATATCATAATCAATTTTGACGATGTCATTCAGTCTTAGTTCATTCACCTAATGACTACATTGATCTTGGTGTTTATGACAAAAGATATCATAATCAATTTTGATGATGTCATTCAGACTTAGTCCATTCAGCTAGTGACTACATTGATCTTGGTGTTTATGACACAAGATATAATAATCAATTTTGATGATGTCATTCAGTTTTAGTCCAGTCAGCTAATGACTACATTGATCTTGGTGTTTCTGACACAAGATATCATAATCAATTTTGATGATCTCATTCAGTCTTAGTCCATTCAGCTAATGACTACATTGATCTTGGTGTTTATGACACAAGATATAATAATCAATTTTGATGATGTCATTCAGTTTTAGTCCATTCAGCTAATGACTACATTGATCTTGGTGTTTCTGACACAAGATATCATAATCAATTTTGATGATGTCATTAAGTCCCAGTGCATTCAGCTAGTGACTACCTTGATCTTGGTGTTTCTGACACAAGATATCATAATCAATTTTGATGATGTCATTCAGTCTCAGTGCATTCAGCTAATGACTACATTGATCTTGGTGTTTCTGACACAAGATATCATAATCAATTTTGATGATGTCATTAAGTCTCAGTGCATTCAGCTAGTGACTACCTTGATCTTGGTGTTTCTGACACAAGATATCATAATCAATTTTGATGAAGTCATTCAGTCTTAGTCTATTCAGCTAATGACTACATTGACCTTGGTGTTTATGACACAAGATATCATAATCAATTTTGATGATGTCATTCAATCTTATTCCATTCGGCTAGTGACTACATTGATCTTGGTGTTTCTGACACAAGATATCATAATCAATTTTGATGATGTCATTCAGTCTTATTCTATTCAGCTAATGGCTACATTGATCTTGGTGTTTATGACACAAGATATCATAATCAATTTTGATGATGTCATTCAATCTTATTCCATTCAGCTAGTGACTACATTGATCTTGGTGTTTCTGACACAAGATATCATAATCAATTTTGATGATGTCATTCAGTCGTAGTCTATTCAGCTAATGACTACATTGATCTTGGTGTTTATGACACAAGATATCGTAATCAATTTTGATGATGTCATTCAATCTTATTCAATTCAGCTAGTGACTACCTTGATCTTGGTGTTTCTGACACAAGATATCATAATCAGTTTTGATGATGTCATTCAGTCTTAGTCCATTCAGCTAGTGACTACCTTGATCTTGGTGTTTATGACACAAGATATCATAATCAATTTTGATGATGTCATTCAGTCTTAGTCCATTCAGTTAGTGACTATATTGATCTTGGTATTTATGACACAAGATATCATAATCAATTTTGATGATGTCATTCAGTCTTAGTCCATTCACCTAGTGACTACATTGATCTTGGTGTTTATGACACAAGATATAATAATCAATTTTGATGATGTCATTCAGTTTTAGTCCATTCAGCTAATGATTACATTGATCTTGGTGTTTCTGACACAAGATATCATAATCAATTTTGATGATGTCATTAGTCTCAGTGCATTCAGCTAGTGACTACATTGATCTTGGTGTTTCTGACACAAGATATCATAATCAATTTTGATGATGTCATTCAGTCTCAGTGCATTCAGCTAATGACTACATTGATCTTGGTGTTTCTGACACAAGATATCATAATCAATTTTGATGATGTCATTAAGTCTCAGTGCATTCAGCTAGTGACTACCTTGATCTTGGTGTTTCTGACACAAGATATCATAATCAATTTTGATGATGTCATTCAGTCTTAGTCTATTCAGCTAATGACTACATTGATCTTGGTGTTTATGACACAAGATATCATAATCAATTTTCATGATGTCATTCAATCTTATTCCATTCAGCTAGTGACTACATTGATCTTGGTGTTTATGACACAAGATATCATAATCAATTTTGATGATGTCATTCAATCTTATTCCATTCAGCTAGTGACTACCTTGATCTTGGTGTTTCTGACACAAGATATCATAATCAGTTTTGATGATGTCATTCAGTCTTAGTCCATTAAGCTAGTGACTACATTGATCTTGGTGTGTCTGACACAAGATATCATAATCAATTTTGATGATGTCATTCAGTTTTAATCCATTCAGTTAGTGACTACATTGATATTGGTGTTTCTGACACAAGATATCATAATCAATTTTGATGATGTCATTAAGTCTCAGTGCATTCAGCTAGTGACTACCTTGATCTTGGTGTTTCTGACACAAGATATCATAATCAATTTTGATGATGTCATTCAGTCTTAGTCTATTCAGTTAGTGACTACATTGATCTTGGTGTTTCTGACACAAGATATCATAATCAATTTTGATGATGTCATTCAGTCTTAGTCCATTCAGCTAGTGACTACATTGATCTTTGTGTTTATGACACAAGATATAATAATCAATTTTGATGATGTCATTCAGTTTTAGTCCATTCAGCTAATGACTACATTGATCTTGGTGTTTATGACACAAGATATCATAATCAATTTTGATGATGTCATTCAGTCTTAGTCCATTCAGCTAATGACTACATTGATCTTGGTGTTTATGACACAAGATATCATAATCAATTTTGATGATGTCATTCAGTCTTAGTCCATTCAGTTAGTGACTACATTGATCTTGGTGTTTATGACACAAGATATCATAATCAATTTTGATGATGTCATTCAGTTTTAGTCCATTCAGCTAATGACTACATTGATCTTGGTGTTTATGACACAAGATATCCTAATCAATTTTGATGATGTCATTAAGTCTCAGTGCATTCAGCTAGTGACTACCTTGATCTTGGTGTTTCTGACACAAGATGTCATAATCAATTTTGATGATGTCATTCAGTCTTAGTCCATTCAGCTAATGACTACATTGATCTTGGTGTTTATGACAAAAGGATATCATAATCAATTTTGATGATGTCATTCAGTCTTAGTCCATTCAGCTAGTGACTACCTTGATCTTGATGTTTCTGACACAAGATATCATAATCAATTTTGATGATGTCATTCAGTTTTAGTCCATTCAGCTAATGACTACATTGATCTTGGTGTTTATGACACAAGATATCATAATCAATTTTGATGATCTCATTCAGTCTTAGTCCATTCAGCTAATGACTACATTGATCTTGGTGTTTATGACACAAGATATCATAATAATTTTGATGATGTCATTAAGTCTTAGTGCATTCAGCTAGTGACTACCTTGATCGTGATGTTTCTGACACAAGATATAATAATCAATTTTGATGATGTCATTCAGTTTTAGTCCATTCAGCTAATGACTACATTGATCTTGGTGTTTCTGACACAAGATATCATAATCAATTTTGATGATGTCATTCAGTCTTAGTTCATTCAGCTAATGATTACATTGATCTTGGTGTTTCTGACAAAAGATATCATAATCAATTTTGATGATGTCATTCAGTCTCAGTCCATTCAGCTAATGACTACATTGATCTTGGTGTTTCTGACACAAGATATCATAATCAATTTTGATGATGTCATTCAGTCCCAGTGCATTCAGCTAATGACTACATTGATCTTGGTGTTTTCTGACACAAGATATCATAATCAATTTTGATGATGTCATTCAGTCTTAGTGCATTCAGCTAATGACTACATTGATCTTGGTGTTTATGACACAAGATATCATAATCAATTTTAATGTTGTCATTCAATCTTATTCCATTCAGCTAGTGACTACATTGATCTTGGTGTTTCTGACACAAGATATCATAATCAATTTTGATGATGTCATTCAGTCTTAGTCTATTCAGCTAATGACTACATTGATCTTGGTGTTTATGACACAAGATATCATAATCAATTTTGATGATGTCATTCAATCTTATTCCATTCAGCTAGTGACTACCTTGATCTTGGTGTTTCTGACACAAGATATCATAATCAGTTTTGATGATGTCATTCAGTCTTAGTCCATTAAGCTAGTGACTACATTGATCTTGGTGTTTCTGACACAAGATATCATAATCAATTTTGATGATGTCATTCAGTTTTAGTCCATTCAGTTAGTGACTACATTGATCTTGGTGTTTCTGACACAAGATATCATAATCAATTTTGATGATGTCATTCAGTCTTAGTCCATTCAGCTAATGACTACCTTGATCTTGGTGTTTATGACACAAGATATCATAATCAATTTTGATGATGTCATTCAGTCTTAGTCAATTCAGTTTAGTGACTACATTGATCTTGGTGTTTCTGACACAAGATATCATAATCAATTTTGATGATGTCATTCAGTCTTAGTCCATTCAGCTAGTGATTACATTGATCTTGGTGTTTATGACACAAGATATCATAATCAATTTTGATGATGTCATTCAGTTTTAGTCCATTCAGCTAGTGACTACATTGATCTTGGTGTTTATGACACAAGATATCATAATCAATTATGATGATGTCATTCAGTCTTAGTTCATTCAGCTAATGACTACATTGATCTTGGTGTTTTTGACAAAAGATATCATAATCAATTTTGATGATGTCATTCAGTCTTAGTCCATTCAGCTAGTGACTACATTGATCTTGGTGTTTATGACACAAGATATAATAATCAATTTTGATGATGTCATTCAGTTTTAGTCCATTCAGCTAATGACTACATTGATCTTGGTGTTTATGACACAAGATATCATAATCAATTTTGATGATGTCATTCAGTCTCAGTGCATTCAGCTAATGACGACATTGATCTTGGTGTTTCTGACACAAGATATCATAATCAATTTTGATGATGTCATTCAGTCTTAGTCTATTCAGCTAATGACTACATTGACCTTGGTGTTTATGACACAAGATATCATAATCAATTTTGATGATGTCATTCAGTCTTATTTTCCATTCAGCTAGTGACTACATTGATCTTGGTGTTTCTGACACAAGATATCATAATCAATTTTGATGATGTCATTCAGTTTTAGTCCATTCAGCTAATGACTACATTGATCTTGGTGTTTATGACACAAGATATCATAATCAATTTTGATGATGTCATTCAGTCTTAGTCCATTCAGCTAATGACTACATTGATCTTGGTGTTTATGACACAAGATATCATAATCAATTTTGATGATGTCATTCAGTCTTAGTCCATTCAGCTAATGACTACATTGATCTTGGTGTTTATGACACAAGATATCATAATCAATTTTGATGATGTCATTCAGTCTTAGTCCATTCAGCTAGTGACTACATTGATCTTGGTGTTTATGACACAAGATATCATAATCAATTTTTGATGATGTTCATTCAGTCTTAGTCCATTCAGCTAATGACTACATTGATCTTGGTGTTTATGACACAAGATATCATAATCAATTTTGATGATGTCATTCAGTCTTAGTCCATTCAGTTAGTGACTATATTGATCTTGGTGTTTATGACACAAGATATCATAATCAATTTTGATGATGTCATTCAGTCTTAGTCCATTCAGATCTTAGTGACTACATTGATCTTGGTGTTTAGTCTTGACACAAGATATAATAATCAATTTTGATGATGTCATTCAGTTTTAGTCCATTCAGCTAATGATTACATTGATCTTGGTGTTTCTGACACAAGATATCATAATCAATTTTGATGATGTCATTCAGTCTTAGTGCATTCAGCTAGTGACTACATTGATCTTGGTGTTTATGACACAAGATATCATAATCAATTTTGATGATGTCATTCAGTCTTAGTCCATTCAGCTAATGACTACATTGATCTTGGTGTTTATGACACAAGATATCATAATCAATTTTGATGATGTCATTCAGTCTTATTCCATTCAGCTAGTGACTACCATTGATCTTGGTGTTTCTGACACAAGATATCATAATCAATTTTGATGATGTCATTCAGTCTTAGTCTATTCATCTAGTGACTACATTGATCTTGGTGTTTATGACACAAGATATCATAATCAATTTTGATGATGTCATTCAATCTTATTCCATTCAGCTAGTGACTACATTGATCTTGGTGTTTTGACACAAGATATCATAATCAATTTTGATGATGTCATTCAGTCTTAGTCCATTCAGCTAGTGACTACATTGATCTTGGTGTTTATGACACAAGATATCATAATCAATTTTGATGATGTCATTCAGTTTTATTCCATTCAGCTAGTGACTACATTGATCTTGGTGTTTCTGACACAAGATATCATAATCAATTTTGATGATGTCATTCAGTCTTAGTCCATTCAGTTAGTGACTACTTTGATCTTGGTGTTTCTGACACAAGATATCATAATCAATTTTGATGATGTCATTCAGTCTTAGTCCATTCAGTTAGTGACTACCTTGGTCTTGGTGTTTATGACACAAGATATCATAATCAATTTTGATGATGTCATTCAGTCTTAGTCCATTCAGCTAGTGACTACATTGATCTTGGTGTTTATGACACAAGATATAATAATCAATTTTGATGATGTCATTCAGTTTTAGTCCATTCAGCTAATGACTACATTGATCTTGGTGTTTATGACACAAGATATCATAATCAATTTTGATGATGTCATTCAGTCTTAGTCCATTCAGCTAGTGACTACATTGATCTTGGTGTTTCTGACACAAGATATCATAATCAATTTTGATGATGTCATTAAGTCTCAGTGCATTCAGCTAATGACTACATTGATCTTGGTGTTTATGACACAAGATATCATAATCAATTTTGATGATGTCATTCAGTCTTAGTCCATTCAGTTAGTGACTACATTGATCTTGGTGTTTATGACACAAGATATCATAATCAATTTTGATGATGTCATTCAGTTTTAGTCCATTCAGCTAATGACTACATTGATCTTGGTGTTTATGACACAAGATATCATAATCAATTTTGATGATGTCATTCAGTCTTAGTCCATTCAGCTAGTGACTACATTGATCTTGGTGTTTATGACACAAGATATCATAATCAATTTTGATGATGTCATTCAGTCTTAGTCCATTCAGCTAGTGACTACATTGATCTTGGTGTTTCTGACACAAGATATCATAATCAATTTTGATGATGTCATTCAGTTTTAGTCCATTCAGCTAATGACTACATTGATCTTGGTGTTTCTGACACAAGATATCATAATCAATTTTGATGATGTCATTCAGTCTCAGTCCATTCAGCTAATGACTACATTGATCTTGGTGTTTCTGACACAAGATATCATAATCAATTTTGATGATGTCATTCAGTTTTAGTCCATTCAGTCATTAGTGACTACATTGATCTTGGTGTTTTATGACACAAGATATCATAATCAATTTTGATGATGTCATTCAGTCTTAGTCCATTCAGTTAGTGACTACATTGATCTTGGTGTTTCTGACACAAGATATCATAATCAATTTTGATGATGTCATTCAGTCTTAGTCCATTCAGCTAGTGACTACATTGATCTTGGTGTTTCTGACACAAGATATCATAATCAATTTTGATGATGTCATTCAGTCTTAGTCCATTCAGCTAATGACTACATTGATCTTGGTGTTTATGACACAAGATATCATAATCAATTTTGATGATGTCATTCAGTCTTAGTCCATTCAGCTAGTGACTACATTGATCTTGGTGTTTCTGACACAAGATATCATAATCAATTTTGATGATGTCATTCAGTCTCAGTGCATTCAGCTAATGACTACATTGATCTTGGTGTTTCTGACACAAGATATCATAATCAATTTTGATGATGTCATTCAGTCTTAGTCCATTCAGCTAGTGACTACATTGATCTTGGTGTTTCTGACACAAGATATCATAATCAATTTTGATGATGTCATTCAGTCTTAGTCCATTCAGCTAGTGACTACATTGATCTTGGTGTTTATGACACAAGATATCATAATCAATTTTGATGATGTCATTCAATCTTAGTCCATTCAGCTAGTGACTACATTGATCTTGGTGTTTATGACACAAGATATCATAATCAATTTTGATGATGTCATTCAGTCTTATGATGTCCATTCAGCTAGTGACTACATTGATCTTGGTGTTTCTGACACAAGATATCATAATCAATTTTGATGATGTCATTCAGTCTTAGTCCATTCAGTTAGTGACTACATTGATCTTGGTGTTTATGACAAGATACAAGATATCATAATCAATTTTGATGATGTCATTCAGTCAATTTTGATGTCCATTCAGTTAGTGACTACATTGATCTTGGTGTTTCTGACACAAGATATCATAATCAATTTTGATGATGTCATTCAGTCTTAGTCCATTCAGCTAGTGACTACCTTGATCTTGGTGCTTCTGACACAAGATATCATAATCAATTTTGATGATGTCATTCAGTCTTAGTCCATTTAGCTAGTGACTACATTGATATTGGTGTTTCTGACACAAGATATCATAATCAATTATGATGATGTCATTCAATCTTATTCCATTCAGCTAGTGACTACATTGATCTTGGTGTTTCTGACACAAGATATCATAATCAATTTTGATGATGTCATTCAGTCTTAGTCCATTCAGCTAGTGACTACATTGATCTTGGTGTTTATGACACAAGATATCATAATCAATTTTGATGATGTCATTCAGTCTTAGTCCATTCAGCTAGTGACTACATTGATCTTGGTGTTTATGACACAAGATATCATAATCAATTTTGATGATGTCATTCAGTCTTAGTCCATTCAGCTAGTGACTACATTGATCTTGGTGTTTATGACACAAGATATCATAATCAATTTTGATGATGTCATTCAGTTTTAGTCCATTCAGCTAGTGACTACATTGATCTTGGTGTTTCTGACACAAGATATCATAATCAATTTTGATGATGTCATTCAGTCTTAGTCCATTCAGCTATTGTGACTACATTGATCTTGGTGTTTATGACACAAGATATCATAATCAATTTTGATGATGTCATTAGTCCATTCAGCTAGTCTACATTGATCTTGGTGTTTTCACAAGATATCATAAGTGATGATTCAGTCTTACCTTGATCTTGGTGTTTATGACACAAGATATCATAATCAATTTTGATGATGTCATTCAGTCTTAGTCCATTCAGCTAATGACTACATTGATCTTGGTGTTTATGACACAAGATATCATAATCAATTTTGATGATGTCATTCAGTCTTAGTCCATTCAGCTAGTGACTACATTGATCTTGGTGTTTCTGACACAAGATATCATAATCAATTTTGATGATGTCATTCAGTCTTAGTCCATTCAGCTAGTGACTACATTGATCTTGGTGTTTATGACACAAGATATCATAATCAATTTTGATGATGTCATTCAGTCTTAGTCCATTCAGCTAAGTGACTACATTGATCTTGGTGTTTCTGACACAAGATATCATAATCAATTTTGATGATGTCATTCAGTCTTAGTCCATTCAGCTAGTGACTACATTGATCTTGGTGTTTATGACACAAGATATAATAATCAATTTTGATGGTGTCATTCAGTCTTAGTCCATTCAGCTAGTGACTACATTGATCTAGGTGTTTCTGACACAAGATATCATAATCAATTTTGATGATGTCATTCAGTCTTAGTCCATTCAGCTAGTGACTACCATTGATCTTGGTGTTTATGACACAAGATATCATAATCAATTTTGATGATGTCATTCAGTTTTAGTCCATTCAGTTAGTGACTACATTGATCTTGGTGTTTCTGACACAAGATATCATAATCAATTTTGATGATGTCATTCAGTCTTAGTCCATTCAGCTAATGACTACATTGATCTTGGTGTTTATGACACAAGATATCATAATCAATTTTGATGATGTCATTCAGTCTTAGTCCATTCAGCTAGTGACTACATTGATCTTGGTGTTTCTGACACAAGATATCATAATCAATTTTGATGATGTCATTCAGTCTTAGTCCATTCAGCTAATGACTACATTGATCTTGGTGTTTATGACACAAGATATCATAATCAATTTTGATGATGTCATTCAGTCTTAGTCCATTCAGCTAGTGACTACATTGATCTTGGTGTTTCTGACACAAGATATCATAATCAATTTTGATGATGTCATTCAGTCTTAGTCCATTCAGCTAGTGACTACATTGATCTTGATGTTTATGACACAAGATATCATAATCAATTTTGATGATGTCATTCAGTCTTAGTCCATTCAGCTAATGACTACATTGATCTTGGTGTTTTCATTGACACAAGATATCATAATCAATTTTGATGATGTCATCTCAGTCATTCAGTGACTACATTGATTCAAGATATCATAATCAATTTTGATGATGTCATTCAGTCTTACATTCAGCTTGATACATTGATCTTGGTGTTTCTGACACAAGATATCATAATCAATTTTGATGATGTCATTCAGTCTTAGTCCATTCAGCTAATGACTACATTGATCTTGGTGTTTTTGATATCACAAGATATCATAATCAATTTTGATGATGTCATTTCAGTCTTATCATAATCAATTTCCATTCAGCTAGTGACTACATTGATCTTGGTGTTTCTGACACAAGATATCATAATCAATTTTGATGATGTCATTCAGTCTTAGTCCATTCAGCTAATGACTACATTGATCTTGGTGTTTCTGACACAAGATATCATAATCAATTTTGATGATGTCATTCAGTCTTAGTCCATTCAGCTAGTGACTACATTGATCTTGGTGTTTATGACACAAGATATCATAATCAATTTTGATGATGTCATTCAGTCTTAGTCCATTCAGCTAGTGACTACATTGATCTTGGTGTTTATGACACAAGATATCATAATCAATTTTGATGATGTCATTCAGTCTTAGTCCATTCAGCTAATGACTACATTGATCTTGGTGTTTCTGACACAAGATATCATAATCAATTTTGATGATGTCATTCAGTCTTAGTCCATTCAGCTAGTGACTACATTGATCTTGGTGTTTCTGACACAAGATATCATAATCAATTTTGATGATGTCATTCAGTCTTAGTCCATTCAGCTAATGACTACATTGATCTTGGTGTTTATGACACAAGATATCATAATCAATTTTGATGATGTCATTAAGTCTCAGTCCATTCAGCTAGTGACTACATTGATCTTGGTGTTTCTGACACAAGATATCATAATCAATTTTGATGATGTCATTCAGTCTTAGTCCATTCAGCTAATGACTACATTGATCTTGGTGTTTCTGACACAAGATATCATAATCAATTTTGATGATGTCATTCAGTCTTAGTCCATTCAGCTAGTGACTACATTGATCTTGGTGTTTCTGACACAAGATATCATAATCAATTTTGATGATGTCATTCAGTTTTAGTCCATTCAGCTAATGACTACATTGATCTTGGTGTTTATGACACAAGATATCATAATCAATTTTGATGATGTCATTCAGTCTTATTCCATTCAGCTAATGACTACATTGATCTTGGTGTTTATGACACAAGATATCATAATCAATTTTGATGATGTCATTCAGTCTTAGTCCATTCAGCTAGTGACTACATTGATCTTGGTGTTTATGACACAAGATATCATAATCAATTTTGATGATGTCATTCAGTTTTTAGTCCATTCAGCTAATGACTACATTGATCTTGGTGTTTATGACACAAGATATCATAATCAATTTTGATGATGTCATTAAGTCTTAGTCCATTCAGCTAATGACTACATTGATCTTGGTGTTTATGACACAAGATATCATAATCAATTTTGATGATGTCATTCAGTCTTAGTCCATTCAGTTAGTGACTACATTGATCTTGGTGTTTATGACACAAGATATCATAATCAATTTTGATGATGTCATTCAGTCTTAGTCCATTCAGCTAGTGACTACATTGATCTTGGTGTTTATGACACAAGATATCATAATCAATTTTGATGATGTCATTCAGTTTTAGTCCATTCAGCTAGTGACTACATTGATCTTGGTGTTTATGACACAAGATATCATAATCAATTTTGATGATGTCATTCAGTCTTAGTCCATTCAGCTAATGACTACATTGATCTTGGTGTTTATGACACAAGATATCATAATCAATTTTGATGATGTCATTCAGTCTTAGTCCATTCAGCTAGTGACTACATTGATCTTGGTGTTTCTGACACAAGATATCATAATCAATTTTGATGATGTCATTCAGTTTTAGTCCATTCAGCTAATGACTACATTGATCTTGGTGTTTATGACACAAGATATCATAATCAATTTTGATGATGTCATTCAGTCTTAGTCCATTCAGCTAATGACTACATTGATCTTGGTGTTTATGACACAAGATATCATAATCAATTTTGATGATGTCATTCAGTCTTAGTCCATTCAGCTAGTGACTACATTGATCTTGGTGTTTCTGGACTGATCATAATCAATTTTGATGATGTCATTAATCAATTTTGATGATGTCATTTCAATTTTGAGTCTTAGTCCATTCAGCTAGTGACTACATTGATCTTGGTGTTTATGACACAAGATATCATAATCAATTTTGATGATGTCATTCAGTCTTAGTCCATTCAGCTAGTGACTACATTGATCTTGGTGTTTATGACACAAGATATCATAATCAATTTTGATGATGTCATTCAGTCTTAGTCCATTCAGCTAGTGACTACATTGATCTTGGTGTTTATGACACAAGATATCATAATCAATTTTGATGATGTCATTCAGTCTTAGTCCATTCAGCTAGTGACTACATTGATCTTGGTGTTTATGACACAAGATATCATAATCAATTTTGATGATGTCATTCAGTCTTAGTCCATTCAGCTAGTGACTACATTGATCTTGGTGTTTATGACACAAGATATCATAATCAATTTTGATGATGTCATTCAGTCTTAGTCCATTCAGCTAGTGACTACATTGATCTTGGTGTTTTGACACAAGATATCATAATCAATTTTGATGATGTCATTTCAGTCATTTAGTCCATTCAGATATCATAATCAATTTTGATGATGAGTCTTAGTCCATTGCTATCTTGGTGTTTCTGACACAAGATATCATAATCAATTTTGATGATGTCATTCAGTCTTAGTCCATTCAGCTAGTGACTACATTGATCTTGGTGTTTATGACACAAGATATCATAATCAATTTTGATGATGTCATTCAGTCTTAGTCCATTCAGCTAATGACTACATTGATCTTGGTGTTTATGACACAAGATATCATAATCAATTTTGATGATGTCATTCAGTCTTAGTCCATTCAGCTAGTGACTACATTGATCTTGGTGTTTCTGACACAAGATATCATAATCAATTTTGATGATGTCATTCAGTCTTAGTCCATTCAGCTAGTGACTACATTGATCTTGGTGTTTATGACACAAGATATCATAATCAATTTTGATGATGTCATTCAGTTTTAGTCCATTCAGCTAATGACTACATTGATCTTGGTGTTTATGACATCATAAAGATATCATAATCAATTTTGATGATGTCATTCAGTCTTAGTCCATTCAGCTAGTGACTACATTGATCTTGGTGTTTCTGACACAAGATATCATAATCAATTTTGATGATGTCATTCAGTCTTAGTCCATTCAGCTAGTGACTACCTTGATCTTGGTGTTTATGACACAAGATATCATAATCAATTTTGATGATGTCATTCAGTCTTAGTCTATTCAGCTAATGACTACATTGATCTTGGTGTTTATGACACAAGATATCATAATCAATTTTGATGATGTCATTCAGTCTTAGTCCATTCAGCTAGTGACTACATTGATCTTGGTGTTTATGACACAAGATATCATAATCAATTTTGATGATGTCATTCAGTCTTAGTCCATTCAGCTAGTGACTACATTGATCTTGGTGTTTCTGACACAAGATATCATAATCAATTTTGATGATGTCATTATGAGTCTTAGTCCATTCAGCTAGTGACTACATTGATCTTGGTGTTTATGACACAAGATATCATAATCAATTTTGATGATGTCATTCAGTCTTAGTCCATTCAGCTAGTGACTACATTGATCTTGGTGTTTATGACACAAGATATCATAATCAATTTTGATGATGTCATTCAGTCTTAGTCCATTCAGCTAGTGACTACATTGATCTTGGTGTTTCTGACACAAGATATCATAATCAATTTTGATGATGTCATTCAGTCTTAGTCCATTCAGCTAGTGACTACATTGATCTTGGTGTTTATGACACAAGATATCATAATCAATTTTGATGATGTCATTAAGTCTTAGTCCATTCAGCTAATGACTACATTGATCTTGGTGTTTCTGACACAAGATATCATAATCAATTTTGATGATGTCATTCAGTCTTAGTCCATTCAGCTAGTGACTACATTGATCTTGGTGTTTCTGACACAAGATATCATAATCAATTTTGATGATGTCATTCAGTCTTAGTCCATTCAGCTAGTGACTACATTGATCTTGGTGTTTATGACACAAGATATCATAATCAATTTTGATGATGTCATTCAGTCTTAGTCCATTCAGCTAGTGACTACATTGATCTTGGTGTTTCTGACACAAGATATCATAATCAATTTTGATGATGTCATTCAGTCTTAGTCCATTCAGCTAGTGACTATTTTGATCTTGGTGTTTATGACACAAGATATCATAATCAATTTTGATGATGTCATTCAGTTTTAGTCCATTCAGCTAATGACTACATTGATCTTGGTGTTTATGACACAAGATATCATAATCAATTTTGATGATGTCATTCAGTTTTAGTCCATTCAGCTAATGACTACATTGATCTTGGTGTTTATGACACAAGATATCATAATCAATTTTGATGATGTCATTCAGTCTTACTCCATTCAGTTAGTAACTACATTGATCTTGGTGTTTATGACACAAGATATCATAATCAATTTTGATGATGTCATTCAGTTTTAGTCCATTCAGCTAATGACTACATTGATCTTGGTGTTTCTGACACAAGATATCATAATCAATTTTGATGATGTCATTCAGTCTTAGTCCATTCAGTTAGTAACTACATTGATCTTGGTGTTTATGACACAAGATATCATAATCAATTTTGATGATGTCATTCAGTCTTAGTCCATTCACCTAGTGACTACATTGATCTTGGTGTTTATGACACAAGATATAATAATCAATTTTGATGATGTCATTCAGTTTTAGTCCATTCAGCTAGTGACTACATTGATCTTGGTGTTTATGACACAAGATATCATAATCAATTTTGATGATGTCATTCAGTTTTAGTCCATTCAGCTAGTGACTACCTTGATCTTGGTGTTTATGACACAAGATATCATAATCAATTTTGATGATGTCATTCAGTCTTAGTCCATTCAGTTAGAGACTACATTGATCTTGGTGTTTCTGACACAAGATATCATAATCAATTTTGATGATGTCATTCAGTCTTAGTCCATTCAGCTAGTGACTACATTGATCTTGGTGTTTATGACACAAGATATAATAATCAATTTTGATGATGTCATTCAGTTTTAGTCCATTCAGCTAGTGACTACATTGATCTAGGTGTTTCTGACACAAGATACCATAATCAATTATGATGATGTCATTCAATCTTATTCCATTCAGCTAGTGACTACCATGATGTTGGTGTTTCTGACACAAGATATCATAATCAGTTTTGATGATGTCATTCAGTCTTAGTACATTCAGCTAGTGACTACCTTGATCTTGGTGTTTATGACACAAGATATCATAATCAATTTTGATGATGTCATTCAGTCTTAGTCCATTCAGCTAGTGACTACCTTGATCTTGGTGTTTATGACACAAGATATCATAATCAATTTTGATGATGTCATTCAGTCTTAGTCCATTCAGCTAGTGACTACATTGATCTTGGTGTTTATGACACAAGATATCATAATCAATTTTGATGATGTCATTCAGTCTTAGTCCATTCAGCTAGTGACTACATTGATCTTGGTGTTTATGACACAAGATATAATAATCAATTTTGATGATGTCATTCAGTTTTAGTCCATTCAGCTAATGACTACATTGATCTTGGTGTTTATGACACAAGATATCATAATCAGTTTTGATGATGTCATTCAGTCTTAGTACATTCAGCTAGTGACTACCTTGATCTTGGTGTTTATGACACAAGATATCATAATCAATTTTGATGATGTCATTCAGTCTTAGTCCATTCAGCTAGTGACTACATTGATCTTGGTGTTTCTGACACAAGATATCATAATCAATTTTGATGATGTCATTAAGTCTCAGTGCATTCAGCTAGTGACTACATTGATCTTGGTGTTTATGACACAAGATATCATAATCAATTTTGATGATGTCATTCAGTTTTAGTCCATTCAGCTAATGACTACATTGATCTTGGTGTTTCTGACACAAGATATCCTAATCAATTGTGATGATGTCATTCAGTCTTAGTCCATTCAGCTAGTGATTACCTTGATCTTGGTGTTTATGACACAAGATATCATAATCAATTTTGATGATGTCATTCAGTCTTAGTCCATTCAGTTAGTGACTATATTGATCTTGGTGTTTCTGACACAAGATATCATAATCAATTTTGATGATGTCATTCAGTTTTAGTCCATTCAGCTAATGACTACATTGATCTTGGTGTTTCTGACACAAGATAACCTAATCAATTTTGATGATGTCATTCAGTCTTAGTCCATTCAGCTAGTGACTACATTGATCTTGGTCTTTTTGACACAAGATATAATAATCAATTTTGATGATGTCATTCAGTTTAGTCCATTCAGCTAATGACTACATTGATCTTGGTGTTTATGACACAAGATATCATAATCAATTTTGATGATGTCATTCAGTTTTTAGTCCATTCAGCTAATGACTACATTGATCTTGGTGTTTTGACACAAGATATCATAATCAATTTTGATGATGTCATTCAGTCTTAGTCCATTCAGCTAGTGACTACATTGATCTTGGTGTTTTGACACAAGATAATCAATTTTGATGATGTCATTCAGTTTTCCATTCAGTCTAATGATTTTGATGATGTCATTGATCTTGGTTTTCTGACACAAGATATCATAATCAATTTTGATGATGTCATTCAGTTTTAGTCCATTCAGCTAATGACTACATTGATCTTGGTGTTTCTGACACAAGATATCATAATCAGTTTTGATGATGTCATTCAGTCTTAGTCCATTCAGCTAGTGACTACCTTGATCTTGGTGTTTCTGACACAAGATATCATAATCAATTTTGATGATGTCATTCAGTCTTAGTCTATTCAGCTAATGACTACATTGATCTTGGTGTTTATGACACAAGATATCATAATCAATTTTGATGATGTCATTCAATCTTATTCCATTCGGCTAGTGACTACATTGATCTTGGTATTTCTGACACAAGATATCATAATCAATTTTGATGATGTCATTCAGTCTTAGTCTATTCAGCTAATGACTACATTGATCTTGGTGTTTATGACACAAGATATCATAATCAATTTTGATGATGTCATTCAATCTTATTCCATTCAGCTAGTGACTACCATGATGTTGGTGTTTCTGACACAAGATATCATAATCAGTTTTGATGATGTCATTCAGTCTTAGTCCATTCAGCTAGTGACTACATTGATCTTGGTGTTTATGACACAAGATATCATAATCAATTTTGATGATGTCATTCAGTCTTAGTCCATTCAGTTAGTGACTACATTGATCTTGGTGTTTCTGACACAAGATATCATAATCAATTTTGATGATGTCATTCAGTCTTAGTCCATTCAGCTAGTGACTACATTGATCTTGGTGTTTATGACACAAGATATAATAATCAATTTTGATGATGTCATTCAGTTTTAGTCCATTCAGTTTGACTACATTGATCTTGGTGTTCCTGATTGATCTTGGAGATATCATAATCAATTTTGATGATGTCATTCAGTTTTAGTCCATTCAGCTAATGACTACATTGATCTTGGTGTTTATGACACAAGATATCATAATCAATTTTGATGATGTCATTCAGTCTTAGTCCATTCAGCTAGTGACTACATTGATCTTGGTGTTTATGACACAAGATATCATAATCAATTTTGATGATGTCATTCAGTCTTAGTCCATTCAGCTAATGACTACATTGATCTTGGTGTTTATGACACAAGATATCATAATCAATTTTGATGATGTCATTCAGTCTTAGTCCATTCAGCTAGTGACTACATTGATCTTGGTGTTTATGACACAAGATATCATAATCAATTTTGATGATGTCATTCAGTCTTAGTCCATTCAGCTAATGACTACATTGATCTTGGTGTTTATGACACAAGATATCATAATCAATTATGTCATTCAATTTTGATGATGTGACACAAGATATCATAATCAATTTTATGATGTCATTTCTTAGTCTATTCACCTAATGACTACATTGATCTTGGTGTTTATGACACAAGATATCATAATCAATTTTGATGATGTCATTCAGTCTTAGTTCATTCAGCTAGTGACTACATTGATCTTGGTGTTTCTGACACAAGATATCATAATCAATTTTGATGATGTCGTTGTCTTAGTCATTCAGCTAATGACTCATTGTTGATCTTGGCTAGTGTTTCTTGGTGTTTATGACACAAGATATCATAATCAATTTTGATGATGTCATTCAGTTTTAGTCCATTCTGCTATTGACTACATTGATCTTGGTGTTTCTGACACAAGATATCATAATCAATTTTGATAATGTCATTCAGTCTTAGTCCATTCAGCTAGTGGCTACATTGATCTTGGTGTTTATGACACGAGATATAAAAATCAATTTTGATGATGTCATTCAATCTTATTCCATTCAGCTAGTGACTACCTTGATCTTGATGTTTATGACACAAGATATCTCAATCAATTTTGATGATGTAATTAAGTCTCAGTGCATTCAGCTAGTGACTACCTTGATCTTGGTGTTTCTGACACAAGATATCATAATCAGTTTTGATGATGTCATTCAGTCTTAGTCCATTCAGCTAGTGACTACCTTGATCTTGGTGTTTATGACACAAGATATCATAATCAATTTTGATGATGTCATTCAGTCTTAGTCCATTCAGTTAGAGACTACATTGATCTTGGTGTTTCTGACACAAGATATCATAATCAATTTTGATGATGTCATTCACTCTTAGTCCATTCAGCTAATGACTACTTTGATCTTGGTGTTTCTGACACAAGATATCCTAATCAATTTTGATGATGTCATTAAGTCTCAGTGCATTCAGCTAGTGACTACCTTGATCTTGGTGTTTCTTACACAAGATATCATAATCAATTTTGATGATGTCATTCAGTCTTAGTCCATTCAGCTAATGACTACATTGATCTCTGTGTTTATGACACAAGATATCATAATCAATTTTGATGATGTCATTCAGTCTTAGTCCATTCAGTTAGTGACTACATTGATCTTGGTGTTTATGACACAAGATATCATAATCAATTTTGATGATGTCATTCAGTTTTAGTCCATTCAGCTAATGACTACATTGATCTTGGTGTTTCTGACGCAAGATATCCTAATCAATTTTGATGATGTCATTAAGTCTCAGTGCATTCAGCTAGTGACTACCTTGATCTTGGTGTTTCTGACACAAGATATCATAATCAATTTTGATGATGTCATTCAGTCTTAGTCTATTCAGCTAATGACTACATTGATCTTGGTGTTTATGACACAAGATATCATAATCAATTTTGATGATGTCATTCAATCTTATTCCATTCAGCTAGTGACTACCATGATGTTGGTGTTTCTGACACAAGATATCATAATCAATTTTGATGATGTCATTCAGTCTTAGTCCATTCAGCTAGTGACTACTTTGATCTTGGTGTTTATGACACAAGATATAATAATCAATTTTGATGATGTCATTCAGTTTTAGTCCATTCAGCTAATGACTACATTGATCTTGGTGTTTCTGACACAAGATATAATAATCAATTTTGATGATGTCATTCAGTTTTAGTCCATTCAGCTAATGACTACATTGATCTTGGTGTTTCTGACACAAGATATCATAATCAATTTTGATGATGTCATTCAGTCTTAGTCCATTCAGTTAGTGACTACATTGATCTTGGTGTTTATGACACAAGATATCATAATCAATTTTGATGATGTCATTCAATCTTAGTCCATTCAGCTAGTGACTACATTGATCTTGGTGTTTATGACACAAGATATAATAATCAATTTTGATGATGTCATTCAGTCTCAGTGCATTCAGCTTATGACTACATTGATCTTGGCGTTTCTGAAACAAGATATCATAAACAATTTTGATGATGTCATTCAGTCTTAGTCCATTCAGTTAGTGACTACATTGATCTTGGTGTTTCTGACACAAGATATCATAATCAATTTTGATGATGTCATTCAATCATATTCCATTCAGCTAGTGACTACATTGATCTTGGTGTTTATGACACAAGATATAATAATCAATTTTGATGATGTCATTCAGTCTTAGTCCATTCAGCTAGTGACTACATTGATCTTGGTGTTTATGACACAAGATATAATAATCAATTTTGATGATGTCATTCAGTTTTAGTCCATTCAGCTAATGACTTCATTGATCTTGGTGTTTCTGACACAAGATATCATAATCAATTTTGATGATGTCATTCAGTCTTAGTCCATTCAGCTAATGACTACATTGATCTTGGTGTTTATGACACAAGATATCATAATCAATTTTGATGATGTCATTCAGTTTTAGTTCATTCAGCTAATGACTACATTGATCTTGGTGTTTGTGACACAAGATATCATAATCAATTTTGATGATGTCATTAAGTCCCAGTGCATTCAGCTAGTGACTACCTTGATCTTGGTGTTTCTGACACAAGATATCATAATCAATTTTGAGGATGTTATTCATTTTTAGTCTATTCAGCTAATGACTACATTGATCTTAGTGTTTATGACACAAGATATCATAATCAATTTTGATGATGTCATTCAATCTTATTCCATTCAGCTAGTGACTACATTGATCTTGGTGTTTATGACACAAGATATCATAATCAATTTTGATGATGTCATTCAGTCTTAGTCTATTAAGCTAATGACTACATTGATCTTGGTGTTTATGACACAAGATATCATAATCTATTTTGATGATGTCATTCAATCTTATTCCATTCAGCTAGTGACTACATTGATCTTGGTGTTTCTGACACAAGATATCATAATCAATTTTGATGATGTCATTCAGTCTTAGTCTATTCAGCTAATGACTACATTGATCTTGGTGTTTATGACACAAGATATCATAATCAATTTTGATGATGTCATTCAATCTTATTCCATTCAGCTAGTGACTACCTTGATCTTGGTGTTTATGACACAAGATATCATAATCAGTTTTGATGATGTCATTCAGTCTTCGTCCATTCAGCTAGTGACTACCTTGATCTTGCTGTTTATGACACAAGATATCATAATCAATTTTGATGATGTCATTCAGTCTTAGTCCATTCAGTTAGTGACTACATTGATCTTGGTGTTTCTGACACAAGTTATCATAATCAATTTTGATGATGTCATTCAGTTTTAGTCCATTCAGCTAATGACTACATTGATCTTGGTGTTTCTGACACAAGATATCATAATCAATTTTGATGATGTCATTCAGTTTTAGTCCATTCAGCTAATGACTACATTGATCTTGGTGTTTATGACACAAGATATCATAATCAATTTTGATGATGTCATTCAGTCTTAGTCCATTTCGTTAGTGACTACATTGATCTTGGTGTTTATGACACAAGATATCATAATCAATTTTGATGATGTCATTCAGTCTCAGTGCATTCAGCTAATGACTACATTGATCTTGGCGTTTCTGAAACAAGATATCATAATCAATTTTGATGATGTCATTCAGTCTTAGTCTATTCAGCTAATGACTACATTGATCTTGGTGTTTATGACACAAGATATCATAATCAATTTTGATGATGTCATTCAATCTTATTCCATTCAGCTAGTGACTACATTGATCTTGGTGTTTCTGACACAAGATATCATAATCAATTTTGATGATGTCATTCAGTCTTAGTCTATTCAGCTAATGACTACATTGATCTTGGTGTTTATGACACAAGATATCATAATCAATTTCGATGATGTCATTCAATCTTATTCCATTTAGCTATTGACTACCTTGATCTTGGTGTTTCTGACACAAGATATCATAATCAATTTTGATGATGTCGTTCAGTCTTAGTCCATTCAGCTAGTGACTACATTGATCTTGGTGTTTATGACACAAGATATAATAATCAATTTTGATGATGTCATTCAGTTTTAGTCCATTCTGCTAATGACTACATTGATCTTGGTGTTTCTGACACAAGATATCATAATCAATTTTGATAATGTCATTCAGTCTTAGTCCATTCAGCTAGTGATTACATTGATCTTGGTGTTTATGACACAAGATATAATAATCAATTTTGATGATGTCATTCAATCTTATTCCATTCAGCTAGTGACTACCTTGATCTTGATGTTTATGACACAAGATATCTCAATCAATTTTGATGATGTAATTAAGTCTCAGTGCATTCAGCTAGTGACTACCTTGATCTTGGTGTTTCTGACACAAGATATCATAATCAATTTTGATGATGTCATTCAGTCTTATTCTATTCAGCTAATGACTACATTGATCTTGGTGTTTGTGACATAAGATATAATAATCAATTTTGATGATGTCATTCAGTCTTAGTCCATTCGGCTAGTGACTACCTTGATCTTGATGTTTCTGACACAAGATATCATAATCAATTTTGATGATGTCATTCAGTCTTAGTCCATTCAGCTAATGACTACCTTGATCTTGGTGTTTCTGACACAAGATATCATAATCAATTTTGATGATGTCATTAAGTCTCAGTGCATTCAGCTAGTGACTACCTTGATCTTGGTGTTTATGACACAAGATATCATAATCAATTTTGATGATGTCATTCAATCTTATTCCATTCAGCTAGTGACTACCTTGATCTTGGTGTTTCTGACACAAGATATCATAATCAGTTTTGATGATGTCATTCAGTCTTAGTCCATTCAGCTAGTGACTACCTTGATCTTGGTGTTTATGACACAAGATATCATAATCAATTTTGATGATGTCATTCAATCTTATTCCATTCAGCTAGTGACTACATTGGTCTTGGTGTTTATGACACAAGATATCATAATCAATTTTGATGATGTCATTCAGTCTTGGTCTATTCAGCTAATGACTACATTGATCTTGGTGTTTATGACACAAGATATCATAATCAATTTTGATGATGTCATTCAATCTTATTCCATTCAGCTAGTGACTACATTGATCTTGGTGTTTATGACACAAGATATCATAATCAATTTTGATGATTTCATTCAATCTTATTCCATTCAGCTAGTGACTACATTGATCTTGGTGTTTCTGACACAAGATATCATAATCAGTTTTGATGATGTCATTCAGTCTTAGTCCATTCAGCTAGTGACTACTTTGATCTTGGTGTTTATGACACAAGATATCATAATCAATTTTGATGATGTCATTCAGTCTTAGTCCATTCAGTTAGTGACTACATTGATCTTGGTGTTTATGACACAAGATATCATAATCAATTTTGATGATGTCATTCAGTCTTAGTCCATTCAGCTAGTGACTACATTGATCTTGGTGTTTATGACACAAGATATAATAATCAATTTTGATGATGTTATTCAGTTTTAGTCCATTCAGCTAATGACTACATTGATCTTGGTGTTTCTCACACAAAATATCATAATCAATTTTGATGATGTCATTAAGTCTCAGTTCATTCAGCTAGTGACTACCTTGATCTTGGTGTTTCTGACACAAGATATCATAATCAATTTTGATGATGTCATTCAGTCTTAGTCTATTAAGCTAATGACTACATTGATCTTGGTGTTTATGACACAAGATATCATAATCAATTTTGATGATGTCATTCTGTCTTAGTCCATTCAGCTAATGACTACCTTGATCTTGGTGTTTATGACACAAGATATCATAATCAATTTTGATGATGTCATTCAGTCTCAGTGCATTCAGCTAGTGACTACCTTGATCTTGGTGTTTCTGACACAAGATATCATAATCAATTTTGATGATGTCATTCAGTCTTAGTCCATTCAGCTAATGACTACCTTGATCTTGGTGTTTATGACACAAGATATCATAATCAATTTTGATGATGTCATTCAGTCTTAGTCCATTCAGCTAATGACTACCTTGATCTTGGTGTTTATGACACAAGATATCATAATCAATTTTGATGATGTCATTCAGTCTTAGTCCATTCAGCTAATGACTACATTGATCTTGGTGTTTCTGACACAAGATATCATAATCAATTTTGATGATGTCATTCAGTCTTAGTGCATTCAGCTAATGACTACATTGATCTTGGTGTTTATGACACAAGATATCATAATCAATTTTGATGATGTCATTCAGTCTTAGTCCATTCAGCTAGTGACTACCTTGATCTTGATGTTTATGACACAAGATATCTTAATCAATTTTGATGATGTCATTCAGTCTTAGTCCATTCAGCTAATGACTACATTGATCTTGGTGTTTATGACACAAGATATCATAATCAATTTTGATGGTGTCATTCAGTCTTAGTCTATTCAGCTAATGACTACCTTGATCTTGGTGTTTATGACACAAGATATCATAATCAATTTTGATGATGTCATTCAATCTTATTCCATTCAGCTAGTGACTACCTTGATCTTGATGTTTCTGACACAAGATATCATAATCAATTTTGATGATGTCATTCAGTCTTAGTCCATTCAGCTAATGACTACATTGATCTTGGTGTTTATGACACAAGATATCATAATCAATTTTGATGATGTCATTCAGTCTTAGTCTATTCAGCTAATGACTACATTGATCTTGGTGTTTCTGACACAATATATCATAATCAATTTTGATGATGTCATTCAGTCTTAGTCCATTCAGCTTATGACTACCTTGATCTTCGTGTTTATGACACAAGATATCATAATCAATTTTGATGATGTCATTCAGTCTTAGCCCATTCAGCTAATGACTACCTTGATCTTGGTGTTTCTGACACAAGATATCATAATCAATTTTGATGATGTCATTCAGTCTTAGTCTATTCAGTTAGTGACTACCTTGATCTTGGTGTTTATGACACAAGATATCATAATCAATGATCAGTCTTAGTCTGAAAGTTTCTCTGCTGTTGAGGTCTTATTTATTTCTTCTTCTAATGGAAACATTCACAACAACCCAAAATCCAGATTCCACCATCCATGTGGTCGCGAAAGAAATGATGTAGGGAAAGAAATGGCTACAATTTTTTGTAGCTGCGATTTCACTGTGGGCCACTAGAAATCCACTTGGGCCACCTTGGAAATCATTGATCTACAATGTCATTGGTCCTGACCAGATATCTCTGTATCAGTCACTTTCTCATCGTCGTAATGTAACTTGCTCGTCATTTTGCAGTTGAAATGGCTAGATGTAACCGCAAGTTCTGTGCTAACAGTTTCTTCACTCGCACTTCTCACTCGCGGAAATCTTTTTCGTCTACTTGCTTTCCAGCCAACGTTCATCTTCAAAAGTTTAAATGTAATGTCAATCGTCATCTTCTGACTCCGTAGTTCCTTTTCTTTTATTCTTCTCTTTCACTTACTGAACTTTTCTTTTTCTCTTATCCTCTAATATTCAGTAACTCCCCTTGTGTCTTAGTGGCTTTATTGCCTTGCTCGTGGTGACATGATTATATATATATATATATATATATATATGTAAATAATTTTGACTCAAAGAGATAAAGAATAAAGAATATTTATCGACAATAACTTCTTACTTTTAAATTCAAAACGTGCAATTTAAGCAAAAATATATATATATATATATATATATATATATATATATATATATATATATATATATATATATATATATGTATGTATTTCATTCACTCAATTCAGATATTTTAGCCTTGGCAATATTTATAAGGGTCCTCCTTTCTCGTATAACTGCTGTTCAAGACGTACAATAAATCTACGTTCTCGTTTTGAGAAAAAGATATGTATATATATCGATAGTCTCCTAATGCTGTCACTGTAGACTTCTGTCTTGTAAGGGTGCATGGTTGGGTGGAGGTGGGAATCATCGTGATTCGATATATGGCCACTTGAGTTGATTCTTTTCCTTTGCAACTGACGAGTGAATTCTGCCGATAGCTAATGTTGGATAGAAGAAATCATGGTAATCGCTCCGTTGGAATTTTGTCAAAGTGTTCATTCCTTCCTCAGAACACTTCAAGATATAACATGAAGCATAGTTTTGGTAACAGCCATGATAATCATTTGAAAATGGGAAAAGATAGATAGATGGATATATAGATAGATATGAACAGATTGAGATAGATAGATAGATAGATATGAACATAAATTTATGTGACTAGAATTTAAATAAATGGCGTTACTTTGTCCAATTTTAACCAATTTTTGTAGATTGTACCTTATTTCTTGGCTTAACACTTTCTATGTGTTTTAATTGATAGATTTAGTTTCCTCTACATTAATTTCAAAGACTTCACCTTAATTCTGAGTGAAATCTTGGGCTAAAAATACTAAATTCTAGAGGAAAAAAAAGGTTGAGTTTTAACGAATTTGTAATGAAGTTTACGAAAACTGTGAAACCGGAATCTTAAGGTCTCCTGAAATAGCAAATGATTCCTTAACAAAAAACTAAACGAAATCTTAAAAAAAATAAAAACATGAGAATTTCGTTAGAAATAAAAGAGTGCTGAACTGTTATTTAATACCCATCCTCTTGTACGGCAGTGAATGCTGGACAATTTCCTAACTAATGAAGAAGAGACTTGAGGAAACAAAGAGGTGCTGCTACAGAAGGAAGCTGAGAATACGTTAGGATAAGCGTGTATGCAACGAGGAAAATTTTAAGGAAAACGGAAACAAAAAGGTAGAATTATTCTTAAAATCAGACGGTTGAAATTTCTAAGACGCATAATGAGAAAAAACGGCTCAGAAAATTTGACACTCACAAGACATATAGAATAGAACCAGAACAAAGGAAAACAACGAGAAGTCTGCTAAGTGTAAACGAATGGCAAAACAAGGAGGGGGGATGGCAAAATGTAAAATAACAAACACTGTTAACAGCGGTAAAAGAAACGAAGTTGTGGAGAGGCATGATCACCTATGTCCTAAAATGGCGTCACGAAGAAGAACTGAAATAGTTTTATAAAAGTGTGGACTCCATGGATGAATTGGTAATGCCGTGATTTGAATCTTCAATGATTTATTCCATAGTCGTGGCCTTGCGTCAGATTAAACTATACACCCTCATCTCGTTCTTCAATTACGCTGCCATAATCACTTCTCTTCTTGTGGTCTGTTATTTGAGTTTGAAAAGAAACTGTTATTCCCGTCTGTTTCTTAAGTGCAAACGAACTTTCGGCAGACCAGTCGCCATTTTCAATGAAATATTAATTTACACCGATCGCATTTTTCGCATTTGTTGATTTTTCTTGTCGTTCGGAGTTTACCATTTTGAGTCCTTGATTCACAAACACCATTCTTTCTTTTCCGTTTCCTTCTCCATTACATTCTTCTCATTAAATTTCTTTTTTATATCTTTATTTTTTTTTTCCATTTTGATTCCTTTTCTTCTTTTTGTTTTCTTTTACTTCTTTTCAATAATTTTCACTTCTTTTCTTTGCAGCTTTCGTTTTTCTCTCATTTTTTTTAAAAATTCCTCTCCTTTTTTATCGCTTTCAGGTTTTCTTTCTGTTAATTCTTTTCTCTTTCAATCTCTTTTTCTTCTTTTCTGAAATTTTTCTTCTCTTTTCATTTTCTTTCTTTCTTTCTTTTTCCCCCTTTTCCTTTATTTTTAATCGTTTACTTTTTATTTTGTTTTTATTACCTCGTCTTCCTTTCTTTCTTTCTTTCCTTCTTTCTTTCTTTACACTTGTATAACATTCAGAGTTTACTCCTCTTCTTTCTTTCTTTCTTTCTTTCTTTCTTTCTTTCACTTTCTTTATTTCTTTCTTTTTCTCTCTTTTTCTTTATTTTTAACCGCTTACTTTTTATTTTGTTTTTATTACCTCGTCTTCCTTTCTTTCTTTCTTTCCTTCTTTCTTTCTTTTCACTTGTATAACATTCAGAGTTTACTCCGCTTCTTTCTTTCTTTCTTTCTTTCTTTCTTTCTTTCTTTCTTTCTTTCTTTCTTTCACTTTCTTTCTTTCTTTCTTTTTCTCTCTTTTTCTTTATTTTTAACCGCTTACTTTTTATTTTGTTTTTATTACCTCGTTTTCCTTTCTTTCTTTCTTTCCTTCTTTCTTTCTTTACACTTGTATAACATTCAGAGTTTACTCCGCTTCTTTCTTTCTTTCTTTCTTTCTTTCTTTCACTTTCTTTATTTCTTTCTTTTTCTCTCTTTTTCTTTATTTTTAACCGCTTACTTTTTATTTTGTTTTTATTACCTCGTCTTCCTTTCTTTCTTTCTTTCCTTCTTTCTTTCTTTACACTTGTATAACATTCAGAGTTTACTCCGCTTCTTTCTTTCTTTCTTTCTTTCTTTCTTTCACTTTCTTTATTTCTTTCTTTTTCTCTCTTTTTCTTTATTTTTAACCGCTTACTTTTTATTTTGTTTTTATTACCTCGTCTTCCTTTCTTTCTTTCTTTCCTTCTTTTTCTTTCTTTACACTTGTATAACATTCAGAGTTTACTCCGCTTCTTTCTTTCTTTCTTTCTTTCTTTCTTTCTTTCTTTCACTTTCTTTATTTCTTTCTTTTTCTCTCTTTTTCTTTATTTTTAACCGCTTACTTTTTATTGTTTTTATTTCCTCGTGTTCCTTTCTTTCTTTCTTTCATTCTTTCTTTCTCTCTTTCTTTTTTCTCTTTTCCATTATTTTTAACAGCTTACTTTTTATTTTGTTTTTATTTCCTCTTCTTCCTTTCTTTCTTTCTTTCTTTCTCTCTCTCTCTTTCTTTCTTTCTCTCTCTCTCTCACTCTCTCTCTCTCTCTCGCTTTCATTCTTTCTTTTTTTCGCTCCTTTCCTTTATTTTTAACCACTTACTTTTTCTTTTTCTAATTCCCTCTTCTCTGTTTCTTTTTCTTTTTGTCTTCATTTATTGCCGATTATTTTTTTTCTTTATTTCTTTTTCTATTTTTTTTTCATTCTTTTTGTTGATTTTTGACTGCGTACTTTTTTATTTTGTTTTTCTTTAAATCATTCCTTTCTTTTTTTTTTTTTTCCTCTATCTATTTTTCTTTTCTTACTCTTTCAAAATTTTTATTTTATTTTTTTTCTTTGGACCTTTTATTTTTCATTCTTAATTCTCTGATTTTTCTTTTTTTTTTTTTCTTTTTTGAATTTCCTTTTTAACTTTTTCTGGCTCTTTCTTAAATGATCTTTATTTGTCCAACACCACTTTTCTTTCATTTTTTTTATTCACTTCATTTTTCCTTTCTTTTACATTGTCTTTTTTTAATCCTAGTTTCTTTCAATATCCTTCCCTTTTTCGTCTCCGTTCTTTCTTGTTTTCTTTTCTTTTTGCTGACTTTTTCCTTGACTCTTTCTCTCTATCTCTCTTCTTCCTCTCGCTTTCTTTCGATTTTTCAAGGCGTTTTTCTACTTCTTTCTCTTCATCTATCTATCTATCTATCTATCTATCTATATATATATATATATATATATATATATATGTCTTCTCAGCCTTTTCTCTCTTTTTCTCATTTTTTATTCTTTCTCCCTCTTTCTCTCTCTCTCTCAATTTTTCAGCTTTGCTTCCCCCTTCTACTACATCTATCTATCTATCTATCTATCTATCTATCTATCTATCTATCTATCTATCTATCTGCTAAGGCCTCTCTTTTTCTTCTCTCACTTTTCCTTCTCTCTTCTCTTCTCTTTCACGCATCTCATCTCTAGTCGCTGTTAAGTCCGCGCATGCGCGTTTAGACGTCTATGTAGAAATGCATTTGTGTTTGGTTCTGAGGGAGTGAACGAAGATTGCCAGCAAGAGCGAGCCCATTCTAAGAGCCGTTCGATTCCTGTTTGTAATAAAAACGTTTCCATTAATGCAGCTGTTATTTTTTTTTATTCCAGCATCCTTGGCAGATGACGCAGCGACCATTTTTTTTGTTGTTGGAACCAAACACTTAGACAGACAGACAGGTGAACAGACAAACAGAACGTGACATTGTTTATATTCCATAAAAAAGTACATATTCCAAAATAAAACATAGACAAGAAAAACGAAGACTTGTCCAATTCTCTAATGTTTTTTGATATTTAAGAGATTACTCTTTAATATTTAATAAGCTTATCTTAGTCTGGCACAAGGCAACATGGAGCATAGAATGATTGATGTGCATGTATAACGGCATATCATCTCCTTATCGATCATTTAATAGTGAAATTTAATTTTCTTGAGTGGTTTGAAGTAATAAAAATATGATAGATGTTATTCCACTTTCACAGTTGAACACATGGTAGATGATACTCAGATTTTGTGCATATACATGTTTACATTATTTGGACTATTGTCCTCATCTTTGTTGGCACATTTATCACAACGTCTCGGCAGTTGTACGCTTCGGCCTTCTTCAGATGGTTGGAATGTCAAGGACACATGTCACAGTGTATAAAAGCGTTAGTTAGGTCCAGTGACAGGACTCAAAGAGTGTGAGTTCAATACCTGGATAAGGCGATGGTGATCTTGGAGAAGGGAATTAACAAGAGATAACTGATAACTGACATACATTAGACATGGCATGTGGAAATAGAACAGTCTACCCCAGCGAGCGAAATAAAAGGTTCAGTTCGATATTCCAACCACCCGGAGAAGGCCGGAGCGTACAACAGCCGAAATGTTGTGATAAATATGCCAACAAAGATGAGGACAATAGTCCGAATAACGTAAATAGGATAGCATTTTTTATTTTTTTATTTAAGTTGATTCCCAGTAGCTCCGATGCAAATTCTCTTCGGATTTCTTCATTGTTATCCATTATTCGTGCCATGTTTAAAGGATGTCAGGTATCATTTATCTCCATTTAATTCCCCTTTCCAAGTTCTCAACTGCCTTAACCGGGTATTGAACTCACAACTCTTTGGGTCCTGCCACTGAATCTAACCAACGTCTTTATCCACTCTGCCATATGTCCTTAAGGAGATATGGCACAGTGGATAAAGAAGGCCGAAACGTTGTGATAAATATGCCAACAAAGATGAGGACAATAGTCCGAATAATGTAAATAGTGTACATAATACCTCATCTCAGAAATATAGACAGATACTGAAAGGCCAAAACGTTGTAATAAATATGGCAACAAAGATGAGGACAATAGTCCGAATAATGTAAATAGTGTACATAATACCTCATCTCAGAAATATAGACAGATACTGAAATGCCGAAACGTTGAAATAAATATGGCGACGTAGATGAGGACAATAGTCCGAATAATGTAAATAGTGTACATAATACCTCATCTCAGAAATATAGACAGATACTGAAAGGCCAAAACGTTGTAATAAATATGGCAACAAAGATGAGGACAATAGTCCGAATAATGTAAATAGTGTACATAATACCTCATCTCAGAAATATAGACAGATACTGAAGGGCCGAAACGTTGAAATAAATATGGCGACATAGATGAGGACAATAGTCCGAATAATGTAAATAGTGTACATAATACCTCATCTCAGAAATATAGAAAGATACTGAAAGGCCGAAACGTTTTAATAAATATGGCGACAAAGATGAGGACAATAGTCCAAATAATGTAAATAGTGTACATAATACCTCGTCTCAGAAATAGAGACAGATATACATGTTTGCCTGGACATAATTACTAGCGCCGGTCTTATGCATGTTTTATCTTGTAGTTTTATAGAAGTTATATTTTGGAATACAGTTTTATTAAAGAAATTGTATGATATTATATGTACTAATTTCATGAAAGAGTTCTTTCATGTTGATTGCTCGTATTCTAAATAGATTTGCATGAAGTTGCTACAATTTTTTAGTATTCGTGCACTGTTGGTCATTTTACCATAAATTGTCATTGTTGGTTATTTTTATATAAAAATGTATTGCTTGTATTTTTACTAGAAATATCGGGGGTGGGGGGTTCATTATTTGCTCATAGCTGGGACCCTAACTGGTGCTATCACCCTGGCTGAGGGTGAACTTGTAATCAACAGCAATAAAGAGGTAGTTCCATGCTCCTCAAAACCTTGCAAACAGAGGCCTATATATATATATATATATATATATATATATATATATATATATATATATATATATATAAAAAGAGGAAGAGATATTTATAACATTTTTAATATAATAATATTTCTGTACTCAGATGGTACCTCATCCGGCGACGTTAGATCGTTAGTTATCTACCATCACCTGATGAAGTACTAACTTAGTGCCGAAACATGAAAGTATTTGCGTAGCGATGTAAAATGTTTTTATTGTAATTTATTATAATAAAAATGTTATAATAATATTTTGCTCTATTGAGCACTTTTAAAAAAAATGCTACGAACTGTGGATATTTACACCATCTGTTCTTACTCTTATTTAAAATATATATATATATATATATATATATATATATATATATATATATATATATATATATATATATATATATATTATACAATGCATAGAAGCTCACGCATCCAAGCAGACATATCGCCATAACTACTTCTATTTCCCCAGGCATTTTCACGCCAAGCTAATACGAGCAGTATCTACAATTCACATTCATTTTTATATATATATATATATATATATATATATATATATATATATATATATATATATATATATAATACAATGCATAGAAGTTTACGTATCTACATTCATTTGAAACCGGATTAATTTCGAATGGCTTCCCAAGCTCCTGGAAATTTCTGAATTAATCCAAGCGAGAAAAAAAGGTCCATAAATCTATATTTCTGGATTACAGCAATGGCGGATAAATTATTTCAAGCGGCAGTTTGGCCGTGAGAGGGCAGAACCGTCAGTTTGTCAACGATTCTTTTCCTTCTTTCTTTTTTAATGTGAACAAAATATGAAAAAGAAAAAAAAATATATATATATATATTCGTTACTGGCTCGAAGTCGGGCTTTTTATGGTGCTGTGAGCGAATAAACGCCCCCAAAAGAGCTTTAACTGAATTAAATAGGATTATCTGTTGGTGCTTTGGGTGATAATTTATGACAGAAGCAAGGTTTGGTCGTGCGTGATTAGAAGGGTGGCCGGCAATCAGGGGTCTATTGACTGTCACTTTTTCTGCGGGGATTGAAAGTACGTACGTCTAGAAAATATGGAAGACTTGAATATTTCATGAATTTGCATGTTTACATTAGTTGTTGATCAAAACTAAGCGGCTACAAGTTTCCTAAAATTTCTAATACCGTCTTCATTATGTTCATCCCTCGAGTTACACTTCTATACGTCGTGTACTATCAGTATGCGAGAGATCTTGGCTCTCCACTACTTCCTATCTGTTGTAGAGTAGTTTTCACAGTGGAGGCTTGTATTTCAGTAAGTCGTCCTAAATTAGGTTCGACGTGCAAAACGTTAGGAACTTGAAATAAGAGTTAATGACGCAGCAATCTAGTTGTGATGGTTGATACTACAATGTCCGACATCGACTGACTCACTCAACACCACTGAGCCCAACTTGCCACTGCTACTACTACTTATTATCTGTTGGAGAGTCTATTACAATAGAATAGGTATTATGGTATAACACTATCCTTTGTAGTTCATAGAATTTTTTGCCTTTTTACTATCCCTCCTAGCTTTTGGAATGTGTCTTTGGCCATCCAATCGGATCTCAGCGTCGCACATTCAGCGTCAGAACTATTCCAGGGTATTTAAATTTCACTCACGTGATTGATTTTAGTGTCCCCAACCTGTAAATCGCATTTGTGTTCATCCTTTTACGGTTGACCATGCATTCAATAGTATCCCTTAGTTGGCACGCAAATCGAGCAGAGCTTTACGTTGCCTCGAGTCTCTTCTTCATCTTTAAGGAGACCGTCCAACATTCGCTTGCCGTAAAGGAGGACAGATGTCACGTATCAGTTCAGTACTCTTTTCTTTATTACCAAAGTAATCCTCCTGTCTCGTAATACTCTGCTTAGTTTTTTGGAATGCGTTTTTGGCCATCCCGCCTGCATAGATAGGAGATATACAAAAAAAAAAAAAGAATGGAGCCTAAGGCAAGGATGTGTCTTCTCACCGGACTTATTCAACCTATACAGCAAAGCTAATATGAGAGAACTAAAAATCTTACCATGATTCATCATTGACGCCCGTAATCTAAACAATATAAGACACACAGTGCTGATAGCAGACACGGAAAGGAAACGACAAAACCTCCTACATACTATAACGAAGGAGAGCGAGAAGAAGGGACTAACCACAAACTACACGAAGACAGGATGCATGGTCATCAGTAGAAATGATGAGCCCGAAAGTCATAAAAGTCATAGGAAGTCAAAAAGTCAAAAAGTTAATACATTCTTAGGAACACCAAACTGGAATTATTTTTTAAAAACCTATGTATATATCAGGTCATCCCATAAGTTCTGTCCGAATTTTGAATAAAGAAAACAAGTGACCAAATGTTACATTTAGTTACAGATTCAATCAATAATGTATTTTCACTGATTATCTATGACTTCCTTCCATCTATTAACAAGCTTACTAATTCCATTACTGTAAAATTGTTCTGGCTTTGATTCGAAGAACTCACAAATGTCAGTTTTAACCTCTTCCTGTGTTACAAAAGCTGTTTCTTCCAAATGATTCTGTAAGCTGTGAAACAAATGGTAGTCTGAAGGAGCCAGATCGGGAGAATAAGGTGAATGAGGAATTTTCTCCCAACCAAGTTCTTCGATCTTTTGTGACGTGATTCTTGCTGTGTGGGGTCGCGCATTGTCCTGATGATTCATCACCCCTTTTCGATTCACTAGAGCAGGTCTTTTTTCCTCAAAGCTTGGTTCAAATGCTCTAATTGCTGAAAGTATATTTGAGCATTAATTGTTGCATTAGGTAGTAAGAATTCAAAGTGGATTATTCCTTGGCGATCCCGCCAGTTTGGAAGAAGAACCTTTTGCCCATGAAGTTCCCTTCTCGGCTGTGGCTGGGGTCCTTCCCCTTTAACAAGCCACTGTCTACGACGCTTAACATTTCGATAAAAGATCCATTTTTCGTCGCCAGTCACAAATCTATCCAAAAAAGGGGGAAAAAGTTGGCGAGAATGGAGAGAAGAGCAGATGTCAACTCGGGATTTGAGGTTGTTTTCAGACAATTCATGAGGCACACATTTTCCAAGTTTAGGAACTTTTCCAAGTTGTTGAAGATGACAATCAACAGTTGTATGGTTTGAACTGAGAACCACAGCCAATTCCTCAACTAATAAAGCAGGATTTTCTTCAAGGGCTGCTTCAAGAAGCTTTTCATCAAACTCAACTGGACGTCCGGTTCGATCAAGGGGGAAATCTCCACCTCTGAATTTTGCAAACCATCTTCTTCACACATTCCTCTCCATAAACTGAGTGAATGTTTCTAGCCGCTTCGGCCGCTGAGTTTTCTTTCTTGAACTCATAAAGCATTATGTGCCTCAAATGATTCTTGGGTACTTCCATGTTAGCAGGGTTTTAATCAAACAAAATTTTATTTTATTGTTCTCTGAAATAAAATTTGATCAGTTCAAATGCATCTAAACGTAAAAATAATGTTCAGCTCCATTAGACATTATAAAATACTCTTTAAATTTCGTTCATTTTAACAAAAAGGTAAAATTCGGACAGACCTTATGAGATGATCTGATATATAAAATGATCGGTCCATAATGTCCTCAGCATCCGTCTGTAGAACCACATCTCCGTCGCCTCAAATCGCTTCGTCATCTTTGAGGAGACCGTCCAACATTCGCTGCCGTAAAGGAGGACAAATGTTACGTATCAGCTCAGTACTCTTTTCTTTGTTACCAAAGAAATCCTCCTGTCTCACAATACTCAGCCTAGCTTTCGGGCCCATCTTTTTTTACTGATGACCATGCATTTATCTTCTTCTATTTTAAACTTAGTCCCTTCTTCTCGCTCTCCTTCGCTACGTTCTGTAGAAGGCTTTGTAGTTTCCTTTCCGTGCCTGCTATCAGCACTGTCATCTGCATATCTGTTGTGATGATATAACCCAACTTCCCCATTCACGATAATGGACGAACTGGTTGCCGATTAAGTACGACCACAACGGACAGTCGAAAAGGTCTTCGTTTGTTAACACCTATTGAGGTTAGCATACTCCCGACTCTGTCTCTGTATTTGACACACCTACATCCGATTATAAACCTATTATTGAAAACCAACACTCGGGTTACTTTGTTTATTATATCTTGCATGAGATATAACAATATCTTATGTTGTTAAGATTGTGGGCGTCAATGATGAATTCTGGTAAGATTTTTAATTCTGTCATAACAGCTTCGCCGTATAGGTTGAATAAGTCCGGTGAGAAGACACATCCTTGCCTTACGCCCGATTCTATTTTTGTATATCTGTTGAACTCATTTTTTTTTATCTTTATGCAGGCGGGATGGCCAAAGTTGCATTCCAAAAGGTAGGCAGAGTATTACGAGACAGAAGGGTTCCACTGGTAATAAAGAAAAGATTACTGAACAGGTACGTGACATCTCCCCTCCTTTACGCTAGCGAATGTTGGACGGTCTCCTCAAAGATGAAGAAGAGACTCGAGGAAACGGAGGTGTTGTTCTACAGAAGGATGCTAAGGATACCATGAAACGAACATGTAAGCAACGATGAAGTTTTGGCGAGGATGCAAACAAAGAGGAAATTTATACTTAAGATCAGAAAGAAGCAGCTAATATTTCTGAGACGGGTAATGAGAAAAGACGGCTTGGAAAATCTGATACCCACAAGGCGGATAGAGGGAAAGAGGGACAAGGCATGGCAACACGTCATATTCTTAACGAGCTCAAGAAAGTGGATGGCAGAACAGGGTCAGGGAGAAATAACAAAAAAACAAATCTCTATTGAGAGCTACAAGGGACAGGAGGAGGTGGAGAGCCATGATCGCCTACGTCCTGAAGAGATTCGGCATATAAAAGACGACTATCCTTCCAACTCTTTGTATACATTTACACAAACTTGTTAGGTAGGTTACTCGGTCTTGCCCCCTGATTTTCTTATCTGTAAATTGTTCTTGTGAGTGTCAAGTTTTCCAAGCCCCTCTTTCCTCATTATGTGTCCCAGTCAGCAAGGATTCATCCAAACAGTTTTTTTTTCTAAATTCAACCGATAAGGTATGTTTATTTAAACTTTTATTATATTTTTCTAATTTTTGAATGATACGTTGTATATCAGAATTGAAATCTTTATAATTCTCAAAATTTGTGTGTATATGTGTGTGTGTATGTGTGTGTGTATATGTGTGTGTGTATGTGTGTGTGTATATATGTGCGTGTATGTGTGTATGTGTGTGTATATGTGTGTGTATGTGTGTATGTATGTGTGTGTATGTGCGTGTATATGTGTGTGTATGTGTGTATGTATGTGTGTGTGTATGTGTGTGTATATGTGTGTGTGTGATCGGATGTTTATACATTTCCACAGTTTTCATCCGATTTCGATGAATTTTTTTGTTTGATAGATAATTCTTCAGTGCCATTTTTGAGTCCAAATTGTTGACGACAATGGCTCTCCACTACTTCCTCTCAGCAACGTTTTACTATTTACTATCTGTTCTTCGATATATATCTTTCATAAAAACTTTAATAAAAAATAAATAGTTTAAATTATCACAATAATATTATTTATTACTAGCAGTAGAGCCCGGCGTTGCCCAGGGATGTAACAGTAAGAGATAGATCAAGTATCGACCATCATAAAGACTGAAAAATAAAATTGACAAAGATTATTGTTTAAGGTTGACGGACACGCGTATGTCTTAATTTTTTTTTTTTTTTAACGAATTGGTCAAACCCAAACTCAAACAAAAACATTGTTTTTAATCGTTATGAGTCTATCGATTGAATAGGATTTTATTATAAACAATTGTCTTCTAAATGGAATTTTTAAAGCATTCTGAATGTAAAAATAAAGAAAAAAGTGTGCAAGACAATAAGAAACACTACCTGCCAAAAAAAAGTGAAGTTTTGTTGAAATCGGTTGATGTAGGAAATCCGATCCCATATATAAACGAACACACACACACACACACACAAACAGGTTTGCCTGGCTCGTTAGGTTCATAGTTATATATATATATATATATATATATATATATATATATATATATATGTATGTATGTATGTATCACCAAAAAAACGTGATACCTATGATTTAAACTACATTTCAATAAATGAAAAATCTTTTATTTTTTTTATTTTTTTTTTTTAATTTCAAGGTAATAGATTAAATTTAAATATTAACATTAAATTTAATATTTTCAAGAAGCAGAATACTTTGCTGTATTTCAAAACGAATTTAAATTGATTGTAAGAAGTTCTATATTTTTGAAAATCGCTAAAAATTGTTGATTTTAGCCACGTCATCACAATGTCATTCTCTATACTAAAATATCTTTTAAAAATAAAATATACTTTTCTGTAAAATTATTTGAGGAACATTAGCTGATTTGAAGTTTAATTAATCTGATTTGAAACAAATATTATTTACTTGCAGTTTTAAACATCGCAGAAATGCATTTTTTAACACGGAGGTAATTGTTTTTATTAGGTGTTGAAAAATGACCGCCTGAAAGCATTTTGACAACCGGAAATTTAACTAATTTTTCTACGGGGGACACATCTTTACATATTTAGTCAGTTATTTGCCATGCGCGATACACGTTTAGGTGATCATGTATCTTTCGATACATGACTGACAAGGCAAATATTTTTTTCCCGCAGTAGGTTGCCATTTCTTTCTGCGGTAGACCAGTTGCCATCCACATTTTTGAAGGGCCGAATAGAAAGAGTTGGCGGATTACATGCCACTAGGTCCCCAAGCAGCCCCCCATAGGTTCTGAATTCAGAATTGTCCTTCTCCTAGACCAGCTGCCATCCAAGTCAACATCCTGCTATTTACCTGGAGGGAGAAGAAAAGGTTTTCATACCTTTCCTAAGGGTATTAGCACGTAAGTGAATATAATAGATTTGATGGGGATTCGAACTCGTTTCTCCGATTTCTCAATCTGAGCCGCTATCCATATAACAAAAGTAACGTGAGAGACATATTTATATTACTTTTTTTTTAACTACACAGTAATCTTAAAAATTTACGTAAGTTTTCTAAATAATCTAATGCAGGTGTTCTTAACCTTTTGATGATTCCAGACCCCCAATGGATTGTCCAATATGGTTCCATACCCGCTTCATTTGACTATCGAAATAATTATCATCAATCCTATTATTTGCCAATATGTCTTCCAAATATTTTAATCGCTTGAATTTACTGTACTTTAGATTTGGATTGCTACGAATAGAACATGAAAAATAAAACATAAGTATTGATAACTTTATTATATTTTTTTTTTTACTGAAAGTAAAATAAAGTTATAATTCAGTTTTAGTACACAAGAAAAAGGAAGAGAACATACATGTACAAGACTTTTTTAGTATCTCGACTACAATAAAACAGACTTTGACTAATCTAGTGAGATATTTTCTGTTGTTTTTGTGCAATCAAAACATGAATTCCTTTTTTTTTTTTTTTTTTTTGACAAACGACATTTTGCACCAAATCTGTGAAAAGAAAAATGAAAAACTGTGAAACACAACACGGGGTGCGGGGAACTACCAGTACCCCAAAATCGATTCCCATACCCCTAGCATTTGGTTCCCATACCCCCAAGGAGTATGGATACTCCAGGTTAAGAACACCTGATCTAATGTTTTATTGAATTTTAGATACTTTGGTTTTAAATTTATTATAGTTACTGCTCATATTTTCTGATAATGTCATATATGGATGTCCGTATTTCCAAAAATCGCCTTGTTTATACACACAAAAAAAATTCAGAATACTTTTTAAAATATTGAGAGTCGCTTAATCGTAGTAACCTTTTCAATTTATGATTAGTAAATATATTATTTACTTAATAACAGTATCACATAACTGACCGAAATTAATAAAATAACTTTCAAAATTTTAAATTTTTAGAAATTATTCTAATAGATTTTTTTTTTAAATTTGAAAACAATTCTTGTAAAAATTCATTATTGATCGAAATTTTTTCTTAGTTCCCATAATATATATTGTTCATAAAAGCAATTAAAAGCTTTTCTAATTAAATAATGCCTTAGTTTTATTGCATTTTTTACTTTACGATTCAAAGCAGATTTTCGGTAACTGGGGGTCTTGTTTTATAAAAATAATTTGATGATTTAAATTCTCCAAGGACTTCTGGATAGAATTAAAATGAACTTTATGAGACACATAAAAGAATTTCTCAAAATTTCATAAAATTAAGTAAATGTGGGGGTAACAGATGGAAAAAAAAAAAAGGATTTTTACAAGGATTTTCTAAAAAAATAAAATTTAAAAATTATTTATTTCATTTGTGAATAAATCCTGGAAATCTAATTAAAATTCAACAATTATTTAATTTTTGCAAGAATTTCCAAATCAATGTGTTTTTGACTTCACCCTTTTCTATTTTCTTTCCCCCCCCCATACTAAATTTTGTTCTGTTCTTTTTTCTCTTTTCTCCTTTCAAGCTGCTCCTCTCTCTTCTCTTTCTCTCTCTCTCTCTTATTCAAGACGATATTTGTAATGGAAAAAAAAAAACAATTCTCTATTGAACGCATGCGCAAATCCGTTATCACAGCGCCCTCTGTCTGCAGGTGCTGTGTAGAACCCTATCAGCTTCGCACCTTGTTACTCGTCCTCAGGGACCAAAACATACCGCTTAATACTTAACACCCTAATACAAAAAGATACATTGTAATTCTTCCCAAAGTACTTGCCAAGTTGAACGCATTTTTCTTTAAAAAAAAAACCGCAAAAAAATAGACAAGAAAAAACATTTGACAGAAATAATGTCGCCATTGACATGAGCAAAAAGCTATTCTTTTACTCAACAATCTGTATTGTCAACGAAACAAACATACTAACGGATGTTAAAAAGGAACAGGTAACCTATATATTACGGTGGACACTGTAGACAATGGTCAAATGTAAATGAAGAAGCCCACTCCCTGTACGCATATTTAAGGTTTTCAATTTTATTATTTTTCACACTATACAAGTCCCAATAGCCACTCAAGGTAGAGTAAGACCTAAGAAGCACACTTTATATGATTATGTGGGAAAGCTAACAGTTGACCGTAGATTTAACCAGGTTAAATTTCTAGTGATCGGGAAAGCATCCTATCGGGAGTAGATTCCACAATGTAGCGGTTCATAGGAAGAAGCTTCTTGAGTAGAACTTCCTCTTTGCTAATGGAATACGAAGGGAATGAGGGTGATTCGCCTGAGTGTACGCGGTGTGGCGGGTTTTATATCTGAGGACCAGATTTGGTAGATCTAAGGAATGTAGCTCGTCTGAAACATTTCCTTGGAAATTGCGATAGATTAGCGAGAGGCTTGCAACGTTTCGCCAATAAGAAAACAGGGATTGTAGGATAGAAAATAATTAATCACCCAAAGTCCACGTAGACGCTTTCGGGCTCTACCAAGACTGGAAGAGGAAGACTGGATAGCTCCAGCCCAGGTATTGCAGCAGTACTCTATTTTAGGCCCGATCTGGCTCTTTTAATGGTAGTGGATAGCAGGAAGAGTTGGGTCTAACAGGCGACTGCCGTCACACACACACACACACACACACACACACACATCGTACTAGGGATCATAGAGTGATGGTAAACTCCACGATTTTTTCATTAGCTGCATAGTATGTACTTCGCTATTGCTACATACGAATTTTGAATTCAGATTTGTCGTCCTCCTAGACTAGTTGCCACTCAAGGCTAAGGAGACTAGTCTGTCCTGCTAGTCGCTCATGGTTGACGATTTTAAATACAGAGTTATCCTTCTCCTAGACTGGTTGCCACGCAAGGCCATAGGACCCAGTCTGTTCTGCTATTTGCCCATAGTTGGCGATTTTGAATTCAGAGGTATCCTTCTCCTAGACTGGTTGCCACGCAAGGCTATAGGACCCAGTCTGACCTGTTATTTACCCATAGATATGAGGTGAAAGAGATAGATTCCTACCGTTCCCATTGTTATTTGCACGTAAGTGAATGTAACAAACACGTCTGGGATTCGAACTCGGATCTTCGATTCTTCAATCAGATTCGCTATTCATCTTTATCGATGGATAGAATACTGGATGCAACGGCAAAATTGTCCAAATTGTGTAACAGCAAAATTGTCTAAATCGTGTAACAGCAAAATTGTCCAAATTGTATAACAGCAAAATTGTCCAAATCGTGTAACAGCAGAGGATAATTGTCCATCCCTCAAAATGTTTAACATCTAAAAAAAAAACACTAAACTGAGTTTCTTTTTTACTGGTCTTCTGATAAGAAGTTTAGCCATCTTCACACCATTTGTCGTTAGAATCAGTGAAAAACCATTTGAGTTATTCAGCTAGAAAGAGAATATATTAAAGTTTTAACACTATAAAATAGCTGCAAATTATTTCTGTTTATCTAATAAGTGAAACATAATCGTTACCGATGACTCAATAACCGTTTCGATAATACAATAGAACTTGCTACCCATGATGCACCATTAGCAAGCATATATAAATAGCTGAGCTAATACGCAACACACAATGCCTGAACATTGCGTTCAAGCATAAAACAGACTGCTCCAATCGCTGTTGACTTCAATGTCCATCCACTTTTATAGATACCGTGTGTAACAACAAAATTGTTCAAATCATGTAGCTGTACTGGGATAATTGTCCAACCGACAAAATATTTCATATTTAACAAAATAACCACTAAACTAATTAAGTTTCTTTTTTCAGGTTATTCTGATAAGATGTTAGCCATCTTGAACACCATTTGTCGTAAGAATCACTGAAAAAAACCTTTGAGTTATTCACCTAGAAAAAGAACAGTTTAAAATCGTTTTGTGTCAACCCCACTATGTCTTCCCAACTGAGCAATGGTGTGAGGAATATGATCATTCAAGCCTTGAGTAATGTTACCAACATTCATACTCTGGCTTCCATCTTCAAAGTCCATTCAAGGATCATCAAGAGAACGGTGAATAAGTTTAAAAAACGAGAACAGTAGCAAAGAAAACTGGATCAGGCGGTCACAACAGGAAGAGGGATCATCATTTCAACTTAGATCTAAAGAGATCAATTAGAAAAAATCCAACTCAATCCATGAGACGTTTAGCACGTGAGAGAGGAGTTTCGCTTATGACAGTCCAAAGAGGAATGAACAAAGACTTGAAAATGAAATCGTACGTGAAACGCGTAAGGCACCATTTTTTACTCCGGGACAGAAAGTTAGAAGGTTAAAGAGGGTGAAGATCATCTCAGATAACTTGGAAAATGATCCTGGCATACTATATATATATATATAAAGAAAGAACAGCAAGATATATAATCCGGTGTTCTTATAGATATTTTTATTTTTACAAAATAGTGCTCAATGTAAATTTACAGAGCATTAATATTATAAATTAATTGATTTAAAATATGGTTTTTTTCGCTACACAGTTCTAACCATGTTTCAAAAATGGAAGCTAAAAGCCCCGAATTTAATTTTGTGATTAAATTAAAGACATTAGTTCCATTTCATCCTCAAGCGAATTTTTCTATATATATAAACTTTATTCGAATCCTTCATGAGCTTCCGATCCTTAGCTATGATTAATTAATGATGAACATGTCATTTTCGTTTTTAATCAATTTCATCACGATTTTTCTGTTGAGCTTGTAGAGTAATTATACATTCACATTGCTTAAAGACCAACAGTGTTATAAAAGCCTCAGAGAATTCCAGGAAGATATCTTTAATCATTTCTAAGATACAACGGTTTAAAGTTTAATCTAACAATTGGACAATTTTGCAATAACACGATTTGGAGAATTTTGCTGTTACACCCGACATATGAGGTGTAGGTTGAGCTTAAATCCTCATAGGCGTTCAAGGCGAGGGCCCTTCTTTAAGAGAACACCCGTTCATTGCTATAGAGGCATGGTGGAGTAATGCATAGCGGCTTGGATTGAGGAATCGGAGAGCCGAGTTCGAATTCCAGTCGAATCCATTACATTCACTTACGTGCTAATACCCTTGGAAAGGTATGAATCCTTTTCTTCTTCCCCTAGCTATGGGTAAATAGCAGGACAGATTGGGTTCTATAGCCTTTGATGGCAACTGGTCTAGGAGAAGGAAACATGCGGAAGGTCGTTTGGGCACCAGGTCTCTGTATTCGGCCCTTCAAAAAAGTGTGGATGGTCCTGCACGAAACCTTCACCACTATAATCAAATCTCATGTGCTATACATGCGGGTGGGGACCGCTTGTGAATTCCAAATTCCCATGAAACTCCAAAAATGGGTGAATTCCGTTACATGAACAAGAGAAGAGAGAGAACATTGCGATAGACGAAAATTTAGCGTCTGCTTGGTGATGATGGGACGTCTATAGTTTGACTTGGAAAGTATTGAATGGAATCAGTCAGTTTTCTCTCATTGAACTGTTAGAGCTAGGTCTGAGTAGAGATCAGCTGTCACACTCCGGTCATCTAGATTTTTGGGAGCTCCACTTATATACCGTTGTAATATCAGGAGAAATATTCACAAATGATCGGTGTATACTCTTAGGCCGATTATTTATGTACAGTTGAAAGAGAGTTGTACCGAGAAGCTGTTCGAGCTAGTTCAGGCGATAGATCAGCTGTCAGACTCTGATCGTTTAGATTTTGAACGTGCTCTCATATACCGTTGTATCATCTGCATAGATATTCAAAGATGTGTTCTCACTCATTAGGTTATTTACAAACGAAACGGATTTTGTTATTTTGCTTGTTGCACAGGGTGTCGACATGGAGTAGTGATTAGTAAATTTGTACTAAAAACAGGATTCGATCCTTACGCGGTGCTCAAAAGCATTGACCTTTAATCTAACTTTAAAAGCCTGTTTCCGGTGTGCAATACTATTGAATGTCTGTCATTGGCAGCAAGAAATTTATATTCTCCTCCAGGTAAAAAAACAACAAAACACATCTATAGCATCAGCATCATCAGCAACATCATCATCATCAACAACATTTCTCTTAAAAGCTTACGAACTCCATCCACATAACTGGGCCGAAAGCCGGTATTCATTCATGCGTAGTGCGTCTTCGGCAAGTAAACCTGGCGGTGCCCATCCCTCACAAAGCCAAACTACATTCGACAGCCGGCGTTCTCCAACTTGAACGCTCGCTTTAACCACAGGCAGGTAGCCATCGATTCCATCAGACCTTGCTGACTCAAAACAAAAATACTACAGTGTATGAGCTCTTCGGAAAAGCAAAAATGGATGGCAATATTATTTCTGAAAACAGTGGGCTTTCACCAAAAAATATAAACCAACTAAGAATGTTAATTGCTATATAGGAATAAAGTGTCGCTGCCGACACTTGAGTTTGAACATAGATCGCCAGTTATCAAACACAGGCGATCCCATTATTGAATTAAGTAGACCACGTGACCATAGGAGAAACGCATCAGTAGAAAGTAGCGTGACGTCTAAACGATCGGTATTTCTAGTCTATCCTCTATTATTATACGGATCACCATTTCTACTCTATCCTCTATTAATATACGGACAGGTATTCTCTACACTATTCACTATACTATTTCTCTATTCGGATCACTATACGGATTACTATTCGATCGAGTGTTATCGAGCAAGTACTATTAGTACGAGTGTTATTCGAAGGCGTCTGAGACCAGCATTGTTCAACGGCGTTACTATAGTTGTGTCTGCAATTACAAAGTCTCTACCACAACGAGCATTACCAAAGTGACAACGACTATTCGTTGACAATACAAAAGTGGCAACGAGTGTTCGTTGACATCACAAAACATTTATTGTATCAATCCTCAACTTACATAGCGAAATACAATATTTATTCCCTAAAAATAGTAAAAAATCAACCAGCCCTATACTATTTCTCTAGACCGGTCACTATTCCGTGGTTACTATTCCAGCGAGTATTATCGAGCAAGTACTATTAGTGCTAGTGTTATTCGAAGGCGTCTGACACTAGTATTGGTCAATGGCGTTACTATAGTTGTATCTGCGATTACAAAGTCTCTCTACTACAACGAGCATTACGAAAGTTACAACGAGTATTCGTTGACATCACAAAAATAAGAAACACTGAAGCTGTTTCTACTTTATCCTCTATTACTATAAGGAACGCTATTTTCTACTCTATTCCCTATACTATTTCTCTATTCGGATCACTATACGGAGGTTACTTTTCGAGTGCGTATTATCGAGCAAGTACTATTAGTTCTAGTGTTATTCGAAGGCGTCTGATACCAGTATTGTTCAACGGCGTTACTATAGTTGTAACTGCGATTACAAAGTCTCTACTACAATGAACATTACGAAAGTGGCAACGAGTGTACGTTGGCATCACAAAATTAATATAACCAACTTCTCTACAAACTGTGTAACTGAAAAAAATTAGGTTCTTTCTTCATTCATATTTTTCCATTTCATTTATGCGAATGGTGGTGCATTTTTTCTTTCTTTCGGGCTTTCGGGCATATCACGTTCAAACACCGGGTCTCGTAAGATCACCGAAGTTAAGCAACATTGAGCCTGCTCAGTACCTAAATGAATGACCGCTTGGGAACGCCTGGTGTTGTAAGCTTGGATATGCGGGTGGTGTAATGTATCAGTCAGTTATGTGCCATGCGTGATACGCGCTTAGGCGATCATGTATCTTTCGATACATGACTGACGAGGCAGTTTTTTCCCGCAGTAATGGATTCGACTGGAATTCGAACTCGGATCTCCGATCCCTCAATCCCAGCCGCTATCTATTACTCTTTTTTTCCTGCAGTCGATTGCTATTTCTTTCTGCGGTAGACAAGTTGCCATCCAAGGCTATAGAACCCTGTCTGTCCTGCTATTTACCCCTAGCTGGGGAGAGAAGAAGAGAGTTCATACCTTTCCCAAGGGTATTATCACGTAAGTTAATGTAATGGATTTGACTGGAATTCGAACTCGGATCTCCGATTCTTCATTCCGAGCCGCTATCCGTACTGTACTGTGAAGTAATGGATAATCGAAATTGTTAATTGGAGAGTCAATTCCAGTTGGGTTCGTTACATACACTTAAGCGCAAAGATTCATTTTGTCTTTTTCCTTCTTCATTTCTCTTTGCTTCATCTGTTACATATTTATTTATTTATTCTATCTTTCTTTCATTTTATCTTTCTTTTTTTTTCTTTCTTTTTTGATTTGGTATAATGTTTAGCAAGCCTGTCTTGCGAGATCAATTATGAGGAGTGAGTTCGATCCTCGCTGGGTGCCCGACACTTTTGACCTTGAGACACATCTAGGCTAACCTTAGAAAACCACCATTCTTGGCCTAGTTTCTGGAACTTCCCCCCCTTGAGATTTCATAGCGCCTCCCAATTAGGCTTTGATTTGCAGTATATTGCTTAAGCAAAAGAAATCTGACTAAATTACGTAAAGTTCATTTTAATTATTCGCCATTTTTTTTCAATAAATTTGATATGAGCGTAGCGTCGCCATATTGTCGCTAAAATGGGATTAGCGTGCCAAGTTCAAATTTGGCACAAATACCCTTGGAAAGGTATGAATCCATCTCTTCTTCTTCTTCTTCTTCTTCTTCTTCTTCTTCTTCTTCTATGAGCCGTGTTCTTTTAGGACATGGGCGATCATGGCTCTCCACAACGTTCTATCCATTGTAAGTCTAAGTAACGTTTATCTTTCCACGATCTTTTCCAATCCCTGATATGAGAACCATTTGCACAGGTAGTTTACTCGTTTTTATTCCCTAGCATTAATTGTTTCAACATGTCTTGTGCGTTTCAAATTCTCCAAACCCTCTTCCCTCGTTTTGCGCACAAGGGATTTCAATAGTCTTTGTCTAATTCAAAGTCCTTATGTTTCAATTTTCCTTAAAACATCTTTGACTCGTATGAATTCATGGGTGTTCATGGCTCTCCACAACTTTCCATCTTTTATAGCTCTTTTTTTTCTCTTGATGACATATATTAAACGATATATCTTTTCAAGACGTAGACGATTATGACTCTCCACATTTTCTTTACCGCTTTTTATGGGCGATTTTTTATCCTGTGAGCCATTTTAGTTGATTTTTTCGGGAGTAACTTGCTTTTGTGTTTGAATTACGTAGAATTATGTTAACAACATGTCGCATACGACGAAGTCAGTTCAAATTTCCTAACAATATACATATATTTAAATAACTGATGGCTCGTCTCGACGCTATAATGTCGTCTTATTTAACATTGTTTATAAATATCGATACTACTATATGCAGTTTGAATTCCCTTCCAAAATATATATGCATGTGAGAGAGAAAAAAAAAGATTTTAATCGTTTCGCTCCAAGCAAGGCAGTAAAGCCACTAAGATGCAAGAGATTGCTGAGTGTGGGAAAATATGATAAAAATATCCTATTAAGGAGAGAAGGCAATAAAAGAACAATAATTAAGAAGACAGAAAATAACGATTGACATTGCATTTAAATTTTAGAATATCAAAGTTGACTGGGTAGCAAGGAGCCGGAAGAAAGTTCCCCGAGCGAAAAGTCCGATTAAAGCAACCTCACCGCCAATCTAGTACTGCGCACAAATTCATGATAGCGGAAAAGATCATCACAACAATTACCATGAAAGTATTTATAGAAAAGGCACAGGGAAGCTACGTTACGGCGGTGGGAAAGTGACCGAAGCCGAGATGTCATGTCTTGACCAATAACATTGCAGATTTTTCTTTGGATTTCATCAAGAATCTCTAAAATATAGCAGGAGTACCAGGCCAGATGTGGCAGCAATATTCAAAGTAAGGATGAATGGTAGACTTATAAATATGTAAGATAGTTTGCAGAGAGAAAAATTGCCTCCCACGACAGAATGAACCAACTCTTAGCTGCCGATTTAGCATTTGATTCAATATACTCTTTCTATTTGATGTCAGCTGAAAACGTTAGTCCGAGAGGGCACAATTAGTCCCTCTCCTGGTGGTTAGCATCAGCCATACTGATGGAAATTAAAAGGAGTTATCTCAGATGAGTAAATGAGTGCAGCTTAGTTTTGGGGGCGTTAAAATTAACAAGCCACTCATTACCCCATTTATAAACAGATTATGGGTCATTTTTTAGATCTTATCAAACTGATCAGACTTACTGTTAAGACAGGAGTAAATAATTGTGTTATCAGCATAGTTACTGAGCTGGGAACTGATGACACCAGGAAGGTCATTTGTGAAAATTTGAAACAATTTAGGTCCATTGACAGAGTTCTGAGCAACACCGGCATTCATGAAAAAAAAGATGAAGAAGAGTGGCCATTCAAGACAACTTTCATTTCGCGATTTGATAAGAAAGACTGAATCAGTTCAAAAATTCGTCCAGAAATACCATAACCTTTCATCTTGTGAAGAAGTCCAGTATGCCAAACCCTGTTAAATGCCTTCGAGATATCCAAAATAACAGTCCAAGCTTCACCATTCTTATCTAAAGCATGATAGTCACTTCCAGTAATAATCGTTAACACATCAGCAGTAGACCTAGACAAGCGAAAGCCATACTACTTAACCGGAAGCAGACCCTGCGATGTGAGATGGCTAACTAATTCAGGGCTAATTAAAGCATCTCCTACTTAGCTAAAAAAAAAAAAGGTAAAAAGCAAATAGGCCGATAGAAGAATCAGCTGGTTCGCCTGAGTTCTTAAAGACTCAAACTACAGAAGAGGATATCCAACAAACAGGAAAGCAAGAGGCAGTAAGGTATGTATTGTACAGTTTAGAGAGAACAGGAGACAGTTAGGAAGCACCTTTCGTAAGGAAGATTGCAAGGATACTGTTAAATCCACATGCTTTGTGATGAGCCAGTTTAGAAAAGACAGCAAAAACTATGGACCGAGTTATATTTATAACACTCAATAGAGACTCAGTAGAAAGTCAGACAAAGGTACTCAAGATGAGCAAGGAGCAGAATTTGAAGAGAATTTACAAGTAAAATATTCGGCTTTATCAGCAGACGATATTAACACTTCAAATTGAAGAGGGATATAAGACCTCCACTTCAATAAGCATATTTAACAGACTATTACAAACAAGCATATTTAACACACTACAAGCCGGAACGTACAACGGCCGAAACTTTGTGAATATGGCAATGAAGATCAGGATAACAGTCCGAATAATTTAAATAATGCATTCTTAAATTGATAGAGTTAATTGACTCCATTCAGCTTGCTTTCATTCAGACTAAGTTGCCATAAATAAAATTATAAACATTTCCAAACATCGTGTAAACATGATTTTTTTTTTTTTAGAGACATTGGTAAATGCTCCAGCCGGATATATTTTTTTTTAATTAAAAATAATCTGTGAATCGTCAAATCTCAATTAAATTTTCAGCATTTATTCATTGAATAATTAAATTTGCGTTTAGAAGGTTATTTTATTAGAAAACGTTTTACAACTACAATTTTTCAGGTCAATTGCAACTCCCTTCACTTACTCAAGTGTTGCCTTTATTTTGTCCCTAATATAATCAGGGCTTGCGGCCATTTTAGGTTGAAACAGGTGTTCTCGTACGATCATCGAAGTAAAGCAACGGCAAGCCAGGTCTGGACCTAGATGGGTGACCGCTTTGGAATACCAGGTGCTGTAAGCTTGGAAGTCCGGTAGTGTAATAAAAAAAAAATCTTGTTTACACGAGGTTTGGAAATGTTGATATTTTGGTTATGGCAACTTAGTCTCAAAGAAAGCAAGAAAGCAATTGGTATTCGGCGAGCGGAGTTCCAATTCCAGTCGGGTTTGTTATATTTACTTATGCGAAAATACTCTTAGGGAAGCCATGAATCCACATATTCTCCCCCAGGTATGGATTAATTAGTAAGACTTGTACCAGTAAATTATGATTATCTCCAAAAACAATTCTTACAATGTATATTTTCCGGCTTTAAAGAAGCTGCAAAAGGTTAATAAGCCTGTTGTGGTAGGATCCACCTAATTTGCATAGTGGAGTACCGACCATATAAATATGGTTGGTACCGGGAAGAGTGGGAGGAATCAAGAGATTCAACCAGAGACTCTGCCCGACTGCGACTAAGTCAACACATTCTCCAGGAACGGTCTTCCCAGGAATATACAAAAGACTATATGTAAATATTGTGTACACTTTCTTGTTTCAATACATTTTGTTCTAAGTACATTTTGTGTTGCATTATTATTCCATGCATTAGTCAAGTTTCAACAAAGCCGTAAAAAAACCCAATGCAAATCAAACATTATTATAATCTTAATAAAGAAATTTATCAAACGCAACAAGTGCTATCTCATTATGAGTTAGAAACATGATAACTATTTAGATTATTCGGACTATTGTCCTCATCTTTGTCGCCATATTTATTACAACGTTTCGGCCGTTGTACGCTCCGGCCTTCTTCAGGTGGTTGGAATGTCGAACTGAACCCTTTATTTCGCTCCCTGGGGTAGACTGTTCTAGTTCCACGTGCCATTTTCTAATGGATGTCAGTTATCAGTTATCTCCTGTTAATTCCCCTCTCCAAGTTCTCCACTGCCTTAACCGGGTATTGAACTCACACTCTTTGGGTCCTGTCACTGGATCTAACCAACGCCTTTATCCACGGTGCCATATGTCCTTGAGGTCATCTGTGTATGAATTTCTGGGTATTATAAACCATTTCTTACCAGTGCTCATATTGCAATTTTTGCTGTTATCATTACATGTTTTTATCAGAGCTCATATTGCAATTTTTGTTGTTGTTATAATCGCTATAGACAGATACAGAAACACGATAAGCTAGAATGTTTGTTGATCATGAAAAGGACCATTCTTTTTTTTTTGTCCAATATTCTATCGTTCTTATTTACCGCGTAGCTATCTTCCACATTCCCAGCATATCATTATTTCCTTTTTGAACTTCCATACAAAAATAATATAACAATTGTATTATATAGGAATAAAGAGACTCTGCCGACACTTGAATTTGAACATAGATCGCCAGTGAGAAAACAAAGGCGATCCAATGATTGGATTAAGTGGATCACGTGACCATAGAGGCGACACATATATGGGAGTTATCGTGACGATTAATGATCGCTATTTCTATTCTATCCTCTATACTATACGGATCACCATTTCTATTCAATCCTCTATTACCATACGAACAGCTATTCTCTACTCTATTCCCTATACTATTTCTCTATACGGATTACTATTCGCTGGTTACTATTCGAGCGAGTATTATTGAGCAAGTACTATTAGTGCGAGTGTTATTCGAAGGCGTCTGACACCAGTATTGTTCAACAGCGTACTATAGTTGTATCTGCGATTACAAAGTCTCTACTACAACGAGCATTCCAAATTCTAAATTGCTCTGAAAAATTAAAAGCCAATTCTTTAAAAATAAATATTCAATGTAAACACTTTTTTACAAGCCAAATCTGAAAAAAAGGTATTTTATTTATTATGCAAGCACCAACTCTCAACAATTGTTTCTTGTATTGAATTCCTAGTCCTACAGAAGATAGCGAAGGAGAGCGAGAAGAAGGGACTAAGCATGGTATCCTTATTATCCTTCTGTAGAACCACACCTGTGTTGCCTCGAGTCTCTTCTTCATCTTTGAGGAGACTGTCCAACATTCGCTAGCGTAAAGGAGGACAGATATCGTGTGGCAGTTCAGTTCTCTTTTCTTTGTTACCAACGAAACCCACCTGTCTCGTAATACTCTGCCTAGCTTTTGGAATGGGTCTTTGGCCATCCCGCCTGTATAAAAATGAAAAATGAGTTCAGCAGATATGCAAAAATGGAATGGGGTGTAAGGCAAGGATGTGTCTTCTCACCGGACTTATTCAATCTATACAGCGAGGTAATTCTGAGAGAACTAGAAATCTTAACAGGATTCATCATTGGCGTCCATAATTTTAATGAAGTAATATACGCTGATGACACAGTGTTGATAGCAGACCCGGAAAGGAAACGACAAAACCTCCTACAGAAGGTAGCGACGGAGAGCAAGAAGAAAGGACTAAGCACAAACTACAAGAAGACAGAATGCATGATCATCAGTTAAGCAAGATGAGCCCGAAATGCGATTTACAGGTTGGGGATACTAAAATCAAGCAGGTGCAGAAGTTTAAATATCTGGGAAGTGTTCTGACAGAGGACGGCAAATGCGACGCTGTGATCCGAAGAGGTATTGGGATGGCCAAGGACCCATTCCAAAAGGTAGGCAGAGTATTACGAGACAGGAGGATTTCTTTGGTAACAAAGAAAACAGTACTGAACAGCTACGTGACATCTGTCCTCCTTTACGGCAAGCGAATGTTGGACGGTCTCCTCAAAGATGAAGAAGAGACTTGAGGCAACGGATGTATGGTTCTACAGAAGGATGCGAAGGATATTATGGACCGAGCGTGTGAGCAACGATGAGGGGTGAGGGAACGATGTGGAAAGTGTTCTGACAGAGGCACGTCAGTGCGACGCTGAGATCCGAAGACGTAGTGGGATGGCCAAAGACGCATTCCAAAAGCTAGGCAGAGTATTACGAGACAGGAGGATTTCTTTGGTAACGAAGAAAAGAATACTGGACAGCTACGGGACATCTGTCCTCCTTTACGGCAGTGAATGTTGGACGGTTTCCTCGAAGATGAAGAAGAGACTCGAGGCAACAGAGATGTGGTTTTATAGAAGGATGCTAAGGATATCATGAACCGAACGTGGGAGCAACGATGAGGTCTTGGAGAGAATGCAAACAAGGAGGAAGCTTATACTTGACATCAGGAAGAGGCAGATGGGACACTTAATGAGAAAGAGGGGTTTGGAGAATCTGATACCCACAGGTCGAATAGAGGAAAAGAGAGGTAGGGGAAAGCAGCGCATGACATACTTGGCGAGGTAAGCAAGTGGGTGACAGAACATGATATGGGGGGAGTTGACATAGGGGCGAAACTTACTGAGAGCTACAAGGGATAGAGAGAAGTGGAGAGCCATGATCGCCTACGTCCTGAAGGAACACGTCACATAAAAAGAGAGAAGTGTAACTGCGCCGTGAAAAATGATAGTTAAAATTGTTTAAAAGTTTTAACAGTGAGATGCAATAAAAAAACTCTTGAAACAATTTATTGACATTCAATAAAAGGGTGATAAAGAATTCACAACTAAAACAAAAGCCAATGAATCATTTAATTAATCGATTCCTTTTATAGTTTTAGACGTTCAGTGGTACCTATGATTCATTGATTACTTCTGGTATCATATAAATCGATTTCTGCTCAATATCTTTTCATGTTAAAAAAAAAAATTATGTCTAATGTAACTGTGGAAAACAAAGATTAGCAACAGAACGTCAAAGACGGCGGCGACAAAGCCTATTTCAAGACGATGTCGAAGAAAGACAATCACTTTATAGACAAAGGTATCGGAGTGCCTCACATGAAAGGCTTGAACAAATAAGACTGCAATCTAATGAATATAGGCGTAAAGGAACTGATTAATTAAACAGTTCATTTTGCTCGGGAACTAAATTTGTCTAAATGCAGATAAATTTGCTAAGCGCTGCAAAGAATAGGAAGTTGAGAAGAGCCATGATTCCCCTCGTCTTGTGGGTCTATGGCATAACAAAGAATAAGAAGATAGAGCCTATAATTAATTCACTGAATGAAACGTTGCTAGGAACTACAAAAACAGTAAGTCGTTGAGAGACATGACTGTCTTCGTCCTATTCTTAAAGAATAAGAAGATCCAGTCAACAAGCATGAAAACTATTTGCTCCTGACCTCAAATACATATATATATATATATATATATATATATATATATATATATGTGTGTGTGTGTGTGTGTGTGTGTGTGCATGTATATATATAGATAGATAGATAGATAGATAGATAGATAGATAGATAGATAGATGAATATGCATATATATACACACATATATATATATAGATATATATATACAGATGTATATATACATATAGATATATATAGATATATAGATATATATATATATATATAGAGAGAGAGATATAGATAAGTATATGTAGATAGATATATATAGATGTATATATTTTGAACAATAAAAAATATTAAAAATTAAAATCTTCAGACACACTGGATTGTAGATTAATATTCTTTCGTTTTTTATTATTATTATTTCATTTAGATTCCTCATAGAGATGCATATATATAGATATAGATATATAGAGAGATATATATAGATATATATACAAAGAAATAATCACACATAGAATCAATCAGAAGTATTAATGCGATTATTGGCGACATCCATCGCTAGAAAACATAATATATGCATTAAAATACTGTTCATCCATAGTGCGAGTTGATCCTCATCGATAAACTTGTTGTCTGTAGTTTTCAGTTTATTTGATGCTAAAATGCTAGTACTTACGAATAGTCTTCTATTCATCATCAGGAATGTGTTTTTTTCCTTATAAAATCAAAAACTTGAAGACGATATACCTGTATGTCGACCGAAAGATGTTTTTTGAATATCTGCTATTATTGACGGTTGTGTAAGATCTCGGAACGTGCAAAGACGCAACGCTAAGTTTTTCAAAATTTTAAGTGAGAATTTTATTTAAATATTTCTTGTGTTAAATCCACGTATTCTATTTTTACAAGTGTATTCAGATTTTATGTCATGAACTAAGTATATAGTTCAATAATATAGTGTAATGTCTTAGTAGTAGGAATTAAAGGAATTTTTTTATGTACTGTGGATCGATCGTTTTTAATAAACATAAAACATTAGGCAGCATATGATTTACATACAAAGAAATAATTACACATAGAATGAATCAGAATATATATATATAGATAGATATTGAACAGAATAAGATAGATAGATAGATAGATAGATAGATATTGAACAGAATGAGATAGATAGATAGATAGATAGATAGATAGATAGATAGATGAATAGATATTGAACAGAATGAGATAGATAGATAGATAGATAGATAGATGGATGGATGATAGATATGATAGATAGATATTGAACCTTCATGAGATAGATAGATAGATAGATAGATAGATAGATAGATAGATAGATAGATAGATAGATAGATAGATAGCCGTCTCCATACTGTAAAATCTGTAAAATGAATCGGAGTAATGACAAGCTTATTGAAGTATTTCATAACAGCTTAGAAACGATCCTCAAGAGTAAGATGACAAGAGAATGTAAAGATGTCGGAATTGCTCTAGTGTGCCGCTAGAGACCCCCTTTAGTGTCAATGTATGGCGAAGAAATTGGAGGTTCGTCATCCACACCTTAAGACAAGCCTTAAACAACGACTGCAACGTGGCACTGATCTGAACCCCTGACGGTTAAAAGAGAAAAAGAAAACTAAGAACGACATGAAGAAGGAGAGGGAAGAAATGGGCGGGCGATCATAGGGTGTGGCGAGAGCAGTTTCTGCGGTCAGAGCAGAATGGAGACGTTCTGTGGAGGCTTCATGTGCCATGAAACACTAGATAGATAGATAGATAGATAGATAGATAGATATGAACAGATTTAGATAGATAGATAGATGAATGAATGGATAGATGAATAATAGATAGATAGATAGATGAATATGAACAGATTTAGATAGATGAATGAAGATAGATAGATAGATAGATAGATAGATCTGAGGTAGGCTGAGATAGATAGATAGATAGATAGATAGATAGATAGATGAATGAATGAATGAATATGAATAGACTGGGATAGATAGATGGATAGATAGATAGATAGATAGATAGATAGATAGATATGAAGAAATTGTAATAGATAGATAGATGAATAGATAGATAGATAGATAGATAGATAGATAGATAATTTTCCTACCTAATGTTTGCGTCCTACTGCAAAAGAAAAAAAAATAATGCTTCACCCATTATAAAAAGTCAATGGAGTAAAGGAGCAATAAGCACCAAGACACCAAAACTGTCCATGTTCCTTCCTCCGTCTGTTTCCTTCCCAGAACATAAACAAACTTCTCTCAATAAATATATTCTTACCTTTGTCTAACAAAATGATTTTCTAGCGCCAATGTTTCAAGCGTACACGATCTGTCTGCCTTAAAAATCAGCATACGAATCCCTAGATTTTTTTTTATCTGTTTTTCATTCAAAACAATCCTAAAAGCCACCCAAGGTCACTGAATTGGATCGTTTTTTGGACGTAAGAGGAATATGTACGATAAATAATGGTTGATCCTTAACTTAAATAGGTTAAGATTGTAGTAATTGAGGAAGCATCCTCTCGGGAGTCTGTTCCAGAAAGCAGAAGCTACTGGGAAGAATCTGTCCGAATGGATCTTCCTCCTTACCATTGAAACAGGAAGGGAATGTGGATGGTTCGCTTGTGTGGTCTTAATTATAAACATCTGGAACATAGAAACTAAGGAATGCAACTCGTTTAGAACATTTTCCATAAAAATGACGACATTTTGTCTGTTGAAAAAAAGACTGTAAGATGGAAAATAATTCATCGCCTACAATGCTTTTGATGATTGTGTAGCTCCAGCCGCGATATTACAGCAATACTCCATCTTTAACTGTACATTAAAGTCTTCACTAAACACAAATCCTCGCCATTGTTATCAGTACGAAATAAACTACAATTTCTATCACCAAGCAAGTAATCCTCACTTACTTTTATAGTGTGGGCGTCATCGTGATAGGATTAATTATTTGGGGGTCAAAGGTCGCAGATTTCAGTCTTTGGTGCCGATAACCTGACCACAAAGCATAAGATTGTTTCAAATTGCTCGCTGTTTATAGCTGTGTGTCACAAATGAAAGCCGCTGACTCTTCAATGACAGGCACCTGTGGGGAAATGACGTTAGGGGGTCCATTGAATCGGAAACGTTCTTTTTCTTTCTTTTTTTTTTTTTTTTAAATACAAAGAGACAACCCAAGGTGTGAACTACGTATTGGGAACGTCAAAATGAAGCAGGTAGAGAAACTTAACTGAGCAGTATACAAGCACACGACGGAATGTGGGACACAGAAATCTGAAAGGCGTATAAGCATCTTTTTTTTTTCTAATGTTCACTGAATTCAAGGCACAAAAGCCACTCAAAGCAGAGGGTTACATATGTTGCTGCATGAGCGTAAGAAAACACAAGAAGTGAATTGCGTACTAAACGATAAACTTTATCCAACAACAAAGCCTTTGATAAGAAGAATTTGAGGAGCGTGGAACTATCTCTGAATTGCTTGTGTTTCTAGGTTCATCCTGACCCGAGGTAGTATCCCCTGTCAGGGTCCCAGCTATGAGCAAAAATTTAACCCCCCATCACCGAAAAAAGGGTCAAAACAATATGAAAGTATAAAAATAGGTTTTAATACTAGCAATACATTTTTTGAATAATTTTTACTAGCAATGTATTTTTGCCAGCGATAAAAAAAAATATAACCAGAAATACAAATCTTGACGGCATTAAAAAACCCATTTAGGTGTTGATATGCCGTAAAACAAACCAAACCAAGAAGTGAAGTTCATGGAGCCACACAGGTAAAGATAACGGAAGATTGTTGTGACTGGGAAAACACAAGAGAATGAATAGATTTTAAAAGGAACCGGAAACCGAATTCTAAACATTTTTTTTTTTTTTGGTTTTTAATCGATATCTCCCCAAGCAAGGCAGTGCAGCCAGTAAAATACAAGGAGGGGGGTTACAGGGTGTGGAAGAATTAAGAACGGAAAAATAACGAACCAAAAGAGAAAATACTAAATATGAGGACAGTAGATATAGATTTTATATATATATATATATATATATATATATATATATATATATATAAAGAAAGATCAGTAAGATATATAATCTGGTGTTCTCATAGATATTTTATTTTACAAAATAGTGCTCAATGTAAATTTCCAGAGCATTAATATTATAAATTAATTGATTTAAAACATGGTTTTTCCTACACAGTTCTAACCATGTTTCAAAAATGGTTCCTAAAAGCTTGAATTTAATTTTGTAATTAAATTAAAGACATTAGTTTCATTTCATCCTCAAGCGAATTTTGGAGTAACTTATTACTGGGTTTTAAAAGCACAGCAAAAATCTTAATTCACGTTTCCAAGGATACAGAGAATATATATATATATATATATATATATATATATGAAATTTTCTCCGATTTAACTAGTAGAGAATACAATATTTATGAATAAAAATGACAATAGGAAAACCAGTAATTGCTGGCGCGTTTCGTCCAATATGGACTTTATCAAAGCAAAATACGAAATGAATTTAATTGAACAAGGTAACTAATAAAAACAAAAACTGAATGTACCTAGCTACTGGAATGTAGAGAAACATTCTAGGTATATTCTGTTTTTGTTTTTATTTTACTATTCATTAATTTCATTTTCGTATTTTAACTTTTGATAAAATCCAATTGAACGAAAACGTCAACATACCATTATTCATTACAATCATATATATATATATATATATATATATATATATATATATATATATAAATAAAAATGTATTGCTGGTATTTTACTATGAAAATGACTTTTTATACTATCAAATTTTTTTTTGGGGGGGCACGATTTGCCTATAACTGGGACATTTACAGGTGTTACCACCCTAAGTAAGGTTGAACCTGGGAACAAATATGGGTTATCTCCCTTCGATAGATTATTCCTGCTGATAATAGGTCGAAATCATTTCAGCTGATAATAATTGGTATGTGCCAAAATTAGGCACAGAACAGATTTCAGACGCCCCCAGAGAGAGACCACGAGGCGACAATGAACGGTGGGCAGGCGTGTTTTCAGTCCACTTCAAGAACAGGGCGATTCTTGCTACGGGAAAACCTGAATAATACAAGGACAAGCAGCTAGTGGAAGCAGAATATAAACAGCTTCAGATAAGTGTTTCATGGATGTCAAACAGACACATGTTTGGGACATCGTCCCCGATGTCTTGACCTTTAACTGCTAAAAGAATACGTTTTAGAAATTCTACCACCTTCGTCATTCTTGATATTCGAAAATTCAGCGATTGGCCAAAAAATTTATTATACGCCCAAAAATCAAGCAAATAAAAATGAAAAACATAAAAACTGTAGAAAGAATATTTTTTTTCATCTACTTACCTAAGTAAATATTTAGTATCAATATATATATATATATATATATATATATATATATATATATATATATATATATATATATAATTCAATGTCCCATAAATTTTCGACGGATTTAGGTTAAAAATTACTATTTTCACATCGTCTGTCATAAATATTTGTGACGCCAATATTACACGGCTCATGCAAGATTTGTCGCAAATTAATTGAATTTTCTTTTAGAATTATTTTTAATTAAAAAAAAACATCTAAAATTCTCAGCATCCCAAGTTCGTAACAACATAAAAGTTGTTGAATGACGAAACGTCACAAGTAAACGTTTTCCCATTTGTCATCTTCTCCAATATTGTTCTTGATATATAAAAATATGAGGTATTATGTACACTAATTACATTATTCGGACTATTGTCCTCATCTTTGTCGCCATATTTATTAAAACGTTTCGGCCGCTGTACGCTCTATCCTTCTTCAGGTGGTTGGAATGTCGAACTGACCCTTGTAAAGAAATATAGACAGATATATATATAGACAAAAAAAAAATAATCATAAACAACGAAACTGAACAACCAGGGTTGCGTTTTGAAATATTCTGACGAAGCTTTTAGGGTAAATTGTCGCCATTATATATTTTCAATTTCGCGCATGCGTATAGTTTTTTTTTATGTTTTTATTTTGTCGACAGTATAGAAGGGTTTGTTGGGCACCGTTTGTGAGAAAACGACCACCATGACTCAATTCCCTCGGCTACAAATTTTGAAATGGCATGCTGTACTGTTTGCGTTCGCGCTGAAAGCTCCAATACGAATATTTCAGAATGTTTGTGTCTCAATCTCATTATTTATATGTGTGTGTGTGTGCGTATGTGTGTGTGTGTGTGTGCGTGCGTGTTTGTGTGTGTATGTGTGTGTGTGTGTGTGTGTATGAAGGATAGATAACTGAATCAATGTTTAAAATTGTTGAAAGCAACAAGAAATGAAACTATATGACGTGCGTACAGACACACGCACGGACACACATACAGACTCATATATAACAACACACACGCACACACACTCACCTACAACCACGCGCACCCGAACACGCATACACACTCTATATGGCCGGCGTCGAAAGAAGCAAACAAATATTAAAACCTAAAAACTTCACCTTGTCTTTTCAAACTAAAATACTAAAAAGCAAGATTCTCCAAAAACATCTTTTTGCTTTGTTTTTTTCTTTGTTTTTGATCTTTTATTTTTTGTTTTATTTTTATTTATTTTTTTTTCACGAATTTTTTAACTCTTCAGAAATACAACCGATGCGTCTGAACCTTCTAGAAACTTCTAGAAACAAAGAACCAATCCAGAGTCAGTCTATAAAAAGTTACTAATAAATTGTCGTAGGCGTAAAAAAAACGAAGCTGTGGATAAGGAGAGAGAATAAGAAATCTTTACGGCTCGTGTTGCGACTGGATAACAATGTTGTGCCGTAATTCCTGTCATCCCGTCAGGTGAAAAGATACTTGAATGCTGAATGGGCATTTGGCACTTGAACAAAGCAGTAGCGTGTCACCCAGGCCCTCACCCGAGGCCAAAAAGGCGGACACACCTCGACCATACCATACTCCTCGAAGCGGATACTAAACAGCAGTCAAGCATTTATCAGTAATGTAAGAGTTATAGATATAAATATTAAGTGATAGATAGATAGATAGATAGATAGATAGATAGATAGATAGATAGATAGTCAGACTGGAATACATAGATAGATAGATAGATAGATAGATAGATAGATAGATAGATAATCAGACTGGAACAGATAGATAGATAGATAGATAGATAGATAGATAGATAGATAGTGTTGAAACTTGACTAATGCATGGAATAATAATACAACACAAAATGTACTTAGAACAAAATGTATTGAAACAAGAAAGTGTACACAATATTTACATATAGTCTTTTGTATATTCCTGGTAAGACCGTTCCTGGAGAATGTGTTGACTGAGTCGCAGTCGGGCAGAGTCTCTGGATTGAATCTCTTGATTCCTCCTCTCGTCTTCCCGGTACCGACCATATTTATATGGTCGGTACTCTACTATGCAAATTAGGTGGATCCTACCACAATAGATAGATAGATAGATAGATAGATAGATAGATAGATAGATAGATAGATAGATACCTTTCCAGATTATATTAGTGTATAAATGAGTGTAAAGAACCGGACTAGAATTCGAACACGGATTTTGGATTTCTTATTCTGATCCGATACCCATTACACCACCTGCACATCCTAGATATGAACAGAATGAGATAGACAGATGGATAGATGCACTAAAGTATAAGGCTACATTAAAAACGTAGTTATATCCATAATACAATAGCGGAATTGTAAAAATCATATACGCAAAAAATAATTACTTTTCCACAAAATATCCTTTCTTGTCACTGCACTTAATCCAACCTAAAATGTAAATGTAAAATTGTATTTTTGACAGAATTCTCTGGCTAATATCTATCATATGCAGTCAGGACGTTATGCAGAAAAGAATTGTTCAATTCAAACGGTTTTTGATGCATATAAAGTGCGAAAATGTTTTCAGCTATCTCACTTCTTCTTTCTTTTATGTGCCGTGTCCCTTCAGAACGTAGACGATCATGGCCCTCCACATCTTTCTATCTTTTTGTTATTTCACCCAAAGCCTATCCTACCATCCATTTACTCAAGTACATCAAGCTTTCCTCTGTCCACCTTTCCCTCAATCTGTCCTGTGAGTATTAGATTTTCCAAACCGCCTTATTACGTGCCCCTGAGATTTCAACTGTCTCTTTCTGATGTTAAATATAAGTTTTCATTTTGTTTTTTCTCTGAAGTGTCGTCATTGCTCACATGTTCGATCCATGATATCTTCAGTATCCTTATGTAAAACACGTCCTGGGTATGACGATAAACTACGTCTAGCAGCAAGGTCTCTGATCAGGAGGTTTTGAGGAGCGTGAAATCACCTCTTAATTGCTGGTATTCCCAGGTCCTTCCTGATCAGGGTGGTAGCACCTGTTAGGGTCCCAGCTATGGGCAAATAGTTAACCACCCAAACTGGGATTAAAACACTATGAAAATGTAAATAGGTTTTAATACCGGAAATACTTCGTAAAAAAAATTATTACCAGCTATACATTTCTGAAAAAAAAAAAATATATATATATATTACCCGCTATAACTTTTTGAAAAAATATTATCAGCTATACATTTTTTGAAGAAAATATTACCAGAAAAAATTTTGTCGGCATTAAATAACCCACTGAGGTGTTGATATGCCTTCTGTAGAACGACATTTTTGTTGCTTCAAGTCTCTTCTTTATCTTTGAGGACATTGTCCAGCATCCGCTGCCATCGAGGAAGACAGATATCATGTAACAGTTCAATACTCTTTTCTTTGTTTTAAACAACATTTTTCTCTGCTTGGCTTTTGGAAGGCATCTTTAGTCATCCCAATACATCTTCGGATCTCAGTAGAGCACTCTCCGTCCTCTGTTATATATATATATATATATATATATATATATATATATTATAATATCTCTCTCTATATATATATATTACTCTTTTGAGCACACAGACACACAGACACACATATATATTGCTTGTGTTGGAGTGATATATATATATGTGTGTGTGTGTGTGTGTGTGTGTGTGTGTGTGTGTGTGTGTGTGTGTGTGTGCTCAATACAATGTAGAGTAATATATAGAGATTATATATATATATATATATATATATATATATATATATATTTATACAAATATTTAATGGCTCTGGCCAAAACCTTCACCACGATAATCAACTTTCACGTGCTAGTGGGCTGTCAGTTCCTAGGAACTGATCTGCCTGAGCCTCATACGTCGATATATATATATATATATATATATATATATATATATATATATATACCGTGCACCATTGCGCCGGACGGCTTGGTGGTTGAATCTCGGCTGACACCAATTCGGATGTCTAGCCACACTGAAGAGCTGTGAAAACAGCGAAACAGTCTGTCTGTGGATGACTTATATATATATATATATATATATATATATATTATTCTAGGATCATTTTCCAACTTATTCAAGATGATCTTGAACACGAGTAAATAAATAACTCTACTGTTTAATAAATAAACGGAGCGTCTACTCAGATATGAGTGTCCACTAAAAATAACGTTTAAAGTGATAAAAATCTGTCGGATTAATAAAAAAAAATATTCTAAAATTCTCTTTGCTTACGTTTGGATACGAACCTCTGCCGATATTAAAAACTTCGGGAGATTCTATGAGGAGAGAAAACTTCGCTTGAAGACATAAAATTTGGGTCCCCTGTCCCACTCCTCTTCGTGGCTAAGTTAATTAAAGCGTGCCGGGCACAGCGGTAGCCTTCCTTTACCCTGACAGACTCAGGTTCAAATAGTGAGAGTTTAAAAATTTAATAAGATTTCTTGAACATTCAAGCCGACAGAAGACAATAAACTAACACATTGTTTAATAAATAAACAGAGTAAATAATAACAATTTGCCGGATTAATAATAATAATAATAATATATTCGTGCGTGCGTGTGTGTGTGTGTGTGTGTGTGTGTGTGTGTGTGTGTGTGTGTGTGTGTGTGTGTGTGTGTGTGTGTGTGTGCTAAAAACGTCCTCAGCTCAAACACGACAGGATTCCGAAAGAAATTCGGATTTTTGGTGCAAAGTTTAGGTAAATTTTATAAAAGTAGGTCAGTGGGATAACTACAGGCCTCCACCATACGTACATGCAAAAAATATATATATATATATATATATATATATATATGCATGTATCTTTACACCTTTATATATATATATATATATATATATATATATATATATATATGCATGTACCTTTACACCTTCGCCTCCCCTGACCAAGGAAATATACAGAAGAAAATAATGTCATTGTTGTTTTGCTGTTTCGTTATCATTGTGTTTTACGTTTAGCGACTTTTTGTTGCTTGTTGCGGCTGTTGCCCGCGTCAGGTTACAATCCACGACGATCCTCCCGTTACAAATTGCTTTTTCCTAAGAAGACTGACACGTCAATTCCAGGGTACCGAACGACACAAGATGACCGCTGTTTTTTTTTCGTGGTCTAAAACAGATAACACATTCAAATGTGTCCGTATTGTTCCTAAATGAAAAAATACAAAAAAAAAAAAAAAAAAAACCCAACTTCAGACGCCATTGTCCGTGCGTTCACGGGATTTTCGAGCTGTGAGCCGGCTAGCATCTTACCTGGGTGTTATTAAGTGTGATGCTGAGTCATTGTAGGTTATTCTTTTTTGCTTTTTGGGAATAACCCAAAAGAAGGTGCTGATAAGATGAAGTATGGAGGGATAGAATAAAGGTGAAAGAAGACGAACAAAAAAAAACAGATTAAGAAAAAAAGAGGAAGGAAAAATAGAATGAAGAAGAAGAAGAAGAAGAAGAAGAAGAAGAAGAAGAAGAAGACGACGACAAGGGAGAAGGAGATAAAAAGGAACAAGCGTGAACGAAAGCGACATATGGTGAAATTTAAGAAGCAAAGAAGAAAAAAGGAGGAGGAGGAGGAGGAGGAAGAAGAGGAGGAAGGGGAAGGAAAACTCGTAAACGAACGAGCCATGAAGTGAAATAACAAAGAGCAAGGAAAAGAAGAAAAAAGTAAAAAAGGAAGGAAAGGGAGTTTTTGAAGAAGAAGAAGAAGATGAAGAAGATGAAGAAGAAGATGAAGAAAGGAAGGAAGGGGGGTTGCAGAAGAAAAAGCAGAAGGATGGGAAGGTTGAAGAAGAAGGAGAAAAATTAAAAAGAAGAAGAAGAAGAAGAAATTCAAAATGAAGGAAGGGGAGGTTGCAGAAGAAGAAAAAGAAGGATGGGGAGGTTAAAGAAGAAGAAGAAGAAGAAATAATTAAAAAAGAAGGAAGGGGAGGTTGCAGAAGAAGAAAAAGAAGGAAGGGGAGGTTGAAGAAGAAGGAGAAGAATTTAAAAAAGTAGAAGAAGAGGAAGAAAAAACAACAGCGACATCAGCAGTGGAGACGATGAATAAGAACGATGCAGAAAAAAAAACAACGATAGAAAAAGAGAACGATAGAGAAAAAGAACTGCAACAATAAGAACAAAGAAGAAAAAAAAGAAGAACGAATGGAGAAAGAAATAACAACAACATAGAACAATAGAGAAGAAAGAAGATACGAGAAAAAAATAAAGAAGAAAAACCATAATGAAGAAGAAGAAGAGCAAGAAGAAGAAGAAGAAGAAGAAGAGCATGAAGACGAAGAAGAAGAAGAAGAAGAAGAAGAAGAAGAAGAAGAAGAGCAACAACGAAAAGAATAATAATAGAAAAGAACAACAGAGGAGAAAGAAGATAAAGAAAAAGATGAAGATGATAATAATGATGATGAAGATGAAAGAAGAAGAAGGAAGGAAGGAAGGAAGGAAGGAAGGGGAGGTTGAAGAAGAAGGAGAAAAATTTTAAAAAGTAGAAAAGGAAGAAAAGACAACAGCGACATCAGCAGTGGAGAAGATGAAGAAGAACGATGCAGAAAAAAAACAACGATAGAAAAAGAGAAAAAGAACTGCAAGAAGAAAAAGAAGAAGAAAAAGAAGAAGAAAAAGAAGAAGAAGAAGAAATGAACTGAAGAAAAACAACAATAGAAAAGAAAAAGAATAACAACAACAAAACCTACATTATTTTGATGATGACCACATATTGTCTTCATATTTATTGACACAAATACTAAGCACGTTATAGATTGCTTCACCGCTATCCGCGTCAAAGATAGACGCCATGACAGTTTCCTCTATGTTGTCGGCGTAGTAGATGTCTTCGTTACTTTCGATGTCATCGTCGTCGTCCATTGTGTCATCTTGGTCTTCTTCCTCAAAAATAGGAAACATAAGACATTCATTGCCAGAACAGACAGTCCTACTGTCAGTTGAAATCTATAATATCTTTTTTTTAAAACAATTGTTCAGGAAAATAGTTTTCTGAAGTCCACTAACTGTTATCGCTCTTTCCGATATTGATGGGGCTTTCCTTCCTAACCTTTTGCTTGAAGCAGTGTGGAATGTCAACATCTTGATTATATGATAATTTTCTTTTCGTGTTACATGTGATATTCATTTTAGTTGTTGTTATATAAAATTCTCAAGTGATGTAGTTTCTGTTATTTGGTTCAGTTCTTTGTGATTTTGTAGCGCCAGTCAATGATGTTCGAAACATGATAGCCCTACCTAAAAAGCTCGAAGCCATTTTTTAAAAAAGATGGCATCTTCACTGCCTGTCAGGACAGCAAAATAGATTTTTTTAGGCTCTTTGATTATATTCAGTGCGTGGATGTAGTATTCATGCCCACTTGTGTCTTACGCCACTAACAAAATAATAGCCACTGTTAGTTCATATATTTCTATAATCTTATAAATATAAAATTATTCTTGTAAATAAACAAGGTAATAATTAACAGTATTTAACATCTTTGTTGTCATTTCTCAAGAGAAAAAAATGTATAAATCCTGTTTTTATATGTTTGAGTTTTATAAAATTCTTAAAGTAGTTTTTTTGAAACAATCAAAATTGCCAGGGGAGTATAAAGTAATAGCCGTGTCAAGAGAAAATCCGCCTTTTTGACATACCTACTTTTGCGTGTACTTATGTTCAAATTCATAAAAAAAAATAAATTGAAAGTAAAGTGAGAGAAAAAAAGAAAGTATAAATCCAGATTTATACGTTTGGGTTTTATTAAAATACTTAAAATATATTTTTAAAGCAATAGAGGAAAGTTGGTTCACTGTGTTGTGACAGAAAACTTTTGTCAGAATCCATCTTGCACATTTACAAATCTACCATTTTTGGTCTCACACTGTTGACCTGAGATGGAATAGTTACGCTGAATCAATAGCTTCATCTAGCGCAAGGAAAGATAGTTCTCTATGTTGCAACAAAAAGTTTTTCTCGCCCGAATCCATCCTTCAAATTTATAAATGGTATTTATCAATCCACCCACGGGGATCGAATGTGGCACAAGGCCTTTTTAATGTGGGTATCTCTGAGCCCGTAGGCCCAGCCAAAAATAAATAACCATCCAAACCCGCCCATGCATGGAATATTGCTGTCATATATTGTCTGTAGCCCCCGCTGTACGTCTTAGGGTCCTCAACTTATATGCAATATAGTTGGCCCTGATCCGACATCTCATTTACAGTCGCTCTCTCACAGACGTGCCGTCGCCTCCCTCTGTCTTTTCTACAAATACTTTCACGGTAACTGCTCCGACGAGCTATTTTCGCCAGTTCCCAAACTGCATGAATTTAAACGTGCCACTAGGTCGGCATCTCAGTCCCACCCTTTCACTGTCTAAAAGGTTAAATGAAGCCGCCTCTTCTACTCCAATAGCTTCATGTCTCGCACTTCCCGTCTGTGAAACTCCCTTCCTCTTACTTGCTTCCCTGATAGCTATAATCTCCAACTATTCAAATGCAATATCAATCGACATCTCCAGATTCCTTGATATATTCCCCATCCATCTCTTCATCCTCTTTCACGACTCTTTACTCTTGCTCCCACTCTCTGTAGCCCCTTGTATGCTAGTGGCACTCCCGCCTTGCTTGGGGTGAAAAGCTTTTTAAAAAAGTGTCCGTGCATTAAATACTGTTGTCATATCTGGTCAGGTGCCTGACTTGGCATCTCAACTTCAATCACTTTCTCACAGATGTGATGTGGCTTCCCTCTGTCTTTTCGATAAATATTTTCATGCCAACTGCTCAGACGAGCTTCTTTCCCTGGTGCCGCGACTACATGAATTGAAGCATGCTACTAGATTGGCATCTAGGTCCCACCCATTTACTGTTTAAATAGTTAAATGTAACCGCCACTTCTGCTCCAACAGTTTCTTTTTCTCGCACTTTTTGCCTGTGGAATTCCCTTCCGTTTACTTGCTTCACTGATAACTAAAATCTTCAAAAATTTTAATGCAACGTCAATCGTCATCTTCTGTCTTTTTGAAACCCGTTCATCTTTTATCCTTTCCTCAATCCCCACCCCCTATACCTAGTCTTTTCTTTCACTTTCACTCTCGGTAACCCCCTGAGTACTAATAGCACCCCTGCCTTGCTTGGGGGGAAATGATTCAAAATAAATTACCGAGGAAGTATACAGTGACAACGGTGTCAGAAAAGAAATAAACGTCCTTTTGATAAACTGTTTTATTTTTCATTTTGGTGGTGTCTTATGCTAATTTACCCACGCACGCATGGACTCTCCCAGCTATAAATAGGAGCAGGTACTGCCTTTTGAAGAGGGAAATTTCCAGCCGTCAACGCTGGGAGTCGGACCGAACAGTCTTGCTGTAACACTCTCGTTTGTATATGTTTGTATTTCGGTTTCTGTTAATATATTTGTTTAACTCAATTCCTTTCTTGTGTCCTTATTTCTGGCCCTAACAAGGCCACAACAAGATGTTTATTTATTCATTTTGCCTTTTTTTTTAATTTTTGGTGAACAATTGTTAAACTTTTCCGCATGTTTCTACTAATACAATAACATATCCTTTGCTTAATTTAAATTGGTCGAGAAGATTATTCAATGAAATCCCACCTTACATTATAGCCATCGACCTGACACATTTTCCATTTCAATTAATTAATCCAATTACTTTCATTTAATTACAATTAAGATAATGTTTCTCACTTCAATAAAATATATATTACGATTTTTGTTATAATAGGAGTAAATAGGTTCGCCTATCGTCCTGTTCACACTCCTCCCCTGTCTTCTGAACAGAAGTAAAGATCTATCCCTCGTTACCTGTTTAGGATTGGGTTTCCTGTTCCTTCTAAAGTCTACTTCAACTCTATTTTTCTAGCGTCTCTACCTAAACTCTGAAATTTCATTATTTTTTTTCCTCAATAGGAGTAGATGGGTTTGCCTATCGTTCGGTTTACACTTCTCTCCGGTCTTTTGAACAGGAGTAGAGGTTTATCCCTTGCATCATGCTTAGGGGGTAGGTTTCCGGTTCCTTCCAAAGTATTCTCGTTCTCTTTCACTCGCATTAGTTCCTTGCGTCTTAGCGGCATTATCGCCTTCCTTGGGGTGAATTGATTTAAAAAAAAAAAATAAAAAATAAAAGAGAGATTTCAATTTAAAAAAGAAAAAAAAAAAACTCAACAACGCTAATTTAATGATGCCTTGAAAATAATTGCTTTTTTGTATCAGTCCGGAAACTAGGTTGCTTATCCTACGATGATCTATCTTTACAAGAGCCAAATTAAACCAAAAAATGGAGTACTGCTCCCATATCCCAGCCCTCACTTTTCCAACCTTGAGTTTAAAAGCGTTGACGCGACCTTGTGGGTGCTGAATTATTTCCCGCCCTGCAACCCCCTTGCACAGATGAAACGTCGCAAGCCTCTCTTTAATATACCGCGATTTCCATGGCAAATGTTCTGACGCGCTACAGTCGGCAATCCCGGCACCACTTCCCTCAAGTCTGACCTTCACAGCTAAGATCCGTCATGACATATACACTAGTAGGAATCACCTTTTCTTCAAGTCTAGAATTAACCGCTTACCTTTCCTATATATCCTCATAATCTGCACTTCTTACCGTCTCCCCATCCGCTCTAGCGTCACCCACATTCGGTAACCCTCTGCCTTGAGTGACACTCGGGCCTTGTACTAGGTGAAAAAATTAGTAAGAACAAAATGAAAACAGGAGAATGACTATTGGTGTTTCTTGATATGAGTTGCGATCTTTTTTCTTCATAACTTTGCCAAAGCAGTGGGTCAAACAAGTAATTTAATGGAACCCCCTGGAGTGAAATTAAAATGCAAGGATCCGTGAAGCCAGGAGTTAATCTTCAATTCGCGAGGTTAAGTTTCATGACGAGTAAAATTGGCTTGTTTCACGCCCACACGCCCACCACCACAAAACACGTGTACGCTCCTGTAATCTATATACCACTTATATATATATATATATATATATATATATATATATATATACCACTTATATATATATATATATGTGTGTGTGTGTGTGTGTGTGTGTGTGTGTGTGTGTGTGTGTGTGTGTGTGTTGTATGTGGGGGTAAATTATACGTGTATCTGGATGTATATAAATATGCAAAAGTGATACATAAATATGTGTGTGTGTTCAGCACCTGAAAATTGTGTTCTACATGAAATTCCAGTATGTATATACTTAATAATAGCTTTGTTGTACTACATTCAGAACTGTTTTATTAAGACCAGCTATTTATTCACAATTATTTATATATATATATATATATATATATATATATATATATAGTTGGATAGATGTGAGTTTGTGACCTGGGTTTCACGCTTTAGCGATCGTCAGACAACCAGGGTCACAAACTCACATCTATCCAACTAAATATGTTAGCTCTATCTCTGATATTGAGCGCTTTCTAATAAGTACCGCGCATATAATATATAAATAATTATACATATATATATTTATTTATATTTATATTTACATATATATATATATATATATATATATATATATATATATATATATATATATATATATATATATATTAAACTCTCAAAGTATGTGTGTGTGTGTGTGTGATCGGATGTTGTTTAAGCGTTTCCACAGTTTTCATCCGATTTTTTGTTTCATAGATAATTCTTCAGTGCCGGTTTTGAGTCCAAATTGCCTGGAAAAAAATTACAACCTTGAAGGTGAAGAATCGAAAAAGCTACAAAAAACAAAGGCAAAAATTAATGTCAGTAAAAAACAACGTACAAATCAATTTAGAAAGTTGAAATCTAACGCAAAAGATTATTAGAATTATAAAAAAATAATTATATTATAAATAAAAATTATCATCGTATATTATTATTACGAAGGTCCATGAAAGCGGTTTCTTCCTTGCAAGATATAGAATGCAAAAACGGCCCTTTTCAGGGCCACCCCCCATTCAAATTGTTACCCACCCCCCATTTCAGGATGTACATCATTTGCACCCAATTGTTGTTACTAATATTGATTTTCGGGTGGGCTGACTTTAAACTTAAACTGAACACCAAAAATTCCCAGTAATGAAACACCCGGTCGAAGACAGGTTATACTGCTAGTATATATATATATATATATATATATATATATATATATATATATATATATATATACAGAGAAAGGTACCCAAAACATTTTAAACGTCTTTTATGAATAAAATATGATCCCTTTTTTTAAAGATCATTCTATTTTGGTGTGGCAATAATAATCTGTTATATATATATAAAGAAATATTCTTAATAGTAAGAATGTTTTTAAATCGGCAAGAATTTTTCTGTTTGACATTGTGACTCCGGATTGATTTCAGGGATTGCAAATTATGTGTGTGGGTGTCTGTGTACGCATATATATTTATAATCGTGTGTGTATGCATGCGTGCATTTGTATATTTGCATATATCTACACATATATGCTTATATCTGTGTGTCTCTCTCTATCCCTCTCTTTCCCCCTCTCTCTCTTTCTCCATATATATATATATATATATATATACATACATATATATATATATATATATATATATATATGTATATATATATATATATATATATATATATATATTTATATATATATATATATATATATAT
>CAHIKZ030003496.1:1037500-1055000 GCA_903632075.3 Acanthosepion pharaonis
AAAAATAAACAATAATGGCGAGTCCCAAATAAAATAGGAAGATTCTGTAGCGTCAATGTTAGTTGAAAGAAATATTAGAGAGGAGATCTAAATACTGGCAGTGTGTTGCGTGAAGGAAATTTAAATTTAAAACTACTAGTCAACGTCGAGTAACAAGCACATGAATTTACGTTGATATGAAAATTTTTCAAAAAGAAAGAAAGAAAAAAATTATTATATCAAAAACAAAAAATGAATGATGGTAAAAAAGAAAGAAAGAAATGAATGAATTATTATATGAGAAATGACAGAAGAATGACCTTACAACAGAAATAAAGGGACTGAAAAAGAAAGAAACAAAGAAAGAAAGAAAGAATGAATGAGCGTTCTTAAACGAGAAAAAATGAAACAAACACAGAAAGAAAGAATGAGGTTAAGAAAGAAAGAAAGAAAGAAAGAAAGAAAGAAAGAGAGACAGACAGACAGACAGACAGACAGAAATGATTAAAACAAAAAAGAAAGAAAGAAAGAAAGAAAGAAAGAATGAATGAGCGTTCTTAAACGAGAAAAAATGAAACAAACACAGAAAGAAAGAATGAGGTTAAGAAAGAAAGAAAGAAAGAAAGAAAGAAAGAGAGACAGACAGACAGACAGAAATGATTAAAACAAAAAAGAAAGAAAGAAAGAAAGAAAGAAAGAAAGAAAGAATGAATGAGCGTTCTTAAACGAGAAAAAATGAAACAAACACAGAAAGAAAGAATGAGGTTAAGAAAGAAAGAAAGAAAGAAAGAAAGAAAGAAAGAGAGACAGACAGACAGACAGACAGACAGAAATGATTAAAACAAAAAGAAAGAAAGAAAGAAAGAATGAGATCAAAACAGAAAGAATGAGGAAAAAGAAACAAACACAGAAAGTAAGAATGAGATTAAGAAAGAAAGAAAGAAAGAAGTAAATGAAGAAAGAAAGAAAGAAAGAAATAAGTAAATAAATAAATAAAGAGAGAAAGAAAGAAAGAAATGGGTTAAAAAAGAAAAATGAAAGAATTGAATGAATAAACATAAAGCAAGAATGAGATCAAAACAGAAAGAATGACTGTGGTTAAGCATGATGAAAATGAAACAAACGCAGAAAGAAAGAATGAGATTAATACAGAAAGAAAGAAAGAAAGAAAGTGATTAAAACAGAAGAAAGAAAGAAAGAAAGAAAGAAAGAAATACTGATACAAACCAGAAAGAAAGAGTCCCCAAATTTCTGCAAAAAGCATCAATTTTACGTCAGCTCACCGATACTAAGCAGCAATGAACCTGATCAGTCCTTAGATCAGTGACTCTCTCAAGAACACCTGGTATTCTAAATCCAGCTTTGTGGTTTTGTACAAGAGAAAACTCAAAAAGAAAATAAAGGCGCTCATAGAGAGAAAGATTTTCAGTTTTATAGCAATCGATAGCAACTTCACCGGTAATTCACATTTATTAGTAAATTCTTTTGCCATTAACAGCTTCCCTACTTTGACCCAGAGACAATTAATAGTAGTAACTATGTAAAATTAGATAGATAGATAGATAGATAGATAGATAGATAGATAGATGATAGATATGCAGAACTAAAGAAAGAAAAGAAAGAAAGAAAAAAAAAGAAAAGAAAGAAAGAAAGAAAGAAAGATATGAATGAAAGAAAAAAAAACAAACAAATGCACAAACGGTGATAGATAGATAATAGATAGAAGATAGATAGATAGATAGATAGAAATGAACAGAAAAAAAAGAAAAGAAAGAAAGAGAAAGAAAGAAAGAAAAAAGATATGAAGGAAGGAAAGAAAAAACAAATGCACAAACGGTGATAGATAATAGATAGATAGAAGATAGATAGATAGATAGATGAATATGAACAGACTAAGAAAGAAAGAAAGAAAGAAAGAAAGAAAGAAAGAAAGATATGAATGAAGGAAAGAAAAAACAAATGCACAAACGGTGATAGATAGATAGATAGATAGATAGATATGAACAGACTAAGAAAGAAAGAAAGAAAGAAAGAAAGAAAGAAAGAAAGACAGAAAGAAAGAAAGAAAGAAAGTAAGAAAGAAAGAAAGATATGAATGAAGGAAAGAAAAAACAAATGCACAAACGGTGATAGATAGATAGATAGATAGATAGATAGATAGATAGATAGATATGAACAGACTAAGAAAGAAAGAAAGAAAGAAAGAAAGAAAGAAAGAAAGACAGAAAGAAAGAAAGAAAGATATGAATGAAGGAAAGAAAAAACAAATGCACAAACGGTGATAGATAGATAGATAGATAGATAGATAGATAGATAGATAGATATCAAAGGAAATAGCAAAGAAACCGACCGACAGTTATCCAAGCGAATTATTGTAGCGACTCTTCTCCATTTTCAACCTCTTTCCTCTTTTGCCACTTATCTTTCGCGCGCTTTCCGCCATTAGCCCGTTATCTTTGTTCGTCGCACAAGCGCCCGCCTAATTTATTGTTGTATCCAAACAGAGCCAATTGTCCAACCAATAACCTCACAAACGCCTTGCCTGACCTTCCATGACGTGTAATGTTAACGGTGCCAAAGCAATGGCCTTCGACATCACACTCTCTCGCGTTTACCTAAGCCTTATTATGATAATGACACAGCATTTGAGAGTTTTTATTCTTGTCGGTTTGGGAATCGTCACAATTATTGTTGTTATTGTTGTTGTCTTGCCAATTCTTTTAACTCCCTGACTTTTTGCACCATCTATTCTTTAATATAAAACAGTGTGACTTTAGATATTGATTGGCTAAGCAGCCTGGTCTCCCCTACTTAATCATTATGGTAACATGAAACAATAGTCGATAGCAATAAGCGAACATGTCTTGTGTTACCATAATGCGGTTTATCGTTAAGTATTTATCGGTCAGGCAGCCTGGCCTGCTCTACTTAGTCATTATGGTAATATGAGGCATTAGTCGACACCAATAATCGAACGGGCCACGTAACAACGAAATATATCATTGATTTTTTTTTTATATTTTTAATTCTTTTGCGGGGGGGTAGCATTCTTTTGGCTTTTTTTATGTTAAGTTTAGATAAATTCGGTGCAGCCCTCAGTATTTACATAAGAGGATAGATATATTGAAAATGCTTTCAAGTTCCACTAGAATCGAAGGGAGACAACTCATATCGAGTTCATTATAAAACCCATATTGTTTCTCTCTCTCTCTCTCTCTCTCTCTCTCTCTCTCTCTCTCTCTCTGTGTGTGTGTGTGTGTGTGTGTGTTCGTTTATATATGGGATCGGATTTCCTACATTTTTCAACCGATTTCAACAAAACTTCAATTTTTTTGGCAGGTAGTGTTTCTTATTGTTTTGCACACTTTTTTCTTTATTTTTACATTCAGAATGCTTTAAAAATTCCATTTACAAGACAATTGTTTATAATAAAATTCTATTCAATCGTTAGACTCATAACGATTGAAAACAAAGTTTTTGTTTGAGTTTGGGTTTGACCAATTCGTAAAAAAAAACAAAAAACAAAACAAAGCAAAAAAAAACTAATTAAGACATGCGTGTCCGTCAACCTTAAACAATAATCTTTGTCAATTTTATTTTTCAGACTTTATGATGGTCGATACTTGATCTATCTCTTACTGTTACATCCCCGGGCAACGCCGGGCTCTACTGCTAGTTATATCATATTCAGTGCAAAAAAAAGGCTCGTAAAATAGTTTAAAAGTAATTTCGTAATTAAGCATCCTCCCCTAACATAGCCCACCTTGTTAATCGTCATCTGTTCAGACAGCAGAAGCCGTACAATCCGTATTAGATTAACTGGCGAAGAGGAGATAAATAATGTCGCCATATCTAGAATGGAGAAGATGAGATCGGTGAGAAACCTTGCGAAGTGATGCCGATTAGATGAAGTAAGACAACTGCCAAGAGGGCTGATCTGCTGAAGAAATACGAGAGTAAATAAAAATTTATCCGAATTTTCGCCATAACATATCTTTAGGTTTATCACACAACCTTCTGCTCATGCGTGCTTATAGTTGGTACTATTCCGGTCACGTGATCGAAGTTTGAGATTGATTGCGCCAGTTTTCTTACTTCTGTCACAGTGCAAACATGGCCGCTCCGCAAGCAGTGTAAACCAAGAAGGAACAAAGAGCAGTGATTTGATTTCTCTGGTTGAAAGGTGTGTCAGGGGCTGAAATTCATTGCAGGCTTTAAACACAATGCAGCAACAGTGCATTACTGCATAGTGTGTATGAGCAGATTGAGAAGTTTAAAAGTGACCGGACAAGTATGATGCACAAAGGATGAGGATGCTGGTCAACCTCCATCACTGATGAGAAGATTTAGCAAGCTTGAGAGATGGTGAATCAGGGAGTTATCATCGCTGATATAACATGTTCCCTGCAGAATCAGATCATTTCTCTTTGTTCCTCCTTGGTGCACACTGCTAGCAGAGTGGCCATGTTTACACTGTAACAGCAGTAAGAAAATTGCTGTGATCAAGCCCAAACTTCAATTACATGACCACAATAGTACTAATTATAAGCACACATGAGCAGAAACCTGAGATAATTTTTGACATCCTCGTATTTAAGTTTTTAAGAACTGCTACTTTCTAGAAAACTCCCACATTGATGCTTTCCTGAACGCTACAATCTCTATCTCTTTAAGCCTAGGGTTAATCATTATGTATCCTTCATAATTTTCACTCCCTACTTACATTTATATCATAAAACTCCTTCAATAACCCTCTACTTTGACTGGCTCTTGGGCCTTGCATTAGGTGAACATTAGTATAAAAAAAATGAAACGTCAATATCTGTTGGCATCATTCATTATCTAAAAATAAGTTCTAGAAATTTGAAGCATTTTTTTTAAATGAGGGATTATCATTAATATATGCTTTGCTATTCAGGTAAATGTTTCTGCCAGTGTACCCTTTAGCCTTCTTCAGATGTTTTTGTTCTAAAGTTGTTATGAAGGTGATCAAGCCCAAACTTCAATTACATGACCACAATAGTACTAATTATAAGCACACGAGCAGAAACCTGAGATAATTTTTGACTTATCCTCGTATTTAAATTTTTAAGAACTGCTATCACTCCCACACAGATGCTTTCCTGAACACTACAATCTCTACCTCTTTAAGCCTAGGGTTAATCATTATGTATCCTTCATAATTGTCACTCCTTACTTCACAATCTCCTTCTGCGACGGTAAGTCAAGGTTTATATGCACATTCGTCATAACATATCTTTAGGTTTATCATAATGTCTTCTGCTCATGCGCGCTTATACTTGGTACTATTATGGTCACGTGATCGAAGCTTGAGATTGATCGCACCAGTTTTCTTACTTCTGTTACAATGCAAACATGTCCGCTCCTCTAACAGTGTGCACCAATGAAACTGACTAGGCTCGACGTTGCTTAACTTCGGTGATCGTACGAGTACCGGTGTTTCAACATGATATGGCCGTAAGCCTAAAGCTTTGCAGTTCTAGCATTTTGTCCATTTCATTGCAGTCCTTCTATTCTGTGATAGTTTCGCCTAAGCTTCAGGGTCCCTGGTCCTAGAGGCGCCCCTGAAACAACTTTGTTAATGAGTGATTTTCTCAACAAAATCAGTGTTTTTTTAAGTGTTTGTTATTAAAATAAAGCGGTTTTTGAGACACCATCTTAAGCCAATGGGTTGAATTAGTGTTATACTGGAACATACATATTCTATTGTTAATAGACTCTCCCACATATAATAAGTAGTAGTTGTAGCAGTCGCCAGTGGGCTGAGTGAGTTGGTGAGTCAGTCGATGTCGGACATTAAAGTATCAACCACTACAACTAGATTGCTGCGTCATTAACTATTATAACAAGTTCCTTTTTAGGACCGACTTAGTGAAATACAAGCCTTCACTGTGAAACTACTCTATAACAATTAGCTAATGTTAGAATCTTAAAATATGCTCTAATACCCATTTCATATGGCCTCAAAATTGCCCTGTAATTGGCCAAATTCAAACAATTTCTTGAGGGCTTTCATCGATCGAGTCCCCAGCTGTATGGGCTAATTGAACCCGCTAGAATCTATTCATAGCCTACATTTTGGCAGGTTGATCATTGTATATATTGTTGCTGGTTGAGAAGGGTCCCCTATATCTGTTTAAGCTTCAGAGCCCCCAAAATACAGGTTAGCCATTATTAATTATCAATTATTTTTTTTATTCAAACTCAGAAAGAAGCGAATCGGATAATCTACGTTTTTTGTTTTGTTTTTTGCCAAAATTAAAAAAAGTCTGTTTATTCCGGTAGCAGAAAATTCTGAAATCTTGGAACCGATGGATCCTTTGAGCATGTTTCTTGGCTATTGAAGACCATCTCTTGCAGGTAACTGTCGGTAATTTTAATTGATAAAGTGATAGTCCGTTGGAGAGATGTCTGATGAGTAAATAATGCAATGCAGATTTTCGTAGCCTAGTTTCTGCAGAGTCATCTGTGTGTCATGCGAGAAGATCTATAGAGACGAAAAGAGAATAACGCAGTTCTTTCTGCATTTTGTCAATGCCTTGGAATTACTTCTATGCTAAATTCGCTTCAAGAATGATTCCATTTGCCGACCATAAACTTTTCATTCCAAGCACACCGCCACAAAATAAAAAAAAACGTGAGAAGGGGAGATAAATCAGTATGCGTGACGCTAAACTTCAAAAAAGAAACACACTACGCCTTCATGGCTTCACGCTTTCTACTGACATGAAATGGAGCGACTATATCAAATCAGCTGCTTCGTCTATTCCAAGGAAAGTTGGTTCACTGTGCTAAAAATGTTTTCTCCTCAAAACTCCATCTTGCATATTTATAAATCTACTTATTGCCACATCTGGTTAGGCGCTCCTGATGTACATTAGGACAGGTTGATTTTTCACTTCTTTTAGTAAATCCACATTGCACTCGGTCTAAAAACTGGGGTTTGATGTGATAAGTACTGCTACCAATAAATAGATACATAGCTTTTACTAATTTCTGAGCATTTACTTTTAAATATAATCTGAAAAAGTGTACACAAATACCTAATTTCTGTAGGTTTTTTTTTTTTTTTTTTTTGCTACAATCTGACTTTAGCATTTTTCAAGAATTAATCCAAATTTAATATCCAAGTTGATATCTTTTGTATTAGATACATTGAATACATTATATATTCAAACCAGAATTCTATGAATCACCACAAGAAAAATATGTAATTATTATTATTGTTGTTGTTGTTGTTGTTGTTGTAGTATTGGAAAAGTATGGTGGAATAATAGATAGCGAATCGGATTGAGGAATCGGAAGGCCGAGTTCGAATCCCAGTCGAATCCATTACATTCACTTACGTGCTAATACTCTTGGGAAAGGAATGAATCTTCTTCTTCTCCCCTGCCCGCGCAAACTATGGGTAAATAGCAAGAAAAGATCGGGTTCTATAGCCTTGCATGGCAACTGGTCTACCGCAGAAAAAAATGGCAACCTACAGCGTGAAGAAGGAGTAATGGATATCATCTCGGATTGAGGAATCGGAGAGCCGATTTCAAATTGCAGTCGAATTCATTACATTCACTTACGTGATAATATCCTTGGGAAAGGTATGAATCCTCATCTTCTGCGCCCCCCCCCGGACAGATCGGGTTCTATAGATGGCAACTGGTCTACCACAGAAGGAAATAGCAACCTATTGCGCGGAAAAAAAATCTGCCTCGTCAGTCATGTATCGAAAGATACGTGATCGGCTAAGCGTGTATCACGCATGGCAAATAAATAACTGACTGAAAAATTGTTTAAAAAATTTGTAAAAGATTACAAAAAAGCTACTCGATGAATTTGTTAGATCGTAATTAATAAAAAGAAAAAAATAGATAAAAGTGTATATAATACCACAAATTATAAGACAAAATGTTTTAATTTTGCATTGTTTATTGAAAATCACACTAAATCTACTGCACTGGATAACATTACATTATAATATAGCTAAATTGTTCAGTATAATTTCCCTTTGAAGTAAATGAAGGTTTTATTTGATGGCGCAATGATTTAGTTATAATGTGCTTGTGCTATACATCTTGTCCATATACAATTTGTAAATCTTCAAAAAATCATAAATTTTATAAGGTTGTGCTACAAGGCTTAACTCATTTCCTCATAAAAACAGTAACAATTTGGAAAAAAATATTTTGTTTTATCGTCTCTTAGATTTTAAACAAATTTCTTCCGTTAATAATTTTTGGGCAGTCACCCATTTTAACTAAAATTTACACATTATTATGTTTTCTTTTTTGACTAGTATTTAACATGTAAATATCTTGATTAATTTATTTTTAAGCAATTTTAGTTAAATATTATTTCTCTTAGATTTTAAACGGGATTTATTAGAGTATCAATCAATATCCCAAATTATTCGTACCGTATTTTAGGAGTTTACAGTTGAGCTAGCTAGATGTCACCGTAACTTCTATGCCGACAGTTTCTTATCTCGCACCTCTCGTCTGTGGAACTCTTTCCAATCAGTTTTACTCTGCCAAAATTTAAATGCAATGTCAATCGCTATCTACTGTCCACCTGACTGCACTTTTCTCTTTTTTCTCATTAGTAATGTTTCTGTTTCTAATTAGTCTACATGTTGTAACTTTTTGCATGCTAATGGTTGTACTGCCTTGCTTGGGGTGATACTGATTTAAAAAGAAAAAAGAAAAATTGTTCAGTATAATTTCCCTGTGGAGTAAATGAAGCTCTTATTTGATGGCGCAATGATTTAGTGATAATGTGCTTATGCCATGCATCTTGTCCATATACAATTTGTAAAGCTTCAGAAAATTTTAAATTTTATAAGGGTGTGCTATAAGGTTTTCACTGATCACCGGATGCAATTTCAAAGCAAAGATTTTGAACCTAAACTTAATCTTCAAACTGGTTTCATCAAACAACAGTCATGATTTTGTAAAAAAAAGAAAGCATTTTGTGTCATGACTGCGCATGTCAAATTGAGTGCAATATCACAGTTCCAAAATCGACCTGCCCTACTGGACATCTTGAGATTCTTGACCAAAGAAGGATCAGACCTGGACTTCAGCCACTTTCTCACCGCTGTGACGTGGCTTCCCTCTGTCTTTTCTACAAATATTTTCATGGCAACTGCTTTGATGTGCTTTTTTCCATGGTTCCCCCCTCAACGGGAATTCAAGCGTGCTACTAGATTGGTAATTAGGTCTCATCGCTTTACTATTGAAATAGTTAAATACAACCGGCATTTCTACTCCAACATTTTTCTTTCATCGCACTTCCCGCCTGTGACACTCCCTTCCGCTTCCTTGCTTCCCTGTAGTAACGTCAATCGCCATCTCCCGTCTTCTTGAACCCCGTTTATCTCTTGTCCTCTCTTCAATCCTCCCCATTCTTAGACTTCTTATTGTCTTTCACTTTCACACCTGGTAACCCATTTGCGTTCTAATGGCATTGCCGTCTTGTTTCGGGTTAAATGATTAAAACAAAAATCAGATGTTAAAATGGGGGGCGCTGAGTCTGATATTACATTTTAAAGATTCCACATTATATCATTTTTTTTTTCATCTGTGTTTTTATAGATTTTTTTTTTAAAATGTTATAAACATTTCTTGCTTTGGATTTTAATTACACATTTTTTTTTCTTTTCATTTATGCTTATTTTCTGGAACGATCCCTATCGATTTTCCCCGCATAAAAGACTTTAGTAGCTAATGTTCCGTGAGAACAAATTCGTAATGGAAATTTTTGATTTATTTCGAAAGTTAATGGCACTCATCATTTCAGACAAATGATACAGGTCAGCCCAATAACATTGTCAGATTGAGACCAAACATTTCAATCATTTCATCCACAAGCAAGGTAATAAAGCCACTAAGACGCAAGGGGGGGGGTAGAGTGTATGAGAATATGAGAAAAAATACTATTAAGAAGAGAGGAGAATAAAAGAACAAGAATTAAGAAGATAACAATTGACATTGCATTCAAAATTTTGACTGGGAAGCAAGAAACCGGAAGAGAGTTCCACAAGCGAGAAGTGCGGGAAGAAACTATTAGCATAGAACCTACGGTTACATCTAGCTATTTCAACTGTAAAATGATTTGAGAGCTTGCCGCCAATTTCATACTGCGTTTAAATGCATAAAGTCTAGGTTGCATAGAGGAAAGTTCGTCAGAACAATTGACATGAAAGTATTTTTAAAGAAAAAGCACAGGGAAGATACGTTACGGCGATGGAAAAGGGAATGCCGGGTCAGGACCAATAACATAGCAGGTTCTCCTTTGGAAAATAACTTAGGAAGATGAAGTCTTTAAGTAGAGCGACGCGTGCGGATACAGCTTTGGTTCAAAAAGAGTTTATCGCTCCAACTAATGCTGGTAAATTAAAAAGAAATTAAAACGATCCCAGGTCATATCCGGACCTGCAATCCTGAAATTTTGGATTCTCACGTTTTCATTATTACGATTGTTTTCGGATTCGAACGTCTTCGCTTTTACTGATAAAAAACAATTAAAGGGACACAACTCTCTAACTTTCAATAGCTCATGTTCAAATGAAAAAAATTTACAGTTCTCAAATTACAATGTAAAATTGTTCGTGTTTTCAACTTTACTCCTAAAAGCTGTAGCCAAACATATTACACCATTTTGGAATCAGGCCGAAATTTTAAAAAATTCCTGACTGGAGGCGGACCCGCAATCCTGAATTTTTAGATTCCTAAGTTTTCATTTGTGCAAATCTTGTCGGCGATTTTTTAGGTAATTTTTTGCGACGAATTTTTTTTTTTTCTTTTGCACGATAACAATTTTTATAACTTGGAAATAAATTTTGGAATAATCGCAATTAATTGCGAAGTCTAACGTAATTCAACCATGATAATAATCATTGTTTCTATGGAAAATAAGGAGCTACGTACATCAAATTGTCTTTAAATTAAGTGGCAGCAGAAAAATTATCGAACTTTTAAAAGGTAAGCATAAATATTAATGCGATACTTAAATGCAACAATCAATTTTGAGTTTTTCTGTAGTTCATTGTTACCTATTGCATCTATTCCTCCTTGCATGTTGTGATGAAGGCCCAATTAAAAGCCATTATGGCGGCTTTTACGCTAGTTGCTCACAAATGTTAAAATAGTTTATTATGAGTTATTTTCCTAGTGTACATTAATCCATGTCATTTTTATAATCCAAGATATGCCATGTCCCTTCAGGACGTAGGCGATCATGGCCCTCCACATCCTTCTGTCCTAATAAATTTTGTCTTTTTTTATTATTTTTTCCAGGCCCTGTTTCTCTGTCCACTTACTCAATCCCATTAAGTATTTCACGTGTTGTATCTTCTATCCCTCTATCTTTCTATCCGTCCTGTGAGTATCAGATTTTCCAAGCCCCCCTTCCTTATTACGTGTTCCGGAATTTTCAACCACCCCTTCCTGATGTTAAGTTTCTTTTTTGTCTCTATTCTCTCCAAAACCTAATCGTTACTCACATGTTCGGTCCATGGTATTCTCAGCATCCTTCTGTAGAACCACACTTCTGTTGCTTCGAGTCTCTTCTTCATCTTCATCTTCATATACAAGAATTCAACATATTATCCCAAGATTTGAATATTATATCCATGAGATGGTCACCACCCCGAAGGGAACATGCATGAAATCATTCTCTCTCGCTTTCTCTCTCTCCTCCCGCTCTCTCTCTTTCTATCACTCCTCTCTCTCTCTCTCTCTCTCTCTCTCTTTCCCTCCTCTCTCTTTCTCTCTCTCTCCCTCTTTCTCGCATTTCCTCTCCATCTCCCCTCTCTCTCTTTCTCTCTCTTTTTCTATCTCTCCTCTCTCTCTCTTTCTCTCTCTTTTTCTATCTCTCCCCTCTCTCTCTTTCTCTCCCCCCTCTCTCTATCCTCCCTCTCTCTTTTTTCTCTTTCTCACCCTCTCTCTTTTTCTCTCCCCTTTCTCTCTCTCTCTCTTTCTCTCTATCTCTTTCTCTCACATTCCACTTCTACCCACTCCCTTCCATCTCAATACCATTTCCGTCTTATTTATTGACTCAGGCTCTTTCCTATCCTTTTTTCTTCAACCATTCTCTTCACATCCTTAAAGGGAAACTTCGAGGCGGTGTAATGGTTAACAAGCTTGTCTAGCTAGAATAATTACTATTGAGTAGTGAGTTCGATCCTCACTTGGTGCCCTATAATTTCGTAGTTGTGCCACATCTAGGCTACGCTTGAAAATTCGCTGCTTTTTGTTTGTTTTTTTCTTTTTCATTTTTATCCTCCGACTTGTTCCTTAATTTAAACGCACACATTTACCTTTCCTTTTTTTCCTTTTTTTCTTTATTTTTCTTTCATTTATTCCTTTTTCTTTTCTTTTCTTTTCTTTCTTAGCGACTTTGATATTTTCACTTTCTTCTCTTTTCAACCGATATCTCCACCGTTCTTTCTTTCTTTTTCTTTCTTTCTTTCTTTCTTTCTTTTTTCTTTCTTTCTTTCTTTATTTCTTTTTCTTTCTTTCTTTCTTTCTTTCTTTTTTCTTTCTTTCTTTGTCCTTCGCTTTATTTCAATAACTTTTATGGTTTATTTTCTTTCATTTTTCATATCTTTGTTTTCTATTCTTTCAAAATCGTTTCTTCACTATTTTTCATTTGCTTTTCTTTATTATTGCTTCCTTTTTCATTCCCTTTTTTTCTTTCTTTCTTTCTTCCTTCTTTCTTTCTTTCTTTCTTTCTTTCTTTCTTTCTTTCCAATGGTTATATAACCTGTTGCGTGGAGGACGGCTGTATTCAATATTTGATAATTTTGCAGCAATACGCAATAAGGTTTTAGGCAGTTTGATCAACATTTCTTTTATTGTCAGCCGTAAGGAATTGAAAATGTAAGACTACTTTACACTTAAATAAAATAATAACAATAATAATATTTATTAAGAATTTATTACAGAAAATATAAAGTTTTATGGAAACATTGTTGACAATTATGTATTTAGTTGCATAACAAATAAATAAAAATAATATAAAAATTTTGATGCCAAATTCAATTTGTTAGGTATTTTTCCTTTTCTTCTTTGTTATTGGCAACATTTTAGAATACTTTGGCTGCAATGCTAAGTTTCCTAAATTAAACAAACTGGAGCTATTTAGTCTACGCTTTGTTACCTCTCTTTTCCATTGTTGTTTTTAGATCGCTTTCTTCCAGTCATTTTGGTCGGCAATAGCAAAATTCTGAAATTTAGAATGATCTTATCCTATTTCAGACATAAAGCATGTAAAAAGGAATATTTTAAATTAATATAAAAATATAAAATACCTTTGACAAAAAACCTTAATGGTTTCACTCTAATTATGTAACAATAATGTAATGATATTCTGCAAATAAATCTACGGTTTCTGTTACCTCATCTCATTGTATGGTTACGAACTATAAACCTCAACTGAACTTGAAATATTGTGTAATCGGATCTAAGTTTTTGTAAAATACTTGGATATGATATAACAAATAATTTACAATGGTAAAAGCAATTTTCGATTATTTATTGAATACGCCCCTCACCCGCCGAACGCATCGTATTTTCTTTCATTCTTTTTTTCTGATTTATCCATGTTTATATAATTCTTACCTTCTTTCTTTCTTACCCATAACCTTCATCTTTCTTTTATTATTTCTTTCATTTTCTTACTTTCTTTTTTCTTTTTCTTTCTTTTCTTTTCTTTTCTTTCTTTCTTTCTTTCTTTCTTTCTTTCTTTCTTTTTTCGATTGTTCCTTTTTTTGCCTCTTTCTTTTTATTCCTGTTTCGTTTTTTCTCTTCCTTTCTATTTTCTTTCTTTCTTTCTTTCTTCGATTGTTCGTTTTTGCCTCTTTCTTCTTTTTCTTGTTTCGCTTTTTTCTTTCTTTCTTTCTTTCTTTCTTTCTTTCTTTCTTTCTTTCTTTCTTTCTGTATTGATTCTGTTTTTCTCCTCTCTCACTCCCGCTGTCTCTCGCTTTCTCTCCCCTTTTTCTTTTTAATTTTTCTTTTTTTTTTTTACCCACTAAATTAGTTGTTGCTTTTCGCACCTCAATCGTCCTTCGTTATTTCGACCTCATAAATAAATTGGCCTCCGTAGCTAAAAAAGCTCTTACTTTTAGAACCCAATACCAGTTGAAGTTTTACCATTTGCCAGGCGGACGACGTACAAGAGAAGGGGGTTCGCCCTGAAAAACACCACATGTGCGAAGAAAGAAAGAAAGAAAGAAAGAAAGAAAGAAAGATCGGTGGCGGACTGGGACAATATATGTAGTATGTGTGGCATGTGTGTGAAAAAGATGGGTAGTTAATGGTGGTGGGTGTTAGGATGGGCTGAACCTGGGAGTGGGGTATGATTTTCTGGTCTGACTAATTATCGACCATTTGTGGAGCACATGTTAAAAAGAGAAAGAAAGAGTTATAGAAAGAAAAATGAAACAAACAAATGGTAAAGCCTGAAAAGAATTTTTGAAAGAAAACATGAGTATGTGAAAAGAGAGAAGGATAAGTGTGGAATAAGCCATTCTACATGAAAAGAAAGAAAGAAAGAAAGAAAGAAGGGAAAAGGAAGCAGTAATAATGAGAGAGAAAGAAAAAGTAATGAGAAGAAGGAAAGAAAAGATTTTGAAAGAGAAAACAAAAACAGGAAAGAAAAAGGACGAAAGAAAGAAAGGACGAAAGAAAGAAAGGACGAAAGAAAGAAAGGACGAAAGAAAGAGAGAGAAACAAAACAAGAACAATAACAAAAATATGAAAAGAAAAAAGAACGTGTGGGAAAAGTTATTCTTCAGGGGAAGAAACGAAATTGAAAAAGGAAAATACGAAAAAAAAAGAAAGAAGTGGAAAAGAAAGAAAGAAAGAAAGAAAGAAAGAAAGAAAGAAAGAAAGAAAGAAAGAAAGTGAAAGAATTAATAAATAGAATATTTAAACAAAAAAGAAAGAAAGACAGAAATTAACAAAGAAAGAGAAAGAATTCATAAATAGAATATTTGAGAAAGAAAGAAAGAAAGAAAGAAAGAAAGAAAGAAAGAAAGAAAGAAAGAAAGAAAGAAAGAAAGAACGTAAATCGTTTAGAAAAGCAAATAAAAGAAAGAAGGAAATACGGGAGAAATAAAGAATTAAAAGTAGAAAAGAAAGAAAGAAAGAAAGAAAGAAAGAAAGAAAGAAAGAAAGAAAGAAAGAAAGAAAGAAAGAAAGAAAGAACGTAAAGCGTAGGGGAAAGCAAGACGGGAAGAAAGAATGGAAAGTAAGCAATAAGGAAAGCAAGCAAGCAAGAAAGAAAGAAAGAAAGAAAGAAAGAAAGAAAGAAAGAAAGAAAGAAAGAAAGAAAGAAAGAAAAAAGACGTCAAAATTTGGAACGTAATAAATGTTACAAAATAGAAGATGAATTAAAGAATTAAGATTACTGAAAGGAAGGAAGGAAGGAAGGAAGGAAGGAAGGAAGGAAGTTTAAAATTAGGGTCAAGTGAGTAAGAAAGGAGCATAATGATTGACTGTATTCAAAAGAGAGAAAGTAGATAACGAGAAAAATGGAGAGCAAGGAGCAATTGAGATGGAGAGTCAGGCCCGGTTGAGATGAGAGGAAAAAGCGAAGGGAGATCAACTTGTACAAAGTAAAATACAGGAGAGCAAAGAACGGGCCGCAGCTGGGATCTCCAGGCACGGATCATTTTCTTCGCAACCTCTTCATTTTCAAGAAACACATTTTTGTTAAGAATGTCCTAGGAAGCCATTCTTTCTGTCTGTGATGCTTCAAATAAACTCAGTGTTGTCATAATCGTTTGTTTATCTATCTATCTATCTATCTATCTATCTATCTATCTATCTATCTATCTATCTATCTGTCTGTTTATCTATCTCAGGGCTTACGGCCACATCACGTCGAAAGAGTGGTTCCAGTATGATCACCCAAGTTAAGCAACGTCAGTATTTCGATGGCCATTTGGGAATACCAGATGCTGTAAGCGAATGATGTAATGGTTAAAGAACAAGCGGATGGTAAATCGGGAAGACGAGTTCCAATTCCCGTTGGGTTCGTTATATCCACGTGAAAAGTTGTGACTCCACCTCTTTGCTCCAGCTATGGGTTAATTAGCAAGGTCTGCATCTCTATACCGTTATTGTTATTTGCAAAATAAAAAAATACTTACAACAGAAAAATATTTTAAAGATTTAAATAAACTGCAAAGATCTGATAAGCCGTAAAAGTGGAACAATCAATCATATCTACCTCAGTCTGCGCATATCTATCTATATATCTCATTCAGTTATCTATCTATCTATCTATCTATCTATCTCATTCTGTTTCTATCTATCTCATTCAGTTATTATCTATCTATCTAGCTATCTATCTATCTACCTCATTCTGTTTCTATCTATCTCATTCAGTTATTATCTATCTATCTATCTATCTATCTATCTACCTCATTCTGCTTCTATCTATCTCATTCAGTTATTTATCTATCTATCTATCTATCTATCTATCTATCTACCTCATTCTGTTTCTGTCTCATTCAGTTAGTATCTATCTATCTTATTGTTTCTATCTCATGCTGTTACTATCTTATTCAGTTACTATCTATCGATCTACCTATCTATCTACCTCATTCTGTTTCTATCTATCTCATTCAGTTAGTATCTATCTATCTTATTCTGTTTCTATCGCATTGTTACTATCTTATTCTGTTACTATCTCATTCAGTTATTATCTATCTATCTATCTATCTATCTATCTCATTCTGTTTCTATCTCGTTCAGTTAGTATCTATCTATCTTATTCTGTTTCTATTTCATTCTGTTACTATCTTATTCTGTTATCTATTTATGTATCTCATTCAGTTATTTATCCATCTATCTATCTATCTTTCTACCTCATTCTGTTTCTATCTATCTCATTCTATTACTATCTATCTGCCTCATTGTTATTATCTATCTATTGATCGACTGATCGATCGATCAATCTATTACTCTGTTCATACATGGCGCTGTTTATCATCTCTGTATCTATTTATCGCAGACTGTTAATATCGATCTGTGTCGATCTATCCCTATCTTTCTCAGCCTGTTCATATTCTGTCTCCGTACATACCTTCATACATATATATATGCATCACTATGGTTGATTCATATATATATATATATATATATATATATATATATATATATATATATATGAATTGGCTGATTCATATATATATATATGTGTGTGTGTGTGTGTGCGTGTGTGTGCGTGTGTGTGTATTAGTCATGAAAAACACTCCAACGAGTGCTCAGGATCGCCTCGTCAGTGATGTTATGACTTGGGGTCATGACAAGTTTTGGGTCTGGCAACATCATACTTGTTCGCCCAATAGACCCTACCAAAACAATACTATTCCGGCAGTTGTGTATCTGGGCAGCAGTCCTTCTTTTATACAAGTTTTATTAAAAACGACCGATTAAGATTTTTATTCTAATTTTCTTGCATTCTTACAAGCATTTTTCTACAAATTCCAGCGCTT
>CAHIKZ030003496.1:1057500-1145000 GCA_903632075.3 Acanthosepion pharaonis
TGAATCGAGCACGGCAACGCCGGGCCATGCTGCTAGTCAATCATAAACGAAAATGACGTGTTCATCATTAATTAATCATAGCTAAGGATCGGAAGCTCATGAAGGATTGAAATAAATTTCAAACGTTATTCTTAGTGGATCACACATATATATATATATATATATATATATATATATATATAGTCATTCACAGACAGACTGTTTCGAAGCTCTTCAGTGTAGCTAGACATCGGATTACTTCAAGCCGGGGTCGAAACTCGACCGATTTGGCATCAATCAGATCCTACATCTAGTCTATGGTCCACAGCAGAGAGAAAAGAAAATTTTTAACATTTTCTATATGAAATACGCCTGTAGCCAGGAGAACTCAATTCACACTTGAAGAGCAATGTGTAAATAGCAGTAGGATCCAGTTTTGTTTTTTTTAATATTACCCTTTTCTCCAGAGAGCTCAACCAGACTTCTCGAGGGCATATATAGTCAGCCACAGACAGTTTCGCTGTATCACAGCTCTTCACTATATCACAAAAAGGAACTATTAACGTATCTTAGACTTTATTAAAAAACGTTGTAATGCAAAAAAAAAGGATTTCTGTAAGTAAATTCAATTTTACTATGAAGACCTTGGCAAGAAGAAACGAAACCGGATGGAGTAAAAGGTTGCTTTGATAGCAAACGCAAAAGGAAGACAACAGCCAGAAGTTTGGGAAAATGCTGGCAAGGTATAATAGAGAATAACAGGGTGAACGGAGACAAACTCAGAATAGGAACAGACAAATGAAGTTTGACTTGAGTTTGTTACTATACACACTTTGATTTGGACACCTTACTCACATGGGAGCCGCCTCCTCATTCTTCTCAACACTTCCGTCTTTTTTCAGGCGTCTTGACTCTTGAGAACAGAATTCGTTTTCGTAATCATTATACATAGGACTGATAAAACACTGTATTCTTTATTGGGTTGATTGGATCTGCATGGCCTACAACTCTCCTGTGTATCACCATGTGCCATTTCCGTCTACATGATGATCTGCAAACCTTGACCCCTTATGAGGACTTAAGCTCAACCCAGAGATCAACTGGCGGTCGTCTATACGATTGGGTTTCTGGTTCCTTTTCCTTCTCTATCAGTTCCGGTGGTCGATTGCGTCTTGGTGACATAATCCTCCTGCTTGGGGTGGGGCTTCTTCCTGTGTAGCCCTCTACCTCGAGTGGCTCTTTAGCTTTTTACAGAGTTAACATCATTGTAAAAAAGGAACATCTATACAGGAAATTTCAATGCCTCGTGACGTTCCATCATCTCCGTTCTAACCCTGTATTTTTTGTCTATCCCGGGTGTTCTGTTAAGGAGACCCTGTGCCTTGACAACAATTGGCGGTCATCCATACGATCCATCGCTAAAGGTTCTGGAAAATTGGTCAGTTCCCTGTACTGCTCCAGTAAGTAGCAACTACTTCTGCTATCCTATACCTTTATACCAATGGAGTACTGTTGTCATATATGGGCAGGGGTTTTCCAGTCTTTTCTTTCCAATCTTGATAGAGTCCAAAAGCATCGTTGAGTCCTTGTGGGTGATGAATTATTTTCCACTATACAACCTCTTTTCCCACCGACGAAATGTCGCACGCTCTATCGCTGTTTCAATGGAAAGTATTCAGACGAACTACATTCTTTAGTTGCGCCAGTTTTTGCCCTTTATGGTTTGGTTTGGTTTGGTTTGGTTTGGTTTGGTTTTTCGACACATCAACATCTCAATGGGTTATTTAATGCAGACAAGATTTTTATTGGTGGTATTATTTTTTATCTATCTATCTCAGTATATATTGGCTTGGTTTGTTTTGTTTTACGGCATTTCAACCTCAATGGGTTATTTAATGCCGACAAGATTTTTATTACTGGCAATATTTTTTATCTATCTATCTATCTATCTATCTATCTATCTATCTCAGTATATATTGGTTTGGTTTGGTTTGTTTTTACGGCATATCAACATCTCAATGCCTTATTTAATGCTGACAAGATTTTTATTGCTGCTAATATTTTTCCAAAAATATTTCTGGTAATATTTTTCCCAAAAATGTATTGCTATTAATATTTATTTTCCCCAAAAATGTATTGCTGCTAATATTTTTTTTTTATAAATTATATTTATTATTTTTATTTTTTTTTTTTTTTTTAATGTATTGTTGTTAATATTTTTTTTCAAAAATGTATTGCTGGTAATAATTTTTTCTTTAAAAATTTATTGCTTGTAATGATTTTTCGAAAAATATATTGCTGGTATTAAAACCTATTTTTACACTTTCATAGTTTCATGGTTAGTTATTTGCCCATAGGTGGGACCCTAACAGGTGTTACCACTCCGGTTGGGTGGGCCTGAGAACAACAATTAAGAGGTGGTTCCGTGCTCCTCAAAACCTTCCGATGAAAGGCCTTCCTGTCGGATGTAGTTTATCGCCATACCCAGGACGCGGATATAGTTTATCGTCTTACCCAGGACGCGGATGTAGTTTATCGTCTTACCCCGTATCCGGATGTAGTTTATCGTCATGCCCAGGACGCGGATGTAGTTTATCGTCTTACCCAGGACGCGGATGTAGTTTATCGTCTTACACAGGACGCACCATTTCAGTCCATATAATGATCTGCAAACTACACACATAATTTTGGCCGGACGTCGAGGCAGGTTGGTATAGTTGGCTTGCTTCTGGTTCTTTCAGATAATCTACATAACCTGCCCGCGACAACAACATGCGTTCGCACGCACTACATTTCCAAGACCGCATATTATTTGGTAAACTAGAGTGAACGCCCTTATAACTATAAAGTGTCTCTGATCTGTACGGTTTAAAGTTAGTTGTTCTCAATGTTGTCAAGTCTATGTGGAATGCATTCAGATTATCCTTCAGATTATCTTTAAGCCTCTTCCTAAGCTTATGTTGTGGGCGCTTCCTTGTGTTTAGTTGTTTGTTTTTCGTTTTTGAGTTTGATTTTTTTTTTAAGCATTTCACCCCAAGCACGGCGGGAGTGCCGCTAGCACGCAAGAGGTTACACAGAGTGAAAGTAAAAGAAAAGTAGGGTGTTTGAGGAAAGGATAAAGAGAAGGACGGGGATCAAGATCAAGGCATCAGAAAATATCGATTGACATTACATTTAAATTTTTGAAGGTTATAGTCCTCAGGTAAGTGAGTAAGAGGGAGCCATTGGAGAGGCGGTTACATTTAACTTTTTTACCAGTAAAAGGGCGGGGCCGAGATGCCAACCCAGTAGCACGCTTAAATTCCTGCGTTTGAGGCACCAGTGAAAATAGCTGGTCAGGGTAGTTGCCATAAAAAACACAGAGGCAAGCCGCATCACTTCTGTGAGAAAGTGCTTGGAGTTGAGATGCCATATCAGGACCGATCACATTGAATATTCGTCTTTGGATTTTGTCGCGAACCTCGAGATGAACAGTTGTTATCGACCATATATGACAACAGTATTCCATGCATAGGCGAATGGTAGATGTATGAAGGATGGACTCAGACGAGAAAAACCTTCTGGCGCAACACAGAGAACCAACTTTCCTTGCAGTAGATGCAGCTATTGATTCAATGTAGTTCTTCCACCAGTGAAAATAGCGCATCAAAGCAGTTGCGATGGAAATATTTGAAGAAAAGACAGAAGGAAGCGGCATCAAGTCTGTGAGAAAGTGACTGTCGTCGAGATGCCAGGTCAGGATCTATCACATTTCCCCCTACAGAAATTGTTTTGCAACCTTGCTATGCCACATTTTCACATGGTTCCTGTCCATCGTATCTGGTTGAGGATTATTATTGTTTCAATTCTGTTGCATTCAGGTCATTGGAGGGCAACAGTCATTTCAACATATATCATTACCTTTCGATATCAGGTAATTTCAACCGATTCATTACTCATTTTTCTTCCTAATTTCTAATTGTGACCATTATGACAATTCATTATCTACTAATCTATATATAGTTGTTACCATCTATCAATTGAACCTGATCTATGTAATAGTAGTCCTACCTAACATAACCCTTATCAATTTCAACCCTATTCATTTAGCCATTATCTATTTGCGCCTCTTCTATCTATCTATCTATCTATCTATCTATCTATCTATCTCGGCCTCTTCATATCTATCTATCTATCTATCTATCTATCTCGGCCTCTTCATATCTATCTATCTATCTATCTATCTCAGTCTATTCGTATCTATCTATCTATCTCGGCCTCTTCATATCTATCTATCTATCTATCTATCTATCTCAGTCTGTTCGTATCTATCTATCTATCTCAGTCTGTTCGTATCTATCTATCTATCTATCTATCTATCTCAGTCTGTTCGTATCTATCTATCTATCTATCTATCTATCTCAGTCTGTTCGTATCTATCTATCTATCTATCTATCTATCTATCTATCTATCTATCTATCTATCTATCTCAGTCTGTTCGTATCTATCTATCTATCTCAGTCTGTTCGTATGTATGTATGTATGTATGTATCTATCTATCTATCTATCTATCTATCTATCTATCTCAGTCTGTTCGTATCTATCTATCTATCTATCTATCTATCTATCTCAGTCTGTTCGTATCTATCCATCTATTTGAGCCTGTTCTATGAAGCTATCTATTTCAGCTTATCTAGCTAGCTAGCTAGGTACTAATATGTTGGAGCCTGTTCTATCTATCTACTAATCTATTTAAGCCTGTTCCATTTATCTACTAATCTATTTGAACCTATTGTATCAAGCTATCTATCTATTGAGCCTGTTCTATCAACTATCTATTTGAGTCCATTTCGTCAAGCTATCTAGGTATTTGAACCTATTATATCGAGCTATCTATTTCAGCTTATCTATCTAGCTAGGTAGCTAGGTACTAATCTATTTGAGCCTGTTCTATCCACTAATCTATTTATGTCAGTTCTATTTATCTACTAATCTATTTGAGCCTGTTCTATCAAGCTATGTATTTGAACCTGTTTTATCAACTGTCTTTCTATCAACTATCTATCTATCCATCTATCTGAGTTTGTTCTATCAAGCTATTTCAGCTTATCTATCTACTAACATATTTGAGCCTGTTCTACCAAATTATCTATCTATTTGAGCCTGTTCTATAAACTATCATTTTGAGCCTGTTCCATCTATCAATCTATCTATCTGAACCAACCTGTTCCATCAAGCTATCTATCTATCTATCTATCTATCTATCTTACAAAACTCTCTCTCTCTCTCTCTTTCTATATATATATATATATATATATATATATATATATATATATATATATATATATATATATATATATATCTTTAGTATTTATCTTTCGATCTATCTTCGTTTCTTCATATATTTCTTTCATTCTTTCATTTCCTGTTTCTTCCTTCACTTCATCCTTATGCCTTTTCCTTCCTCAATCGTTTAATTCCCTTCCTTCCTTCCTTCCTTCCTTCCTTCCTTCCTTCCTTCCTTCCATTCCTAACGGTATGTTTCCCATCTGCCCCCTTTTCAACGCGCCAAATTACAGTTCTTTTTTTCTATACTAGCCAACATCTATATTCCAGACATCAACACCACACCCCAACTTCTTCACTCTCTCTCCCAACCCTTCTTCTTCTTCTTCTTCTTCTTCTTCTTCTTCTTCTTCTTCTTCTTCTTCAACTAGCCACTACTTCCCAGTCAAAGGAATTTCAATCGTCCTATGCCTCCCGTTCTGTCGAGGATGGTAGTGTAATTTGCAGGTGTTCGTTTAAGAACGTGAGGCACTGCATTTATGTGTGCGTGTGTACGATATATATATATATATATATATATATATATATATATATATATATACAAATGAAATGGGAACGAATAAAATATAAATTCAAACGCTCACAACATTAATTTAAAAATAGGGCTCAAGACCAACAATTCTTTAATATAGGATATTGCATTCGAATATATATGTAAAAACACTACATAAAAGCACTCATGTTTCGATGCATCTCATCAGGCGGTGGTAAATGCATCGAAACATGAATGCATTTATGTAGCGGTTTTATATATGTTCGAGTGTAATATCCTATTATATATATATTGACAACAGAAAATCTCATGGGTTACAATCAGGTGATCGGGTGGGTCAATGCTCTTTGTGTTGCAGTTACCGATTCGTTGTTCTTGATAATCGTTTCCACAATGAAAGCGAAATTCTCTCCTATCCAATTCAGCTTGGAAACTATGAAAGAAATGAAACAAAATGGCATTATATATTTCGAAAATAAAAACATATTTTTCGTTCTTTAGTCTATTTCGCTTTTATTAAACCTACAAATGTGTCAGATCATTTTGTCGCACTCTGTATTAGTTAAAATTTTGAATGCGTTTGTCTAGTATTGTTAAATCATCAGATAAGTTAGGTGTTGAAGGACTCGTGATATGTCTTATTAATTTAAACTTTAACATTCGATTTATAATATCCAATGCAATTGGGTACACAGTTTTCAGAGTAATAGGAGCAGATAGGTTTGCTTATAGCCCGGTTCACACTCTCCTTACCACTATTAAGCGTCGGAAGATGTCATTCTTTTGCCACGGCATAACAGTCCGTGCGAATTCATCATGCAAGGCGCTGTCTTCTTGTTTAATCCTTTCTGCTTGCTTGCTTTCAATATCTTCTTTAGACGTTTGACCGCCAATAATTAATCCTTACCACTATTAATCGTCGGAAGATGTCAAGGCTTTGCCACGTCACACGGCATAACAGCCTCTGCAAGTTCACCATGCAAGGCGCTGTTGAAGGCGGACGTAAGCAGGGAGGCCAACGCAAGAGCTGGTTAGACATCATCAAAGCGTCTCTGGATATGACAATGCCGGAATTCCTGAGAGGCACTGCCAATAGATCATCCTTGTGAAAGTTATCTGTCTTCTACTCTTAGGTCAAGGGACTGATGATGATGATTTGTTTGATTTTGGTATCCCCAATTTGTAATTTGCATGTTGGGCTGTCCCTTTTGCTAACAACCTTGCATTCTGTCTTCTTGTTTAATTCTTTTCTGCTTTCTTTCCTTCCATACCTTCTTTAGGAGTTTGACCGCCAATAATTAATCCTGGTAGGACTTGTAATTCTCTCAGAATCGCCTCCGTGTAGAGGATGAATAATTACGGCCGGACATCACATCTTTATCTTACCCGCTTTCTGTTTTTGTATATTTACTGAATTCATTTTCTATCTGTAATCAGGCGGTTTGTTGCCAGTATAGATTCTGGATTAATCGAATATCCTTCCCAAATATGTTATGGTTAACAAGCGGTTCTAGCATTTCTTTATGACTTCTATCCCGTCGTCTTTCCATACTTTTTTCAGGTTATCTTTCTTTCTTTCTTTTTTCCAAAGCTCTTCATTTTTTCTTTCATCTTACCATTCTGTCTTTTTTCTTTCTTTCTTTCTTTCTTTCTTTCTTTCTTTCTTTCTTTCTTAACTTCTATCTTTTATTTGTTTCTTTTTCTCTCACTTTCCATTCTTGATTTTTCTTTCTTCCTTTTTTCTTTCTTGCTTTCCTTATTGATTACTTTTCATTCTTTCTTCGTGTCTTTCCTTCTTTCTATTATTTCTTTGCTTTTTCCGACGTTTTACGTTCTTTCTTTCTTTGTTTCATCTTCAAATATTCTATCTTTTCTTTCTTTCTTTCTTTCTTTCTTTCTTTACTTATTTATTTATTTATTTATTTTCTACTTTCCATTCTTTCTTTCTGTCCGTATTTCTTTCTTTCTATTATTTATTTGCTTTTCTTCACGTTCCACGTTATTTATTTCTTTCTTTCTTGTTATATATTCATTCATTCTTTCTCTTTCTTTTTTCTTTTTTTCTCGTCTACTTTCCATTCTGTCTTCCTCTCCGTATTTCTTCCTTTCTATTCTTGCTTTCTTTTTCTTTCTTTCTTTCATTCTTTCTTTCTTTCTTTCTTTTTCAAATATTCTCTTGATGAATTTTTTCTCTTTCTTTCCTTGTCTCTTTCTTTCTTTCTTTCTTTCTTTCTTTCTTTCTTTCTTGTTCAAATATTCTCTTGATGAATTCTTTCTCTTTCTTTCCTTGTCTCTTTCTTTCTTCTTTCTTTCTTTCTTTCTTTCTTTCTTGTTCAAATATTCTCTTGATGAATTCTTTCTCTTTCTTTCGTTGTCTCTTTCTTTCTTCTTTCTTTCTTTCTTTCTTTCTTTCTTTCTTTCTTGTTCAAATATTCTCTTGATGAATTCTTTCTCTTTCTTTCCTTGTCTCCTTCTTCTTTTCTTTCTTTCTTTCTTTGTTTCTTTCTTTCTTTCTTGTTCAAATATTCTCTTGATGAATTCTTTCTCTTTCTTTCCTTGTCTCTTTCTTTCTTCTTTCTTTCTTTCTTTCTTTCTTTCTTTTTTTCTTTCTTTCTTTCTTTCTTGTTCAAATATTCTCTTGATGAATTCTTTCTCTTTCTTTCCTTGTCTCTTTCTTTCTTCTTTCTTTCTTTCTTTCTTTCTTTCTTTCTTTCTTTCTTTCTTTCTTTCTTTCTTGTTCAAATATTCTCTTGATGAATTCTTTCTCTTTCTTTCCTTGTCTCTTTCTTCTTTCTTTCTTTCTTTCTTTCTTTCTTTCTTTCTTGTTCAAATATTCTCTTGATGAATTCTTTCTCTTTCTTTCCTTGTCTCTTTCTTTCTTCTTTCTTTCTTTCTTTCTTTCTTTCTTTCTTTCTTTCTTGTTCAAATATTCTCTTGATGAATTCTTTCTCTTTCTCTTTCTTTTGTTTCTTTCTTTTCTTCTTTCTTTCTTTCTTTCTTTCTTTCTTTCTTTCTTTCTTTCTTGTTCAAATATGTTATCTATTAATTCTTTCACTTTATTTCTCTCTTTCTTTTTTCTCAACTACTTTCCATTCTGTCTTCCTCTCTGTATTTCTTTCTTTCTATTATTTAATTGCTTTTCCTCACGCTTTACGTCCTTTATTTCTTTCTTATTCAAATATCATATCTCTTCATTCATTCTCGTTCTTTCTTTCTTTCTTTCTTTTTTACTTTCCATTCTTGCTTGCTTTCTCTTTCATTATTTCTTACTTTATTTCTTTCTTTTTTTATTTCTCATCTATTTTCCATTCTTGCTTTCTTTCCTTGTTTCTTTCTTTCTTGTTCAAATATTCTAGTTATTAATTTTTTATTTTCTTTCTATCTTTCTTTCTTTCTTTCTTTCTTTCTTTCTTTCTTTCTCTCTCTCTCTTTCTTTCTTTCTTCCTTCCTTCCTTCCTTCCTTTCTTTCTTTCTTGTCTATTTTCCATTCTTTCTTCCTCTCCGTCTTTCCTTCTTTCTATTATTTTTCCTACATTTTCCATTCTTCTTTCATTCTTTTTTATTTTCTTTCTTTCTTTCTTTCTTCCCTTTTTTCTTTCATATCTACTTTCCATTCTTTCTTCTTCTCCGTCTTTCCTTCTTTCTATTATTTTTCCTACATTTTCCTTTTTTTTCATTCTTTTTTATTTTCTTTCTTTCTTTCTTCCTTCTTTCCTTTCTTTCTTATCTACTCTCCATTCTTTCTTCCTCTCTGTCTTTCCTTTTTTCTATTATTTTTCCTACATTTTCCATTCTTTTTTCATTCTTTTTTATTTTCTTTCTTTCTTTCTTTGTTTCTTTCTTCTTTCCTTTCTTTCTTTCTTTCTTGTCTACTTTCCATTCTTTCTTCCTCTCCGTCTTTCCTTCCTTCTATTATTTTTCTTACATTTTCCATACTTTCTTTTTTCATTCTTTTTTATTTCCTTTCTCTCTTTCTTCCTTTGTGGCTTTCTTTCTTTCTTTCTTTCTTTCTTTTCTACTTTTCATTCTTTCTTCCTCTCCGTCTTTCCTTCCTTCTATTATCTTTCTTACATTTTCCATACTTTCTTTTTTCATTCTTTTTTTATTTCCTTTTGCTCTTTCTTTCTTTGTGGCTTTCTTTCTTTCTTTCTTCCTTTCTTTCGTTCTTTCTTTCTTTCTTTGCTCTTGTTTCAACTAATTGCCTTCATTTTCCTCTCTTTCTTTCTTTTTTTCTTTCTTTCTTTCTTTGCTCCAGTTTCAAATAATTGCCTTCATTTTTCTTTTTTCTTTCTTTCTTTCTTTCTTTCTTTCTTTCTTTCTTTCTTTCTTTCTTTCTTTTCTCTCCATTCGCTCTTTCTTTCTTTCTATTCTCTCCATTCGTTCTTTCTTTCTTTCTTTCTTTCTTTCTTTCATTTTACCTTTCTTTTTTTTTCTCTCCATCCTCCAATAGTTTCAAGTAAATCTTCTCATCTTCCTTCGTTCATTCTTTTCTGATTTTATTCTTTCATCATATTTCGTTTATTTCTCATAAATCTTTCTGTCCAGAAAAAAAAAGTGTGATTCAATCCCGCCCCCTCCTCTCTTATCTTTCTCCCAAACACCTGGGCTCCACACTTTTGCCTCTAATACTTTCTCTGTGGGAACTCAGAGTAAAACATAACAATATAAAAATAACATCCATGAAAAGAGAAGGAAAAGAAAATATTGGCAAAGCGAGTGGGGAAGAGAGAGAAGAACAGAGAGCAGGTGGAAAACTAGGTTGAATGCCGAACTGATATTTCGATATATAAAATATCATTATATATATATATATATATATATATATATATGAATGAATGAATGAATGAAGGTATAAGGCACGTCAGGCGAAATGACGGTTCCGTATAGGATACAGGTTCGATTCCTGTCAGAGAACGAATATTTTCTATGAAAATTTCTCGGACATTCAGGCCGGTAAATGTTGTTTAATACTGTTTATTATAAAACAGAGCATTTACTTAAATATTTGTATCTATAAAAAGAATGTATAAACATAAAAAAAATGTCTTAAAACAATTGTCGGACTTTATCCATTTCATAATGTGTGACGTCATTTTTTATTTGGATACGCACCGAGCAGATATGAATGTACGAGAGAAAATAATGGAAGATTGTAGTTTAAAGACAGTAAAATCGACCTTGCTAACCGAACGTTCCTCTGTGGCCCAATCGGTTAAAGGCACGTCAGGCTATATGACGGTTCCGTATAGGATAAAGTTTCGATTCCTGTCGGAGGATGCATATTTTCTATGAAAATTTCTCGGACATTCCGGCCGGTAAATGTTGTTAATACTGTTTATTTTAATTATATATATATATATAAGGTGAAGTAAAGGTGAGCACACATTGGAAAGAATCAATTGTTGGCCATAATCTTAACAATATAAAATATGAGATGAGACAGTACTGATAGCAGACACGGAATGGAAACTACAAAACCTCCTACAGAAGGTAGCGAAGGAAGGCGAGAAGAAAGGACTAAGCACGAGACAGAATGCATGGCTTTCAGCGAAAGGGCGAGCCTAAAATGCAAATCACAGGTCAGGAATACTAAAATCAAGCAGGTACAGGCATTTAAATATCTGGGAAGTGTTCTAACAACGGACGGAAAGTGCCGTCACTGAGGTCCGAAGACGTATTGCGATGGCCAAAGATAGCTACCAAAAGCTAAGCCGAGTATAAAGAAACAGAAAAATCTCGTGAGAAACAAAGAAAAGAGTAGTGACTTGCGACGTGATATCTGTCCTCAAGAATAGAGACAGAAATATGGTTCTACAGAAAGATGCTGAGGATAACATGGGCCGAACATGTGAGCAACGATTGGGTTTTAGAGATAACAGACGAAAAAGAAATTTATACTTAACATCAGAAAGTGGCGGCTGAAAATTCCTGGACACGCAATGAGGAAGGAGGGCTTGGAAAATCTGATACTCACAGGACAGTTAGAGGGGAAAAGAGACAAAGGAAATAGAACGTAACATACTTGATGGGCTTAAACAAGTGGATGGCGGAACAAGGTTTGCAGAAATAACAAAAAGATAAAAGTTATTAAGAAGCTATAAGGAACAGGAGGATGTGGAGGGCCATGATTGTCTACGCCCTAAAGAGATATGCCACATAAAAGAAAAAAGGGAGAATGTTAAGAGCTATAAATGATAGGAAGTTGTGTGGAGATATCAACCACGCCCTGAAGAGACATGACAGAATGAAGAAAAATTGATATTGATTGTCTTATTAAACGCCTTAGTGCTAAGAGCTATAAAGAAAAGGAAGCTGTGGAGAGCCATGATTAACTACGCCCTAAAGTGATATGCCACAAAGAAGAAGAAGAAATTAATTGCCTTATTAAACGCCCCAGTATTAAGCACTATAAATGATAGGAAGTTGTGGGAAGCAAAGATCACCAATGCTCAGAAGGAACACGACACATAAAAGAAGTCATTTATTAGGGGTATAGAATTAATTTCAACTCGGCAATAATTAATGAAAGTTATAGAAAAGATGAATTCTGAATTCTCTTACCTTCTAAGGATTTTTAGTGCTAAATTAAAAAATTAACACTGCATTTTGTTCAAGGAATTCACGGAAATTGATAACTGATTTTAAATCGAATTGAAATTAGTCCAACTTGTGCTCTTTCTGGCCTTGGGCGCCAGCGGCGGATTATCTCAGTAACCCTGAGTTTTCGCTTACCTGGCGATTGATTCGGAACGTGCTGTCTCTCGATGACGTCGCCTACAGAGGGGGCTGGACGGATTTGCCCGACTGTCATAGGTATGATAGTGTTATACCTGACGTACCTATTCTATTATTAATAGACTCTCCCACACGTAATAAGTAGTAGTAGTAGTAGCGGTCGCCAGTTGGGCTCAGTGGTGTTGAGTGAGTCAGTCGATGTCTGACATTGGAGTATCAACCATCCCAACTAGATTGCTGCGTCATTAACTCTTATTTCAAGTTCCTAACGTTTTTTACGTCGAACCTAATTTAGGACGACTTATTGAAATACAAGCCTCCACTGTGAAAACTACTCTACAACAGATAGGTTTATAAGAAACGGCTTCGCACGCCTTCTACCACTGTCCTCAGGTGAGACCGTCTGGGGCTATGTCAGCGACTTGACGGCTCGTATCAATCCCAAGCAGCTCTTCTTAAACGCCCTAGTGCTAAAACCTATAAAGGAAAGGAAGTTGTGGGGAGCCGCGATCAACAATGGCCAGATTGGACGTGACACGAAGAAGAGGAAGAAGAAAATGGCTGTCTTATGTCCTACTGTTAAAAGCTATAAAGGACAGGAAATTGTGTAGAGAATAATGATTCTAGCTGTTTAGTCCTAAGAACTGATTTGTTAGGCCTTTATACGTCGTAATAAACAGCAGAGTCTTGATATTAAATATAAACGACTTTTTGGCAACTCAGATGCCATCAAATGTCAGATGTCTTTTGTTGTGGATTCTATTCAAGCTCAAATAAAAGTAATGGCAACCATAATTTCCACATGTAAATGCTGTGTTGTCAGCATTTGTAGAGGTACAAAAATATGGAATGAATTTACAAAGACGCTATCTTCATGTATTTCATATAACTAATATATGATTAACAAAAAAAAAAAGAGAGAGAAGCGTATAAACAGCTGGAAAGGAAATGGAAAAACATTAAAACCTTAGCTATTAGGGAAAGTGCGTGTGTGCAAGATACGTTTTCTTTTCACCCTAAGCAAGGCAATAAAGCCACTAAGCGTTAGTTAGAGAATATTAAGAAAAAAAATCCTATTAAGAGAATACAATAAAAGAACGAGAATTAAGACGTCAGAAGATAACGATTGACATTATATTACAATGCTTGAAGGTCAAAGTTGCCTGGCAAGCAAGAAACCTGAAGAGAGTTCCACAACCGAGAAATACAATAGAAGAAAATGTTAGTATGGAACTTGCGGTTGTATCTGGCCATTTTAAATGTAAAATGATGAGACCTAGCCGCCAATCTAGTACTGCGTTTCAATTCATAAAGTCTAGGAACCATACAGGAAAGTTCTTCAGAACAATTATCATGGAAGTATTTATAGAAAAGGCACAGGGAAGCTACATTACGGTGGTGGGAAGGTGACCGAAGCCGAGATGTCAGGTCAGGACCAATAACATTGCAGATTCTTTTTGATTTTATCAAGAATCTTTAAATATCTAGGAGGAGCACCAGAATATACGTGGAAGCTATATTCAAATCATGGTAGATTTATAAATAGTTAAGATAGTGTGACGTCCCCCGGGTGTCGCCGCTCCAAACGTGACGTCCGCCCGTCTGCGTCAGTCGTGCTATCCCGTCCTGTGACGACCAACTGGCTTGGTATTGGTCGCGGCACCCAAATGTGACGTTCCAACCTTTTGGTGATTCGGATGAGAATCTGGTTAGATTCGATATCAGCCTCGTCGTTCGCAACTCGCCTCCAACATCTGGTTACCGAAGTAACTACTTTGATTTCCAGTCTACCTACCCACGTTGTGAATTGATCTTAGGCAGACGAAATCAATCAGTCGTCGGGGCCGTAATGCAAGTCGAGCTCGAATAAGGGCGATATCGAACAAATAGATGTAAAATAAAAAATAACAACTCGAAAAGTTCAAATGTGTTAAAAAATGATAACAATATTTTATATCTGGTTTCTGGATACAGGACTGCGTCTATTTCCCAACCCGCTATATGGATACGTGACACGTTATTTTTGTTAGGCGATTCTTAACATCTTAAGTTGTCTGTTTTTTAAGAAACTGGTTCTTGGTCTGTCTTCAGGCGATATTCGTAAAACTTGTTTTGGTGGTATGAGCCTAAGTCGTTCTTCAAAAATAAATTGTTCTTGAAACTCTGGAAAAACTCGAAACTCTCTGATTTTCGGTCGCTGCGATTTTGCTTATATGGACGCCGACCCAAACCGGGGTGGGCTCGTCGGGGTTTGAGGTTCCTTGATAATTCTAAATCCACAGTCCATTTCTTTGTTTTCGGTTAGGAAATTTCCACTCCTTTCCATTTTTGGAAGTCTTCTCCTACCCCCACCTTCTTCTGTTCTCATATAGGTATCTCACCATACCCTCAGAGTGCGTCAACGGTTTTCCCTCTCTCTCGCAGTGACATCTCATACCTATCCCCTCAATGGGTGCCAGCAGCCGCCCCCCTGCATCACATGATCACCTCCGCCTGGCTCTCGTTAACATTCATCCAATGGGCGCTCAGCAGTGTGGGTGTGACCAGACTAGCCTTGTTTTCAAAAAAAAAATTCTTGCTCGAAGAAAAAAAAATTATCTTTCCTTTTCCTTTTCCTTTTTCCTTCTTTCTTTCTCTTTTCTTTCGTAGTGTGGTCCCTTAATCGCAGCTCTTATCCTCAATGTCAACTGGTACCTATCAAGATTTTCGCCAATTATCAAGTGGGTGGTCATCTAGCGAAACACAGTCAACTTTTCATCCCGATAAGGTAGTTTCGCTATCCTAGCCGTATTTGCATTCTTGGTGCCGATTTCTGATAAAATAGTCTCGCTGTCATAGTCAAATTCCAACACAACCCAGATGCTTTGTCCAACGACACCCTCCCATCGACAAAGACTTAACCTATGATTTGGTTTTCTTTTGTTTTTGCAACTCGTGTGTGGCCAACGGACAACACAGTTAATTTTTATCTATTTAGAATTCTGTCTCTGAGGCCAGCTGGCCAACCTGGGATTCGTCAATTAGCTTTTCGTCGTCACCAAGCGATTGGCCCGTTAGACGCTTTCACATTCTGGCGTTATCTATTCCCGATAATATAAGTTCGCCACCATGACACAGTTAATTTTTATCTATTTAGAATTCTCGACAATGGCAATAAAAATTTTCACCATTTTTCCTTGTCAAAATAACACCGCTTTCGTGATGGCTTTTTTTTATCATCTAAATTTAACTCTCGCCTTTCTTTTTTTTTTTTTCTTTCTTTCCTTTTTCTTTTCTCCTTCTAGCAACCCTAAATGGTGTCACAATATATTCTGGAGAGAAGATTTGTTCTAGCGTGAAACAGGGAACTAACTTTCCTAGCAGCAAACCTAGCATTTGATTCAATACACACTTTCCACTTCATGTCATCTGAAAATATTAGCTCAGGAAAGCGCAAAGAGTCACTCCCCTAGTGGTTAGCATCAGCCATGTTGATGGAAGGCAGAACTGGATCTCTCAGATGATTGACAGAGAGCAGTTTCGTTTTGGGGGCGTTAAAATTAACAAGCCATCGCTTGCACCAGTTACCAACAGATTGTAGGTTATTTTTGAGCATAGCTCTCAATTTGACCTTATTAGACTGATCAGACTTACTATTTATGCAGGAGTAAATAGTTGTATCATCAGCATAGATACCGAATTGAGAACTGATGCCTTCAGGAAAATCATTGATGGGAATTAGTAACAACGTGGGTCCAACAATGGAGCCCTTGGACATATCTGCATTAATGCAGAAAGATCTAGAAGAGTGGCCGTTCAGGACAACTTTCATTTTGTCATTTGATAAGAAAGTCTAAATCAATTGAAAAAATCGACTACAAATATTATAACCTTTGAATTTGTGAAAAATACCAGTGTGCCAAACCATGTCAAATGCTTTCGAAATGTCCAAAGCAACAGCCAGAGCTTTACCATTCCTATCTAAAGCTTTATAGACTCGTTCAGCAATAGTCATTGTTCTAGAGAAGTGAAAGCCATCTTGCTTATCTGAAAGAGGATCCTGTGATGTGAGATGCTTGATACATACTGATCGAAGGTAAAAAGACTTCCGTCAATTGAAACTAGTTTCTGAAATACAGCAAAGTATTTTGCTTATTGCAGGAGCACCAGACCAAATATGGCAACAATATTCAAAGCACTGACGAATGGCAGACTTACAGATATATAAGCTAGATTCTGGCGAAGTAAATTGTTTAGCTCGACACAATGAACCGACTTTCTTAGCTGCAAAATTAGCAATTGATTCAATACATTCTTTCCACTTCATGTCAGGGGATAACGTTGTTACGGTTTTTTGTGTATATATTGTATATAACTAGTGAGTTAGTCAAAATGACTTAATTCCCTTTATAGTCTACCAATAGAAGGTTGACCAATCAGAAGTCGCAGAACATTGTATCCGTCGTGTATAAAGGCGGCCATCTTTGTTTATCCTACCGGAATGACCAGAGCCAACTTGTCAGGCGAACATGCCAGAAGGAAGAACTACGCTCTGCTACGATATCCACTGCGAACCTGAACTACGCTTTCCTACTGTCTCCGAAATATTCACTGCCAACCTCTGGATTCTATACTCGAAGACGACCGTCATGAATTTGTAACAAACGTTAGTCCTAGGAAGCGAAATGTGGCACTCTCCTGGACGTTAAAATCAGTCATTCTAATAGAAGGTAAAAAGATTTCTTTCCGAAGGTAGTTTCGTTTTGGAAACGTTAAAATTAATAAACCACTCCTTGCCCCATTTAACAACAGATTGTCATTTTCATCTTTTTTTCTGTTGCTTAGACAAACTATCAATCGTAAGATGATAGAATTTAATGGTCTTCACAAAGATGATTTTAATTAATAGCGCTCAAAGCAGAATTACACCAGAAATAGGACAAGAAGGGTGCGGGTTTCATTAGAGACATTGGATTAAGGAATGTAATATTTATGTTCCGAATGATATCTTAAAGAGCAATACAAATACAAAAGCGTGCATACCTATGAGTTGTAGATTGTGTAAATGCATTTGACAGAGAACTTTACAAAGAACTATTTGAACTACTAGGTAAGCTTGATTTATTTGGGAAGGGTATTAGAATAATGGAAAACTTATACTGGGTACAAACCGCCTGCATATGGATAGAAAATGAATTCGGTGACTACACAAAAATAGAAAGGAACGTAAGACAAGGATGTTTCGACTCAACTGGTTTATTCAAACTTTACAGTAAGGCAGTCCTTAGAAAATTAGAAGTCCTACCAGGATTCATTGATGGCGGCCACAATATTAACAACAAATGATATACAGCTAAGAAAGTTGGTTCATAGCGTCGTGCTAGACGGGTGTAAGGAAGGAAGGAACGAAGGAAGGGTAGATAGACCAATCCAGTGCGGATTAGGGCCTCTAGTACTTTGTCAAAGGAAGGCAGAAGGCTAATAGGCAGATACTTTGAAGGATCCGACGGTTCGCCTGAGTTTTTAAAGACTGAAACTACAGATTTCCAACAAGCCGCAGAACAAGGAGCAGCCACACATTTTTTTTTTTCGAGTTTTGAGAGAACAGGAGCCAGTGCGAGAGCACATTTCTTTATGCCTATTGCAGGGATGCCATCAGGTCGACACGCTTGGTGGAGATCCACTGCAGAAACCACGGAGAGAGTTATATGCATATCACTCAATGAAAACTCAGTTCTCACGAGTAAATTCAGACAAACGTACTCCAGACGGGTGAAGATTAAAATTAGAAGAGCAATTACGAGCAAAACATTCTGCCTTTTCAGCAGATGTTAACACCTGAAACTGAATGAAGCGAAAAGCTATGGAAGACTTACTCTTATATAACTCACTGTTACCGAGCCGCCAGTAGTCACGAGTGCGAGTTAAAGTTCAATGTTCATTCGCCCGAGGGAAAGAAATGTTCACCAATCGGGACGAAGAGCGTCCGGGACCTACCTTATTCTAGATAAAATGGGAGAAAGAGGGAGATATATTATGTCCCTTCTTTTATAGTCCTTAAACGGCGTCACCTAACTGGCGTTTTGACACACTAAGTGGCGGTAACCACATATTTTAAATTCGGCTGTTGTGTTAATTTTAATGCATTTTTTAGATAGTATTATAATCTGAATTTAAAAAGAATCTAAACCTGATAACGGACAACAAACAGCTAAAATAAATGTATATGTTGCTTCTTTTATAGTCCTTAAACAGAATCACCTAACAGGCGTCTTGACAGACCAAGTGGGAGTAATACCTACATTTTAAATACAGTTATCGTATTAATTTTCATGTAATTTTTTTCAGACCGTACATGTAAACAACAACGAGGTTTTGGAGAAAATGGAAAGAAAAAGGAAGCTTATACTTAACATCAGGAAAAGGCAGTTGAAGTTTCTGTGACATTTAATGAGGAAAGAGGGCTTGGAAAATCTAATATTCAAAAGACAGTTTGAGGGAAAGAGGGACAGAGGAAAGCAGCGTGTAACATATTTGATGAGCTTGAACAATGGATGATAGAACAGGGTTTGAGAGAAATAACAAAAAGATGAAGCTTATTAGGAACTAGAAAGAACAGGAAGATGTGGAGGGTCATGATCGTACTGAAGGGAAACGGCACATAAATTATTATAAACTGGCTTTAAAAAAAAAATCTACACCTGAGACGGCCTAAGTTAAATTGCGTATTTCATTGGCGACCTTTTCTTTTTATGTGCCGTGTCCCTTCTGGACGTAGGCGATCATGGCTTTCCACTTCCTCCTATCCCTTGTAGCTCTCAATAAGTTTCGCCCCTCTGCCACCTCCCCTTAAACCACGTTCTCTCATCCATTTGCTTCAGCCCGCCAGGTATGTCATGCGTTGCTTTCCCTTGTCTTTCTTTCCCTCTTTTCGACCTGTGTGCATCAGATTCTCTAGGCCCTCCTTTCTCATTACGTGTCCCTGAAACTTCAGCTGCCTCTTCCTGATGTTAAGTATAAGCCTCTTCTTTGTTTGCATCCTCTCTAAGACCTCATCGTTGCTCAAGCGCTCAGTCCATGATATCCTTAGCATCCTTCTGTAGAACCACATCTCTGTCGCCTCGAGTCTCTTCTTCATCTTTGAGGAGACCGACAACATTCGCCGCCGTAAAGAAGGACAGATGCCACGTAACAGCTCCGTATTCATTTCTTTGTTACAAAAGAAATCCTCTTGTCTCGCAATACTCTGCCCAGCTTTTGGAATGCGTCCTTGGCCATCCCAATACGTCTATGGATCTCAGTGTCACGCTTACCGTCCTCTGTCAAAACACTTCCTAGATATTTAAACTTCTTAATTAAGTTTTAAAATGAATTTTTAAAACTGAAAACTCTTTCTTGAAGCTTCTATTTTGGTTTTGATTTCAAGCTAATAGATTAAAGTTAATATTTCCAATAAGCAAAATACTTTACTGGATTTCAAAAACTATTTTAAATTGACTGGAAGGTGTCTATTTTTTTATTTTTTTTTTTAAATAATTGCTTAGATACCCCCTTTTTTAGTTGTCTTTCATCACATTGTAATTCTCTTTATCAAAACAAATCTTCCAAAAATAAAACATACTTTCCTGAAACTTTATTTGAGAAAATGGAAAATCTTTCTTGAAACTTCCATTTCAGTTTTGATTTCAAGCTAACAGATTAAATTTAATATTTCCAATAAGCAAAAATACTTTGCTATACAGTGATACCCCGACTTAAGTCGTTTTCGGGTTAAGTCATTTTCGAAGATACGTCATTTTTTTCTTAAATATTACATGGAAAAGAAAACACGCCTTAGATCGTTCTACTCGAGTTTATGTCAGCCGTTAAAAATATTAGAAATGTTAAAACATAACAAAGTATAAAATTATTATCAAATATACGAGAACATTTATTTTTTTATTACTATTTAAATACGACTTGAACATACAGTGATACCCCGACTTAAGTCGTTTCGAGTTAAGACATTTTCGAAGATACGTCGGTTTTTTCTAAAATATATGGAAAAATAAAACTCGCCTTACGTCGTTTTACTCGAGTTTACGTCGGCCGTTAAAAATGTTAGAAATGTCAAAACACTGAACTAACAATAAAGACAAATGAAAAATCTTTCTTGAAGCTTCTATTTTAGTTTTGATTTCAAGCTAACAGATTAAAATAAAGATATATTTAGAGATTCTTGATAAAATCTGATGAAGAATCTGCAGTGTTATTGATCCTGACCTGGCATCTCGTTTTCAGTCGCTTTCCAACTGACATAATGTAGCTTCCCTTTGCCTTTTCTATATACCTCTCGCCTGTGGAACTCCCTTCCCTTCTCCTGTTTCCCTGTGAGCTATAATCTCCAGCTATTCAAATGTAATGTCAATCGACATATCTAGTTGCCTTAATCTATCCACTACCCTCATCCTTCCTTCTATCACTCCTATCTGATCTTGCTATTTCCTGTAACCCCTTGCGTCCTAGTGGCTTCCCGCCTTGCTTGGGTTGAAACGCTTAAAAAAAATATATATACTTTCATAGCAACTGTTCTGATAAACTCTCCTCTATAGTACTTAGACTTTATGAATCTAAACGCAGTACTAGATTGGCGGCTAGGTCTCATCATCTTACAGTTGAAATGGCTAGAGGTAACCGTAAGTTCTATGCTAATAGTTTCCTGCCTTCTTCTCAACAGCGACCTTCAAAAATTTAAACGCAATGCCGATCATCATCTTCTGTTTTTTTGTGTCCTGTATTTTTATTATTCCCATTCCTAAGTACAGTTTTTCTTCTCTTACACACCCAATAACCCCTTGAGACTTAGTGGTTGTATCGTCTTGCTTGGGGTGAAATGATTTTTTTTTAAGTCTTATTAGCTGAAGCTATGTAAATATCTACAGATCAAGCGCAAATGTCGGTACTTAAAAATACTTAAGGTTAATAATTTTGTAAGAGAGGAGGAGATGACAGCGGTATGACGAGAAATAAAATTTACGACCGTAACTGAATCAGGTGATGAAGGATTTAATCGTGACCGAGGGTGAAACTCACAGCGAATTCATGGCTGCCAGCTTGTGTGCATTTAGCGTTTACCATTTCAACTATACCAGGAATCCCCGGGGAATTAAACGAACCGTTTCTGACTCCGCCTCCACTCCCATTCTGGTTTCGCTTTAGCAAACACAAGTACAGTCCAGATTAACTGCCATACTTAATTAAACAATTAACAGTTAATCGCTAGAACAAGCACATTGAGCAGATTCAAGCTGTTTCTTTTCTTGATTTCTTGAACTTTTCTTCTACGAAAGATAGTATCAATTTTATATTAGTATGTTTATGGCATATTTATATCTTCAAGAAATTAACTACTGCCTGCTTGTAGGTGGTCTCAATCATACAGTTTCCATTTTCGATGTTGTGAAAAAAAAAATTAAAACAGTATTAAATGTATTTTTCTGAAAATATTTCATTATAGTATATTTTGTTTTTAATGAATTTATGATATATATATATATATATATATATATATATATATATATATAATTCAAATTTATAATATATATATATATATATATATAATTCAAATTTATATATATATATATATATATATATATATATAATTCAAATTTATAATATATATATATATATATATATATATATATATATATATATATATATATATATTATTTTAAATTTATTTAAATATGATTTTATATGTGTTTATTGTTATTTCAGTGTTTTGACATTTCTAATATTTTTAACGGCCGACGTAAACTCGAGTAAAACGACGTAAGGCGAGTTTTATTTTTTCATATAATATTGAAGTATCAAATTTAATCTGTTAGCTTGAAATCAAAACTAAAATGGAAGCTTCAAGAAAGGTTTTTCAGTTTCTTAAATAAAGTTTCAGGAAAGTATGTTTTATTTTTGGAAGATTTGTTTTAATAAAAAGAATTACAATGTGATGAAAGACAACTAAAAAAGGGCGCTAAGCAACAATTTAAAAAAAAAAAACTTACACACCTTCCAGTCAATTAAAACTAGTTTCTGAAATACAGCAAAGTATTTTGCTTATTGCAGGTGCACCAGACCAAATATGGCAACAATATTCAAAGCACTGACGAATGGCAGACTTACAGATATATAAGCTAGATTCTGGCGAAGTAAATTGTTTAGCTCGACACAATGAACCGACTTTCCTAGCTGCAAAATTAGCCATTGATTCAATACATTCTTTCCACTTCATGTCAGTGGATAACGTTAGTCCTAAGAAGCGAAATGTGGCACTCTCCTGGACGTTAAAATCAGTCATTCTAATGGAAGGTAAAAAAGACTTCTTTCAGAAGGTAGTTTCGTTTTGGAAACGTTAAAATTAATAAGCCACTCCTTGCCCCATTTAACAACAGATTGTATGTCATTTTTATCTTTTTTCTATTGCTTAGCCTAACTATCAATTGTAAGATGATAGAATGTATGCTCTTCAGTAAGAGGAATCTAATTAATAGAGCTCACAGCAGAATTACACCAGAAATAGGACAAGAAAAGTGTGGGTTTCATTAGAGACATTGGAATAGGGAATGTAATATTTATGTTATGATATCTTAAAGAGCAATACAAATACAAAAGCGTGCATACCTATGAGTTGTAGATTGTGTAAATGCATTTGTTAGAGAACGTCACAAAGAACTACTTGAACTACAAGGTAAGCTTGATTTATTTGGGAAGGATATTAGAATAATGGAAAACTTATACTGGGTACAAACCGCCTGCATATGGATAGAAAATGAATTCGGTGACTTCACAAAAATAGAAAGGGGCCTAAGACAAAGATGTTTCGTCTCACCTGGTTTATTCAAACTTCTCCGCGGAGAAAAAACGTGGACGATGGGAGGGAAGAAAGAAAGAAAGAAAGAAAGAAATAAGGAAGGAAGGAAGGAAGGAAGGAAGGAAGGAAGGAAGGAAGGAAGGAAGGAAGGAAGGAAGGAAGGAAGGAAGGGCGGAGAAAAAACGTGGACGATGGGAGGGAAGGAAGTAAAAGAAAGAAAGAAAGAAAGAAAGAAAGAAAGAAAGAAAGAAAGAAAGAAAGAAAGAAACAGAGGAGGGATAGAAAAAAATAAAATTTGAAATTGCAACATAAATTAAAACAAAAAAGCGAATCACATCTGCGTAATGATTGTGTTGGAACGAAAAAGCCATTTGCGGACTTTTTGTTTTACTGATCGGAACGAGTCGAGTGGAACAATGGCGGAGGGCAGTGACGGAGTGGAGTGTTGAAGGTTTAAAAACGTTTGATGAAAGGCGGGGTAACACTTGTTCCGAGTAACAAGTTCACCATAAAATAATAACAACACACGCAAGTTAAATGGTGTGATTCAAGGCATTCCCTGATGTCATCAGTTAACACTATATTCTGCTTACAGACACCGGTTCTTTCTCTTACACACGCATCAAGTGGGGTTTTTGCGACTCTTTTTTTTTTGTTTGTTTGTTTTTATTTTTTAAGAAAGTAGTTAATCGTTTTAAAAAATACTAAAATTATTTATCTTTCCCATTTCGAGTTATGCGTATGAACCGCTGGACAAGGTCAAAGGTATCAAGTGAATTCATTAACGGATGCCATACCTTATATAAAAATCGTTAATCACAGACTCCAAACAAATTTCAAACTTGTTCTATGCTAAAAGAAAATAAAAATAAATAAAAGGAAACAACTGACAACATTTAAATCAGCCATTATCTAAGTGCGGCCCGCAGGCCACATGCTATCCTGTTTAGCTTTCGCAATGGCAGGCCTTATATTTTTTATTGATTTGTTTTTTTATGATTTATCAACGTTTTACAGGTTATTTAAAGCCAAAAAATATATTTTATGATTCATCAACCTTTTACAGGTTATTTTAAGCCAAATAGATTTTTTATGATTTATCAACCTTTTACACGTTATTTTAAGCCAAATAGATTTTTTATGATTTATCAACCTTTTACAGGTTATTTAAAGCCAAAAACTATTTTTTAGGATTTATCAACTTTTTACAGGTTTTTTATAGCCCAAAAATATTTTTCTCATTCATCAACCTTTTACAGGTTTTTTAAAGCCAAATACATTTTTATGATTTATCAACCTTTACAGGTTATTTTAAGCCAAATAGACTTTTTTATGATTTATCAACCTTTTACATGTTATTTAAAGCCAAAAAATATATTTTATGATTTATCAACCTTTTATATATTTTTTATAGCCAAAAAATATTTTTCTCATTTATCAACGTTTTACACGTTATTTAAGGCCAAATAGATTTTTTTTATGATTTATCAACCTTTTACAGGTTATTTTAAGCCAAATAGATATTCTATGATCTATCAACCTTTTACAGGTTATTTAAAGCCAAACAGATTTTTTATGATCTATCAACCTGTTACAGGTTAGGAACGTCAAATATTGCAGTACTGGGCATTATCCTGAGCATATTTTATAGCAAATAATTGGTTTTTCATTTTTTTTTTTTTTATAGAGCTACGCCAACTTAACACTACTTACCGTAAAATATCTGATACGAAAATTCAGATACCGTCCTTTTGTTGTGGTTCATGCTTGCCAGGTAGGTCACGGTCACTTAAAATGCATGAATTTTAACCCTTCCAGATTATGTGCCATGTCCTTTCAGGACGTAGGCGATCATGGCTCTCCACCTCCCTCTAAACTCTTGCAGCTCTCTACAAGTTCCTTCTCTCTGCTTTTTCCCCCAGACAACGTTCTCTCATCCACTTAAGCCCGCCAGGTATGACACGCGTTGTTTTCCCTTGTCTCTCATTCCCTCTATTCGACACGTGAGTATCAGATTCTCCAGGCCCTCATTATGTGTCCCAGAAAATTCAGCTGCCTCTTCCTGATGTTAAGTATAAGCCTCCTCCTTGATCTCTAAGATCTCATCGTTGCTCACACGCTCGATACTCGCTTATAAACAATAAAGAATGACACCGGAGTGATGAGCATGGATACTCCCTGATTTTACTCACTATTATTGTAAAGATAGATAATCGAAACCTATCCAAAGAGATAGGAAGGATTTTGTATCAGAATCAAAAACATACAACACGCATGCGGGTAATTAAAAATACAAAATAGAGACAATTTACCCACGACAACCTGTATATAAACTTAATTTATTCGTGAACACTAATCTCAAACTGAACCTTTGCTAATGTTCTTTCCTCCCCTGAATGGCGTTGTTTTTTGGGGTTTTGTTTTGTTTTTGCTTACGAGAGTAGGATTTTTTCTAAGCTTGGTGGACGAACATGCGTTGCCTGTTGGACTGTTACATTTGAACTGATTTGGCTACAAGTGTTGAGGATGAGAAACAGAAGAAACCTATTGCAAGCGTTTATTGTTACTACAGTTTACAGTTTTTTCTTTTCTCTACAACAACAGCAATACAACTGCAAAAGGATGTGCACTTATGATTTATAGATTGCGCAAAAACATTTGACAAGATATGGCACAAGGATCTATTTGAACTTCTAGAAAAAGAATATCTATTTGGAAAACATTTCATTTGCACTTGGTCGTAAAAATGCCAGGATGTTGCACATACTTCCCCGATCTTTTTGAAAAGGACGAGAGGTTTACCACTTTGTTACGTATTTAGAATTGTGTTTCCGTCTTACGTATTTTTAATTTTCTTTCATTCCTAATAGCCCCTTGCATCTTAGTGGCATTATCACCTTGCTTGGTGTGAATCGATTAAAAACAAAATTGCTGCAATCTTGTCAGATTTTTCCATAATTTGCTATTTTCTTTTTCCTTCTTGCGCTTATGTCTGTTAAGAAATCTCTAGACTAACAACTAGATTTACACATCCTGTAACAAATGTCAGAAAAAAAAACTTGACTTCCCCATCGTGATCAAACCATTTTGGGGAACTTACCTTTTATGCATCACTATGTGGCCTTTAAATCCAAAATGCTTACTCACAAACTTTGCTACAAACTGCGCAGGTGGTTCGTTTTGGGCGTTGAGGAAGTTTGTCGAACATCTGCAGCCTGCTTCTCCGAATTCGAATAAAAAGTGACTTGATTGACATGTCCTGCCTTCACAGTTCTTTATGTCATCAATCAGACTCGCTTCTGTGTTATGACGACATGACCGAGAAAAAGAAAAAAAAGCCGCAAGAACTTCCAGACAGGGAAGCGAAGAAAAGCGAAAACGGGAGGATTAACTATGAAATCTAAGATCATGAGACGTGCAGTTGTCAGCAAGAAAGGCAGATTTTTAACTTCAAATCGGAGATCAAGCAGTCACAGAACATAACAGACGACGAAAAAAGTGTCACAGAAAACCGAACGTACATCGGAAGAATAGAAAGATGCCTTCCAGAAACTTTTTCCGTCTGGAGGAGGCACGGTGGAGTAATGGATAGCGGCTTTGATTGAGGAATCGGAGAGCCGAGTTCGAATTCTAGTCGGATCCATTACATTCACTTGCTTGGGAAAGGTGTGAATCCTCTTCTTCTCCCCTACCGGCAGCAATAGGTAATAGCAGGACAAACTGGGTTCTATAGCCTTGGATGCAACCGGTCCAGGAGAAGATAACTCTGAATTCAATACCGAAGAGGGTTGGGCTCTGTCAGGATAACAGAAACACCACTTCTACTGTGGCTAAAGCACACATGGTGCTTTTACGACTCTACACGTTGACAAAAAGCTACATGGTAGCTACTCACCGTACCTTTGGCTAATCTTAACGGTGCATATAAGCTCCTATACCCTTATGATTTTCTAAGCGGGGATAAGGTGTGGCACAAGGCCGAACGTAAAGGGCACCCTGTGTTGATCGAACTCACTACTCAGACGTAATTGTTCTACGGAGAAAAGCTTTTCATCACGTCGAAATGCCCTCCTTTAGCCTTATGTGCTAAAGTAGCGGTAATACTGAAGAAAAGGTTGTCATTGGCAAAGGCAATACATCTAAGCTTACAGCAACTGGCATTTCCAGGCGATCATCCATCTAGGAACTGCTGGCAAACTCGGAAGGAAAACCAGAAAAACTCCAAGAGAATCTCGTAAAGAGAAGAGAAAAGAAAGAACTACTAAATCTAAGGATTTTATGGTTGTCTGTTAGAAAGGCAGCCAAAGATTGTAACTTCGAATAAGAGACATCAGAATCAAGCAGATCTGAGTAAGATGACAACAGACGATGAAAAGAGTGGAGCAGAAATCCGAAGACGGACAGAAAGATGCCTTCCAGAAACTTTGTGCAAAAAAGAACTCGAGTATAGTGCGTGTTTTTATGGTTATTTTTATGTTCATTTTTTACGCTAAAAAAATATGGGGTCGCATTATACAGAGTTTTTTTTTTATTTGCGCCCTATACACGGGTAATTTTTTTGAAGATTTTAAGCTACGTGGTAGGTCTATAACTCGAGTATAGTGCGTGTTTTTATGGTTATTTTTATGTTCATTTTTTACGCCAAAAAATAGGGGATCGCATTATACACATTTTTTTTTTTTGAGCGCCCTATACACGGGTTATTTGTTTGAGGATCTTAAGCTACGTGGTAGACCTAAATTCTCTCGGTACCTTTGGCTAACCATAACGGTGCAAGTAAGATCCTTTAGTCTTCTAGTGGTATTCTAAGCACGCCTTAGAAGTGGCACAAGGCCGAAAGCATGGGGCACCCCGTTAGGATCGAACTCATTACTCAATCGTAATTAATCTTTACGCGACAAGCTTGTTAACCCTTACACCACGGCGAAGTGCCAAAGTGATTTTCTAAGCGTAGCTTGGAAGTGGAATAAGGCCGAATGTATGGGACACCCAGTGAGGATCGAACTCACAACTCAGTCGTAATTAATCTAGCCATTACACCATGGCGAAATGCCCAAGTGAGTTTCTATGCGTAGCTTAGAAGTGGAATAAGGTCGAATGTATGGGACACCCAGTGAGGATCGAACTCACAACTCAGTCGTAATTAATCTAGCCATTACACCATGGCGAAATGCCCAAGTGAGTTTCTAAGCGTAGCTTAGAAGTGGAATAAGGCCGAATGTGTGGGGTACCAAGTGAGGATCGAACTCACTACTCAGACGTAATTGTTCTCTCGAGACGGGCTTGTTAACTCTTTCACCAAGTCGAGGTGCTCTTCTCTGGCCTTATATACCGGTAATCCGGGCAAAAAGTTTGACATTGAAAAGACAATACCTCAGCGATGTAAATACTTGCACATCTAAGCTTACAGCACCTGATATTCCCTAGCGGTCACTCATCAAGGTACTGACCAGGCTCGACGTTGCTTAACTTCGGTGATCGTACGGAAATTGGTGTTTCATCATAATATGGCCGTACGCTCAACAAAAGATACGCGGATGAAATGGTTCTAATGAAAAACTCAGAAGGAAAACCCACAGAAAATCCAAGAATTATTAAATTTACGAGCACGGGATGGATGGCTGTCAGTCAGGGAAGCAGCCAAAGATTGTAGCTTCGAAGTACAAATATCAGAATCAAGGAGATACAGAACTTTAACGAGATCTGGGTAATGTAGTAACAGACAGAGAAAAAGTGTGGTACAGAAATCCGAAGCTACATCGAAATAGCGGAAGACGTAGTCCAGAAATTACGCAAAAATATTAAGACAGGAAAATATCGTTAGAAACAAAGAAAAGATGTCTGAACTTTATCTTCCTATACAGCAGTTGTTACAGAGGTTGGTCCAGAATAGCATACTACTGGTCAGAACATCCAGTGGGCGTGGAATTATATGATAGTTAAGGATTGATTTTGTTTAAGTGTTTTATTTATTTATTTTTTTATGCAAGACCAAAAAGGCGCGAAAACACGGGCACGTCAAGAATTTGAAGTGCCAACATGTCTCCCACGCCGATATTCCTACATGAGGCAAAATCTGGACGTGGCGATGAAACTCTCTTGCCAAGAATTTGACATGCTCCCTGCCAATCGTCCTCTTCACGTTTCCTCCTGGAAACGATGTTGCAGCTACCGTTTCTCATATAATAAAACGAAAGAAGAAAAAAAAAAGAAAATTCTTTGTCGTTATTGCAGTATATGCTTATTTTCTAAGCGCTGCTTAGATCCAGATCATGTCCGAAAGCATAGGGCACCCAGTAAGGATCGAACTCACTACTTAGTCGTAATTGGTCTACCGAGACCAGCCGCATAATCCTTAAACTACATTGCAGTTCCCCCATTGACGTTGTATTTAAATGTAGCATTGGATTTTAAAGTATTGAAGCCAGACACAACACGAAAAGCAACACTGAATAAACTATTAGTCAGAAGATCGAGTGGACATGGAATTATGACAGTGACGATATTGACTTTGCTTAACTTTTTGATATAAGAGCAAAAAGGTGCGAAGTCAAAGAGAATGGGCCAAGAATCTGAATCATGATACCTACATGAGGCAAATCAGCGATGAAATTCCATCACGACTATTTGTATATGTTAGTCAATTGTGCATTAATGGTAGCAGCGTCAGTTACTTCCGGTTTGTTGTGTTATTCTAACGGCTACAACTTGGGCGGGATTGGTTATTTTAAATTATTCTAAAGGTCTATCTATATTTCTGAGATGAGGTATTATGTACACTATTTACATTATTCGGACTATTGTCCTCATCTTTGTCGCCATATTTATTACAACGTGTCGGCCTTTCAGTATCTGTCTATATTTCTGAGATGAAGTATTATGTACACTATTTACATTATTCGGACTATTGTCCTCATCTTTGTCGCCATATTTATTACAACGTTTCGGCCTTTCAGTATCTGTATATATTTCTGAGATGAGGTATTATGTACACTATTTACATTATTCGGACTATTGTCCTCATCTTTGTCGCCATATTTATCACAATTTCGGCCTTTCAGTATCTGTCTATATTTCGTATTTACACTATTTACATTATTCGGACTATTGTCCTCATCTTTGTCGCCATATTTATTACAACGTGTCGGCCTTTCAGTATCTGTCTATATTTCTGCGATGAAGTATTATGTACACTATTTACATTATTCGGACTATTGTCCTCATCTTTGTCGCCATATTTATTACAACGTGTCGGCCTTTCAGTATCTGTCTATATTTCTGCGATGAAGTATTATGTCACTATTTCATTATTCGGATATTGTCCTCATCTTTGTCGCCATATTTATTACAACGTGTCGGCCTTTCAGTATCTGTCTATATTTCTGAGATGAAGTATTATGTACACTATTTACATTATCCGGACTATTGTCCTCATCTTTGTCGCCATATTTATTACAACGTTTCGGCCTTTCAGTATCTGTCTATATTTCTAATATGAGGTATTATGTACACTATTTACATTATTCGGACTATTGTCCTCGTCTTTTTCGCCAGATTTATTAAAACGTTTCGGCCGTTATACGCTCAGGCTTTTTTCAGGTGGTTTGAATGTCGAGCTGAACCCTTTATTTCGCTCACTGGGGTAAACTGTTCTAGTCTCACGTACCATGTTTAATGGATGTCAGTTATCAGTTATCTGCTGTTGATTCCCCTCTCCAAGTTCTCCACTGCCTTAACCGGGTATTGAACTCTTTGAGTCCTGTCACTGGATTTAACAAACGCCTTTATCCACTGTGCCATGTGTCATGTAAAGAGGAGATAACTGATATCCATAACAAATATCCACTATGCACAAAACAACGAACATATAAAGAACTACCACTGCTGATCTTGAAATAGCAAGCGACCAATCAGAAACGCTCTACGTCACTTCCTCCTCAGTCAAGTCGAGACAAAAAAGAGAACAAACTGAATGCTTGTTTTTCCCTCTTTTCCCTTATACTAATATTCAGCCAATAAAAGGCCCAAGAGACAGTAAAGGTAGAGCGTTGCTGTATTTGTTTTTATGATTGTTGGAACACACACATACATACACAGACACACACACACACACACACACACACACACACACACAGATATATATATATATATCTTCGTCACCGAGGCCCATTTTGGAACAGTTGGTATGATGTTCGCTTGACAACCTAATTGTCAGGGTTTCAATTCTCGGTAGTGAATGCGCACTGCTGATGAGTCCCAAATATAGGACGAAACGGCCGTCCAGTGCTTCCTGCATTCTGTGGAGGTTTCTATCAGACTCGATGAATTAATATATATATATATATATATATATATATATATATATATATATATATATATGCATATTTGTTTGTAATGAATACCTCATCAGTAATGTTATGACTTGGGGTCATGACAAGTTTCGTGTCTTTCAACATCATATTTGTTTACCCAAGAGACCCTACCGGAACCATACTTATTCCGGCAGGTGATTCTGAAGTAAATTTCCACTAAGCATAAAACAACGGACATATAAATAACTGCCACTGCTGATCTTCAAATATCAAGCGACCAATCAGAAACGCCCTAAGTCACTGTCTCTTCAGCCAAAAATAGAACAAACTTAATGCTCGTCTTTTCTCTCTAATGTCCAACACACAGATTCATTAATAATCACTGTGGGATGGCTGCAAAAACATTTTCTCCCCAAATTTATAAACAAACCGTACAAATGCACGCTGGGGTTTCTTCCTAATGAATAAGGAAGACCACTTCTCGGTTTTATCCGCCATGTTTTTTTGTTTTCGTGTTTTTTTTTGTTTTTTGTTTTTTTTTTCTTGTCTTAAAGTCAGAACGCTGCGATCATGCGATCATTTGCTTTCTATTTCTTTTGTGTGTCAACACCATTCTTAGTTTGTGAACTTTTTTGCCTCATTAATGTTGTTTTGCCTGTCTCGCATATATTATTTTCTTCGTATTAATTTTTGCTCAGTTCATTATTCTTTTCTTGTTTATTTATTGCAAAATGTCTCAATTTTGTTTTGTTGGGCCTTTCTGCCAATTATTTTTAACCTTAGCTAATCAATCTACAACTGATTATCAATATTAAATTTATATAGTTGTGGGTATGTATTTGGGCAGTTTCTATGTTTATTTTGGTGGATAGCTACGGAATTTGTACGTTTTCAAATGTTGTTTATTTTAAATATATTACATTATCTGCGTTATACATAATACATATATTTGCATTTTTCTTACTGATGTTTTACAAGATATCAGTTTTTAGTTTCACATTTTTAAGTAACGAAGTAAAACATTGTTTTCCTGTTTACATTTTGAGATAAGTTCTGATATTTTATTTAGTAATTAGTGTTGATCCGAAGAATGATAGTTACTGTTATAGGCTGGTGCTCTTTTTTTCTTTTTTCTTTTTTTTTTTTTTTTCATTATATTTTTGTTGTATTGTGGCTTAAAAGTTTTAAAGTTCACATATATGTTTGGATAGTGTTGTGCTGTTCTCATATTTGCTGTTGTTCAAAAATGTTTGATGCGTTATCTGCTGTTCTTATGGTGGCATGGTGTATTGCTTTACAGGTAATTGCAGTTTAAGCGACATTCACGATTTGTTCTGTAGTTACAGATGAGCGGGGGAGTGGATTTGTTAGATATTTTTCTTGTGTTTTTTTTTTTTTTTTTGTTATCTAGGTCATGTTCTCCGTGCAACTATAGCTAATTCTTATTGTGTTTCTGTTGTATGTTTTGTGGACAGTGCTTGATTGAGGGAAGTGTCTGTGGACATATATTTATATGCGCATATGTGTGTTGATTGGTTCGTTTTACGACGCCAACTCTTGTTAGGTTAATAATTTTGTATGGGGCACCCAGTGAGGATCGAACTCACTACATACTATTGGTGGTCAACCAGAGTAACCTCGCTAACTATTACTTGACACCGTGGCACCACATGTGTGTCAGGGCCGATGAGTACAACACCTGAACCCTGGACCAAGCCTGATTGGGGGCCCGAGCAGTACTTACTTTTTCTACCTCCGTTGCAAATTAAAATAAGCACGCCTGACTATTAAGATGACAGATTTTCGGGGATTTTGACGTCATTCTAGAGTTGGGGATTCAAATCAGTGAATTTGTTTTGCTCATCTTAAAAAAAAAGGTATATAAGATTTACTATTTCTTATACATAATGTTGAATGTGTTAAATTATTCAACTCTTTAACAACAACAAAAAACTCAAGTTAAAAAATTAAAAATTGTCACAAATCATTGTTAATTTATTTAAGATGGAATCATCTCTTATGACATGTCACTAATTATATACATTTTATCTATGTTCTATTTTTTCTATCTGAATTGATCACATATATTGCATATGATCCATTGTTATATTTAATTAGGTTACAGTATATTTTGTATTTTATATAAATACTACCTTACGACAATTGATTTGTAGTAGACTGGTGGGACGTGTCATTGATTCGCGTGGATAGCGTATCGTAGATTCTGGTGCCCGGGCACATCAACCCTGATGTGTGTGTATGTGTGTGTGTGTGTGTGTGTGTGTGTGTGTGTGGTTCGGATATGTCTATATGTCTATGAAGCAACATTAGACCAATAGTATAATTATTTACCCTCTGCCCTACGCAGCAAGATGTGGCACAAGGCCGAGTTTAAAGTGGGGTATCCGAGCCCGTAGGCTCGGGCAAAAATTCCCTACAGACCACGTAAAAACGGAGTCAGTTTCCCGAGACGAGACTCCGCCCCTCGGCAGAGCCTCGTCTGGGGGATACCCTACTGTTTTCAGTGAAATAAAATAAAAAAAGGCCCGTTAATCTACCATAGACTAAGTCAGTTCCGGTCCAAAAGTTATCACTGTAGAGCGAACTTAATTCATTTTTTTGTTTGTTTGCTTGTTTGTTTGTTGTTTGTTTCTTTCTTTCTTTTGTTTTTGTCCCGTTTTTGGCAAGACAAAATAATTTGTTGGATTGTCATTTGGCGGACTTTTATTTTATTTATTTATTTTTTCAATAATGTCTGTCATATTCTGCTCGTAAGAAATACGGGCTGAAAACTTTTTCTTTACTTTTTTTTTTTTATTTTTTTATTTATTTATTTATTATTATTTTTTTTTTTGTATTAAAACCCTGACACTTTCTTTTTGACTCAGTTTGTATACTTGATTCGGTAGCCGGACCTCAAGGCAAAGAAAAAATAAGCCACCAGAAGCGACAGAAAAAATAAATAAGCAAATGAATAAAACAGACGTTTAAAAAAAAAAAACTTCTTTTTTTTTTAATATATGGCGTTCGTTACGTGATAAAAATCAGAAAACTTATACACCAATATGTCGACACTAAAATCTGTCTTGTGTCAGAAAGAAGGGAAAAAAGAATTTCTATGATAGCTTCTTTTCCTCTAATAAAAAAAAGATGGAGCTGTATCAAAACACACCAGAGAATTGAAAAATATCAGCGTGTGTCTGTGTGTCCGAGTCTTTTGTATAGTTCTTTCAAAGAAATTGTTTACGAGTTAATAGGAAAGATGTGAAATATCAGAAAGTGGGGGGGGGATGATAATTTCTGAATCTTTCTGCGTACGTATATATATATATACAAATATATATATATATATATCGATAGATAGATAGATAGAGATAGATAGATAGATAGATAGATGCCAATAGGTATACCTATATATGCACTTTGAAATAGATAGATAGATAGATAGATAGATAGATAGATAGATAGATAATGAGCAGACTGACATAGATAGATAGATAGATAGATAGATAGATAGATAGATAGATAGATAGATGCCAATGGGTATACCTATATATGCACTTTGAAATAGATAGATAGATAGATGATAGATAGATAGATAGATTGATTGATAGATAGATAATAATGAGCAGACTGATAGATAGATGAATGATAGATAGATAGATAGATAGATAGATGATAGATAGAATGCCAATAGGTATACCTATATATGCACTTTGAAATAGATGATAGATAGATAGATAGATAGATAGATAGATAGATAGATGCCAATAGGTATACCTATATATGCACTTTGAAATAGATAGATAGATAGATAGATAGATAGATAGATGAGATAGATAGATAGATAGAGAATGACATAGATAGATAGATAGATAGATAGATAGATAGATAGATAGATAGATAGATGCCAATAGGTATACCTATATATGCACTTTGAAATAGATAGATAGATAGATAGATAGATAGATAGATAGATAGATTGATAGATAGATAGATAATGAGCAGACTGACATAGATAGATAGATAGATAGATAGATAGATAGATAGATAGATAGATAGATAGATAGATAGATGCCAATAGGTATACCTATATATGCACTTTGAAATAGATAGATAGATAGATAGATAGATAGATAGATAGATAGATAGATGCCAATAGGTATACCTATATATGCACTTTGAAATAGATAGATAGATAGATAGATAGATAGATAGATAGATAGATAATGAGCAGACTGACATAGATAGATAGATAGATAGATAGATGGATAGATAGATGCCAGATAGGATAGATAGATGCACTTTGAAATAGGATAGAGATAGATATAGATAGATAGATTTGAAAGATTGATAGATAGATAGATGAGCAGAGATAGATAGATAGATAGATAGATGATAGATAGATAGATAGATAGATAATGAAGACTGACATAGATAGATAGATAGATAGATAGATAGATAGATAGATAGATAGATAGATAGATATTTTCCCTGACACTAAAATAACTGGGTAGAGAACAAGTTCATTTGAAATCTGCGAGCGTCAGATAAAAAAAAAAAAAAAAACTGTTTAAATCTTAAATTGTGCTGTCTTCTCTTTTTCCGTATTCGAGGACACCATACATTCGGGCCAACACAGTACTCATCAGGTATTTTAAGGTGTATACATGCGCGTCTTCGTATCCTTCTGCGCAGGCGCAGATCTTTTCATTGATATCTACCTATTAAATTGATACAAAAAGATGAACAGCGCCCTCACTTGACACAAATAAAAACCACAGCAGCGCTCATTTTCCCAATTTGTACGCTTGTCAAACGCGTCCTTACAAAAGGCTGTCTTCTTTTCAAATGCTATCTTTCATTCATTTTCTATATATTTTTGTTTTGCTTCTTTCATTTTTTTTTTCTCGTGTTCTTTCGTTATTTACTTCATTTTTTTTTACCTGAATTTTTTTTCTTGTTTATTTTCCTTACATTTCCTTTTTCGTTTCTTTAAATCAATTCCGTTTTATTTTTATATTTTGTTCGTCTTTCCGTATTTTCTTTCTTTGTTTCTTTCATCATTTGTCTTGTTTTTTGTTTTTTTTCTTTCACTCTTATTTATTTCGTCGGGTTTTTCTTTCTTTCTTTTTATGATTGCTAGTCGACATTGTACTCTTTCTCTCCCTCCTCTTCCTCTTCACTTGTCATTTCTCATTCCTCCCTCCCTTTCTTTTCTTTCTTTCTTTCTTTCTTTCTTTCTTTCTTTCTTTCTTTCTTTCTTTCTTTTTTTCTTTTTTTCTTTCTTTCTTTCTTTATTTCCCATTTACTAAGCTTGGCTGCCCGTGACACAAAGTCAAACACGAGAGATAGCGCAGAGGAAAAATAATTTTTCTTCAGTCTTGTAAGTGAGAACGGCCTACGAAACTTTCGAAATTCGAACTTTTATTTCGCTATTTAACAATCAATCTGTTGCAAAAGTTCGCAGGATTTTTTTTTTTTTAACAATTCATATAGATTCATATCCTCGATATTCAGCCTTGCTCACAGCTAAATCATGTTGGAACAACAGTTCCCGTACGATCACCAAAGTTAAGCAACGTCGAGCCTGGTTAGAACCTAGTTAGCTGACGGCTTAGGAATACCAGGTGTTGTGAGATTGGACGTACGGATCATGTAATGGATAATGGTTCGGAATTATTAATCGGACAGCCGAGTTCCAATCCCCTTACCTTTGGGTAATCCACCTCTGAATTTAACGTGGTATGATTCGACCTCATATACTCCCAGCAATGGGCTAATTAGTAATACTTGTATCACTGAAACATTATTATCGTCAAAAAAAATTTACAATTTAAAAGGTTTTCTGGATTTAAAGCCTGCAAATGGTTTGATAAGTCGTAGAAATCGATTCGAATAACCAATCTTCAATGTTATAAATATTTTGCCCTGTTTTCTATGGCCTTGCACCAGATTTCAACTTAATTACGTATTCCATCATTCCGGAAACGAATTACGATTTTCATTTGATTAGTCGGTATCATCATCATCATCATCTTCATCAATGTAATCATCATCATCATCGTAATCATCTTCATTGTAGTCATCACCATCACCATCATCGTCATCATCTTTATCATTGTAATCATCATCATCGTCATCATCTTCATCATTGTAGTCATCATCATCATCGTCATCATCTTCATCATTGTAATCATCATCATCATCATCGTCATCATCTTCATCATTGTAATCATCATCATCATCATCATCAACAGCAATCCCCTGACAAGGTGTGGCCGGAATGTTGCTGTGCACCTGAACACCTGAGCACCTGACCAGGTCCTTCTATATAATTGGGTTAAAAGTTGAAGAGGTATTCATTCATGTGTAGCGTGTCTTTGGGAAAAAAACCTGGCGGAGTCCATTCCTCTTCAATTTGAACTACTGCTGATCTCCTCTATTTCGAAGGCTCACCGCCTTGGCCGTTGACTTCAGTCTAAGAAGCCTTCCTCCCAGCGACGCCGGGTTATCACCGGACTGTCTGTATATATGTCGCTATGGATCGCAATCTACTCCACTGTGCTAGATGACCGTTGAACCCTACAAGTAAGTGCAACCGCCTTTTAACAGGTCTTAATTCGAATTCCAATAGGTATTTAGCCATCCTCATCACCATCAATACCTGGTAGCGAAACTGATTTAGTAACTGATGACCCAATTATGTGTCACATAGCAACTTTTTCGGTAGATTGTTGGTTGGTAAGAAAGAAAGAAAGAAAGAAAGAAAGAAAGAAAAGAAAGAAAGAACGAGACTGCACAAGTGAAAGAATTAAAGAAAGGTTTTAACCGAACTAAAGTAAGGAAAAATTGAATAAGGAAATATTTGTAAAAGACCGAAAATTTTCAGACAATTAAAAGGATAAAAAATCATGGAAAAATAATGAAAAAAGAAAGAGGATTTATACTGAAGAAAGAAAGAAAGAACGAAAAGTAAAGAAAAAGGCAAGAAATGAAAAAGATTTATACTGGTAAAAGAAAGAATTAATAGAAAAACGAAAAACAAAGAAAGAAAGAAAGAAAGAAAGAAAGAAAGAAAGAAAGAAAGAAAGAAAGGAAGGAAAAAGATTCATACTGGTGAAAGAAAGAAAGAATTAATAGAAAAACGAAAAGACAAAAAAGAAAGAAAGAAAGAAAAAAAGAAAAGGGAGAGAAAGGAAAAAGATTTATACTGATGAAAGAAAGAATTAATAGGAAAAAGAAAAGACAAAGAAAGAAAGAAAGAAAGAAAGAAAGAAAGAAAGAAATGAAGCATTGCAATTCTCATAAATAAAATGCAAAAAATATGAATGAAAAAAAAACCTAAATGAATATAAAATAAAGAAGCAAAAAAAGAAGAAAAAAAGACTGAGAAATCACATAAATGAATTTAAAAAGGAAGAAGAAAAAAGAATAAAAGATACATTGCCAAATGGTATAAATTAATCGAAAAAGAGAATGAAGGAATTCTGTTAAGAAAGAAAGAAAGAAAGAAAGAAAGAAAGAAAGAAAGAAAGAAAGAAAAAGCAAAAGAAAGAAAGAAAAGAATGAATGAATGAATGAAAAAACAAAAGAAAGAATGAAAAAACAGCGGAAACATTACCAAATTGCGTAAATGAATTATGTAGCAGAAAATACCAGGTTACAAGTTACCATTGACATTCGTACTTTAACCTGGTATAAATTCAATGAATGGAGCAATTTTTTCGTTAGGTTGTTGGTTGGTTGATTTTAAGACATATTAATACTTGTTGAGTTATCAAATATCGAATATTTTATGGAGAACCTAGTGAGAATACAATACCAGATCCTTTGTTTACTTTCATTCAATGGTCAACGATTTCACTGAAAAGATGAATCTCTATTTTTCCTGGGTAGTTTCGCCGCATTTTCCTCCAAAATTATCTGTTTTCAAATTCTGAAGTGTTTTAGTGCAGAATCTAATTTTTTGAATTTCGTGAACCATTTCTCAAACGGGCTTGAATCTGATGGTTGGTTGGTTTGGTTGTTTTTGTTTAGCGGCAGATCAACACCTCTATGGGTTATTTAATACCGAAATCTAAATATTTTGTACACAACTATATTTCGGTGGTGGGGGAGATAATAATGGTTTTAATGATACAAGTCTTACTAATTAGCCCATAGCTGGGGGCAGAATAAGTGGATTCATATCTTTCCCAAGGGTATTTGCGTGTAAGCCAATAAAACGAACCCAAATAGAATTGCAACTCGGCTCGCCATAATCCATTACACAACCTGTACATCCAAGCTTACAGAAACTGGTCGCTCATCTCGGTACTGACCAGGCTCGATATTGCTTAACTTCAGTGATCGTACGAGAACTGGTGTTTCAAAGTAATGTGGTCGTAAGCTTGAATCTACTATATTATTCCTCCGGCCATCTTCAGGTGGTTGGAATGTCGAAATGAACCCTTTATTGGAGAGGGGAATTAACAGGAGATAACTGACATCCATGAGACATGGCACGTGGAAATAGAACGGTCTACCCCAGCGAGCGAAATAAAGGGTTCAGTTCGACATTTCAACCACACGAAGAAGGTCGGAGAGTATAATAGCCGAAACGTTGTGATAAATATGGCAACAAAGATGAGGATGATAGTCCGAACAATGTAAATAATGTACATATAATACCTCATATCAGAAATATAGACAGATGTACAACTGTGTATAAAAATATATATATATACATATAAATTTTATCAATGAAACGGGGGGCGATGACCCTGAAAAAGAAGGAATGATGTTGGTAAGAAAAAAAAAATAAGAGCGACCGCTATATTTTGCCTTCCGCCAAAATTGTTGTAGAGTAGCTAGCACCCCTTCACCACCCTATAAGATTGCCTGACTCATAGCCTTAAATACACTACGATTAAGGACTTCAACAGTTGATTAATAAGTTGATACTAAGCTGATTAATATTCGGACTGCTCTTACTTTGTTTGGCTATACAACATTCGGACTGATCTTACTTCGTTTGACTATACAGCATTTGGACTGATCTTACTTCGTTTGACTATACAGCATTTGGACTGATCTTACTTCGTTTGACTATACAGCATTTGGACTGATCTTACTTCGTTTGACTATACAACATTCGGACTGATCTTACTTCGTTTGACTATACAGCATTTGGACTGATCTTACTTCGTTTGGCTATACAGCATTTGGACTGATCTTACTTCGTTTGGCTATACAGCATTTGACCCTCCTTTATTCCTTGTAAGTTGTCTTTTTAATTGCTTTGTAAATTATTATTCTGTGTTTTTTTTGTTTGTTTTTTTGTTGTTTTTTTTTTTTTGTTTTTTATTGTAGCAGTTAGCACCGGATACCGGTGCTGAATAAATATATTAAGCACTCATTCTTCTCGGTGTATCATTCATCTCGATGATACAACAAAAATCAAGATGCTCTCTAGCTAAGATGGGTAATAGAAAATTCAAAAACTGACTATGTGTCTCAGGGATCCAATGCTTAACTTTCGCCGCATGTTTTCTTAGACTGAACACAAAGTGCCAAGTGCCTCTTGAACACATACTGTCGGGTGTAGCATTTATATATGACCATGGCATTTTACAGGAATAAAGTGTTTTTTTTTAAATAACCTGTTTGTTTTCTTCATTCAAAATTCGGACAGAACTTATGGGATGATCTGATATATGTTCCATCCAGTCGTCTTTCAGCACGAACAGATAATGTCCAAATTTCTGATTCATACAGATGGACTGGTTCAATCAATGGTCGAAAGGTTTGGACTTTTAAGGTTTATGGAAAGTTCAAGCGCCAAATTTTGTGAAGTTTTTTACACGCATTCCACGGAAAGCAAACTGCAAGAACTACTACGAAAGACAATGAAGAAAAGGATGCATATCTACGTTTTATAGATTATTGTCATGGGTCCTTGCCTATAACTACAGAATGAACTCTTCCTAACACTATGTATACTACGCCTCTCAAGAGAGAGGGACGAATCAACCGAGCTTCTCGGCTTGACGGTCGAACTCTCTGCCTCTGAGCAGAGAGGAACCCGGACGAGGCTCCGCCGAAAGGCAGAGTCTTGATCGGGGAGGTTGACCAAACCGATCCCGTTTATACGGGTTCTACGGGCATTTTTTGGCCGAGCCTACGGGCTCGGGAAACCCACGTTAAACTCGGCCTTGTGCCACATGCAACCCTCGTGGGGGGGGGCTAGATACCGAATCGAGTCAAGCCGATAGTAGTTCACTCCAAACCAGACTGACAGTCATACTAACACCTTCCACATCTTGTATTATTATTTCGTGTAATATACCTTCGTTATTTCTACTCTTGTGTTCGTGTTTTTCTTCCTTGGTCCTAACCTGGACCATAACAATTATGAAAAAGTGTTTTATAAGATACACCACAAACGACTGTTGGAAATGATAGGGAATCATGACTAATTTGGGAAAAATATTAAAATATTCCCTAACTTATACTGGGAGTAAACCCCTTGTATACGGATAGAAAATATTCTCAGATAATTCTCAGCTATGTGCCATGCGTGATACACGCTTAGGCGATCATGTATCTTTCGATACATAACCTTTCCCAAGGGTCAGTCAATCATGTGCTATGCGTGATACACGCTGAGGCGATCATGTATCTTTCGATACATGACTGATGAGGCAGATTTTTCCCGCATTAGGTTGGCATTTCTTTCTGCGGTAGACCAGTTGCCATCCAAGGCTACAGAACCCGGTCTGTCCTGCTATTTACCCATAACTGGGGGGAGAAGAGGATTCATACCTCTCCCATGGGTATTAGCACGTAATTCGAACTCGGCTCTCCGATTCCTCAACCCGAGCCGCTATCCTTTACTCCATCGTGCGTCCCAATTCAGTTAATATATAAAAATAAAAATGACAATGATATGTTGTCTCACCGGACTTATTTCACCTATACAGTGATGCGGCCCTGAGAGAAATAGAAATTATTCCAAGATTTATTGTTGGCGGCCACAGTCTTAACGACATTTCAATTCTCTATTTATAACGTGTAAGCCACCAACCAAGGGAGGTAACGCAATCTCGGTAGCTATGGCGGTACTGCCACCCCTGGCGCCACCAGCAGCTTTTGCCACCGGACAGGGTATTGTGTTTATATATATGTCAGTCTCTTGCGATTTCTTTTTACAACTGCAACTGAAATTTCCGACGTTGTGTTAAAATACACAACGGGTTCGCAGCGAACGTTATTAATGGCGTAGAAATGGGAGGTAAACAGGTGTGTAGCATTTTGTTCCGAGCGTGGTTTAATTAACTTTATTTATTTTGGATCTTGACCAGATATATACAGAGCACACGGTGTTGATAGCAGAGATAGAAAGGAAACTACAAGCACTCCTAGAGAAATTAGTGAAGAAAGGCGGGAAGAAATATATAAAAATCAATTGCAAGAAGACGGAACGTATGGCTGTTAGCAAAAGAAAAATCTGAAGAAGCGAATTACGAATTGGATATACTAAAAACCAAAAAAGTACAACAATTTAACTATCTGGGAAGTCTTTTAACAGAGTACGGAAAGTGTAGCACTGAAATACGAAGGCACATTGGAACAGCGAAATTTGCGTTCTAAAAGCTAAGCAACGAAACAGAAAAAAATTTTGTTAGAATCAAAGAAAAGAGTACTAAAGTGTTACGTGATAGCTGTCTTCCTGTAGTGAGTGCTGGACAATCTCCTCAGAGATGAAGAAGAGACGTGAAGCAACAGAAACAAAGAAAGTGTGCTGAAATGCTATGTAGCATCGGTCTTTCTGTATGGCAGTGAATGATGGACAATCTCCTCAAAGATTAAGAAGAGACTTAATGCAACAGAAATGTGGTTCTACAGTAGGATGCTAAGAATACAATGGACTGAACGCGTGAGCAACAATGAAGTTTTAGTTAGAGAAAATAGAAACAAAAAGGACCCTTATGCTTAAAATAAGATGATACAGTTGAAATTTATAAGGCACATAATGAGAAGAGACGGTTTGGAAAAACTGATACTCACAGAATATATTGAATGCAAAAAAAAACAGAGGTAAACAGTGTATAACCTACTTAACGAGCTTGTGCAAATGGTTGACAGGAGATGGATATAGCGAAAAGACAAAATTTACTATGAGATACAAAGGACATGAAATTGTGGAGAGCCATGATCGCCCACATCCTGAAAGAAAAAAAAGACAATGATCAGTTCCTTACACAGCTCTATGTCATGTTCTATATTTACAAGAGTCAGATTAGACCAAAAATGAAATGAAAGAGTACTAAACTGTTACGTGAAGTGTTTAAACAGAAGATGGAAAGTGCGATCATGAAATTCGTAGACGGACTGAGACAGCGAAAGATGCTTTGAGCGAAGAATTAAAAACCAGAAAAATGTTAGAAATGAAGAAAAGAGTACTGAACTGTTACTCGATATCTGTCCTCCTGAAGGCTTGGAAAATTTGATACTCACAGGACAGATTGAAGGCAAGACGGACAGAAGAAAACAACACATAATATGTTTAGTGTGCTTAGGCAAATGGATGGTAGAACCAAATTTAGGAGAAATGACAAGACAAAACTTATTAAGAGCGGCAAATAACAGACCCCCTCCATCTCACAATTGCGATTCATACTGACATTCAGCAGAGCAATGGCTTGCCGGTTCCTTTAGATCAGGAAATATTCAGGTTACTCCATCTCTCATCGCATAAGTTAAAGAGGCAATTCACTCTCCTTTGGTCGTTGTATAGTTCTTTCTTTTATTTTATTCATCACAGCTTACAACGATAGAAGGTTAAAATCATATATAAGGATTATTATAGGTTTTGCTTTTCGCTGAGATGCTACGCCCTATCTATCTTCTTATATGACAGTGAATGCTGGAAAAGAACAGCAATTTAAATATCGGGGAAGTGTTTTAACAGAAGATGGAAAGTGCGATCCTGAAATTCGTAGACGGACTGAGATAGCGAAAGATGTTTTGAGCAAAGAATTAAAAACCAGAACAATGTTGTTAGAAACAAATAAAAGAGTACGGAACTGTCACATTAGACCTGTCCTCCTATATGGCAGTGAATGCTGGACAATCTCCTCACAAATAAAGAAGAGACTTGAAGCAGCAGAAATGTTGTTCCGAGAAGGGTGCCGAGGATACCATGGACCAAACACGTGAGCAACGACGAAATTTTAGTGAAAATGGAAACAATAGTAAAAACATTTACTTAACATCAGGTAGAGGCAGTTGAAATTTCTGGTGCACAGAAATGAGGGTTTGAAAACTTTGATACTCACAGGACCGATTGAAGGCAAGACGGACAGAAGAAAACAACACATAATATGTTTAGTGTGCTTGAGTAAATGAATTTACTTAGGTTTAGGAAAAATCACAGAACGGGCGAGTGAGCTCAACTTGAGCCGATTCTGCTCAATAACGACGCAAACAGATGCTCAGTTAAGCTGCGTCATTCGCTAATCAGTGACCAAGTCATCGATTAAGAGAGCCTATTACGACCCTAATGACAACCGGACTATCAAAAATGACGTCATGCAAGGGAGCGTCCATTTGAGTTTAATTCACTCTCGTTTTATATCTCTTCTTTTATTTTATTCATCATAGCTTACACCGATAGAAGGTTAAAATCATATATAAGGATTATTATATGTTTTGCTTTTCTCTGAGATGCTACGCCCTATCTATCTTCTTATATGACAGTGAATGCTGGAAAAGAACGGTAATTTAAATATCGGGGAAATGTTTTAACAGAAGATGGAAAGTGCGATCCTGAAATTCGTAGATGGAATGAGATAGCGAAAGATGGCTTGAGCAAAGTATTAAGAACCAGAAAAATGTTGTTAGAAACAAAGAAAAGAGTACTGAACTGTTACGTGATATCTGTCCTCCTGATATCAGGAAGTAGAAGTTGAAATTTCTATGGCATATAATGAGGAAAGAAGACTTGGAAAATTTGATACTCACAGGACAGATTGAAGGCAAGAGGGATGGAAGAAGACAACGCATAATATGCTTAGTGTACTTGAGTAAATGAATCGCAGAAGAAGGTTTAAGAAAAATCACAAGACAAATTTCTTAAGAGCGGCAAAGAACAGAACCCCTCCCCCTCCATCTGACAATTGCGATTCATATTGACATTCAACAGAGCAATGGATTGCCGGTTCCTTTAGCGCCGGAAATATTCAGATTACGCCGGTCCTCAACTTAAAGGCAATTCAGTTAAAAAGGCAATTCAGTTTCCTTTGGTCGTTGTATATATATTCTTTCTTTCGAACTTGTGTAAAAGTGGTTGACAGGAGATGGATATAGCGAAAAGACAATATTTACTATGATTTACAAAGGAACGACAATTAAAATATCGGGGAAGTGTTTGAACAGAAGACGGAAAGTGCGATAATGAAATTCGTAGACGGACTGAGATAGTGAAAGATGGCTTGAGCAAAGAATTAAGAACCAGAAAAATGTTAGAAATAAAGAAAAGAGTACTGAACTGTTACGTGATATCTGTCCTCCTGACATCAGGAAGTGGAAGTTGAAATTTCTATGGCATATAATGAGGAAAGAAGACTTGGAAAATTTGATACTCACAGGACAGATTGGCAAGAGGGACGGAAGAAAACAACACATACTTAATTAGCTAGAGTAAATGGATGATAGAATAGGATTTATGAGAAATAAACAATAAGACAAAATTTATTGCGAGCAACAAAGGACAGGAAATAGCGGAGAACCATTATCGCCTACACTCTAAAGGCACACAGCACATGGAAGAAGAAGTAGTCGTTCTTTTTAAAAAGAAAAATACGGTGAGTGGAAATGTCACATTAAATCAAGAATGGCACATAACTAAGTGACCCTTGGGAAAGATATGAATCCTCTTCTTATCTCTCCAGCTATGTGTAAATAGCAGGACAGACAGGGTTCTATAGCCTTGGATAGCAACGGGTCTACAGGAGAAAGAAATATCAACCCAATGCGGGAAAAATCTGCTTCTTCAGTCATGTATCGAAAGATACATGATCGCCTCAGCGTGTATCACGGATGGCACATAACTGAGTGACCCTTGGGAAAGGTATGAATCTTCTTCTTCTCCCCCAAAATCTATGGGTAAATAGCAGGACAGACCGGGTTCTATAGCCTTGGATGGCAACTGGTCTACTGCAGAAAGAAATGGCAATCTACTGCGGGATAAAATCTGCCTCGTCAGTCATGTATCGAAAGATACATGATCGCCTCAGCGTGTATCACGAATGCCACATGATTGGGAAAGGTATGATCTTCTTCTTCTCCCCCAAAATCTATGGGTAAATAGGGACAAGGTTGGCAATGTATCGAAAGATGGCAATATGCGGGATAAAATCGTCATGTATCGAAAGATATATGATCGCCTAAGCGTGTATCACGCATTGCACATAACTGCGAATTATTTGAGTGTTTTCTATCCGTATACAAGGGGTTCGGGAATATTTTAATATTTTTCCCAAATTAGTCATGATTCCCTATCATTTCCAACAGTCGTTTGTGGTGTATCTTTTAAAACACTTTTTCATAATTGTTATGGTCCAGGTTAGGATCAAAGAAGAACAACACGAATTAAATTAAATTTGTAATATAGGCGAAATAAGGGTGATTCAAAAGCAGCATGTCGGATCTTCAAGGTAAAGGTCTGAACTGGTGGAACTAAAGAATGAAACTCACCTGAGTATTCGGAATGAGATAGATAGATAGATAGATAGATAGATAGATAGATAGATAGATAGATAGATAGATACAGAAAGAGGGAGGGAATATGAATTGCGTCATGGTGATTTTTTTTTCCTAGAGACGGTTCCCAACTGACCCTACTATGCTGAGCAGTCGATAAAATCAAACATAAAAAACGCGCATGCCCAAAATTAAAAATATAAAATGTCAACAATTTACCCATCGTGCCGTATATCTATCTATCTCCTCTCTCTCTCTCTCTATATATATATATATATATATATATATATATATATATATATATATCCAGTTGGATGGATATGAATTTGTAACCCAAATTCGTCTGATGATTGAAAAACGTGAAACCCAGGGTAACAAACGTATATCCATACGACTGAATATGTTATCTCTATCACTGCTCTATCACTGATATTGAGCACTTTTCAATAAGTTCCGCGCATATATATTAGATATAGAAATTATATATATATATATATATGTGTGTGTGTGTGTGTGTGCGTGCGTGCGTGGGTTTGCAAAGCTCGATCGATAGATAGATGGAGAGATAGAGATAGTGGGAATGAGCAAGTGTGTGAGCGAGGGATTGTCTGTCGGCGTACAAGTGTAATAAATAAGGCAGTTGACACTTGGGATGTATTGAGAATTGTATATCGGAAATCAAAAGAGAAATAGATGGATAAATAGACGTTTTCAAATATACCAGCTAACCTTCACGTGTAAAGAAACGGCACCATGGTTATAAATGTACCTGTATACATGCATATATATATATATATATATATATATATATATATATGTATGCGTCTGTATACAAGTGTGTGTGTGCGTGTGTGTGCGTGTGTGTGTGTGCAATACTTTGTGCATTTTCTCATGAAAGCCAAAGATGCAAGAAAGAAAATGATGTCGTACTGGAAAGATATAAAGTTGACAAAAAAACAGAGAAATAAACAGAGAAAAATAAAATAAATAAAAAGCAAGTGTGTTCTTAAATGTCAGTGAAATCAAAATGGCGACCCCTTTTCGCAGAAACCCGCCTTCTTCATTAGGGCTCCTGAATACGAAATTGTTCCGCATTCACACACACACACACACACACACACACACACACACACACACACACACACACACACACACATATATATATATATATATATATATATATATATATATATATCAGTCACCCCCGGAAATTGCCTGATATGTTGATACAGATTGTTAACTCTTACACCCCTTATCGAAAATGGTTGCATTCCATAGTAATTAATTTTACGAATGAACATGCTTATAAAGATGCGTAAATTTCAAGATCGGTGATTCCAAATATTTCGCTTGGGGATGAAACAGAGTTTGATACTTTAATTCAATTTAATTTTAATAATTATATTGAGGTTTTTGGCTCTTGTTTTTGAAACATGAGAACTCTTATGTAGCGAAGGAATCATATTTTTAAAAGATAATTATAATTTAGGCTCTACTTATGTATTGAGTACTGTTTTTAAAAATAAAAACAAAAATACTAAAGAACTTCGGATTATTTACCTAACGTGTTCTTTCCTATTTTTCTATATATTTGCACACAAACACACACACACACATACACATACACACACACACACACACACACACACACACACACACACACATATATATATATATATATATATATATATATATATATATATATATATATAGGGTGCAGCAAAATGATCTGACACATTTGAGCGAAATTGAATAAGAAACGAAAAACGTGTTTTTATTTTCGAAGTGTACATATAATGCCATTTTGTTTCATTTAATTTTTAAAATTAAATCAGTCAAGTTGGTGCCGTTATTTTCCACACTGTCGGAGGCATTTACGAAAGTTGTCCATAATTCGACATATGGAGTGGCAGCAGTTTCTTGACGAATGGCATCTTTTAATTGTTCAATTGATCAAGGCCAATGAATGCATACCTTTGATTTCTGGTATCATCAGAGGGGAAAAAATCGCATGTTTTCAAATCACGTGATCGGGTGGGTCAATACTCCTCGTGTTCTTGATAAACGTCTCCATAATTAAAGCGCTTTGCTCGCCTATCCAATTCATTTTGGAAACTAAAAAAGAAATGAAACAAAATGGCATCATCCGAAATTCCATTTCTAAACGTACATTATGCTTTACAATTTGTTAATTATTACATCAAACTACACATAAAAATTGGCCGGCTTTATACTCAAGTCTATAAGTGAACAATGGTCGATTTTATACTTGAGTCTATGGATAAATATTGACCGGGTTTTTACTTAATTCGATGTGTAATCATTGGTCAGATCTTTACGGGCATATACTTGAGTCTATAGGGAAACATTGGTTGAATTTAATACTTGAGCCTTTATGTCTTTGTTAGTCGTGTTTATACTTAAGTCTACGAATTGGGTTGGGTTATTTAAAGGAGGATGCAACTCGCTTATTCTAGTCCCCACCGTTAGGGAAATCCTATATATATATATATATATATATATATATATATATATATATATATATATATATATAATCATAATTTCCTCGAACGTTCATATCTGCTCGAAGTGAATCTAAACGTAAACAAATGACGTCACACATTTTTGACCATTTCGTAGTGTGTGACGTCACTTTCATATGTTTAGGTTTTATTAAAATTCTATTCATCGCTTTTTAAAACAAATAACATTGCCGAGGAGTGAAGGTAGTTAAAATAATAGCGGTGTTAAGAGAAAAGCCGATTTTTTCCCAGATGTGAATGTCTTTGAAAACCTACCAATTACGATGGTCTCCAATCACATCTTGCAAACGGTTCATTAAGAAAGCGAGTTTGATCCTCAATGGATATTCACCCAATACAAGGCCCGAGAATCCCTAGAAGCAGAGGTTTACTGAATTAGGTTATTGAAAATAGGTGACGGTTGACGCTAGATTTGAAGTGGTTAAAATTGTAGTGGTCGAGGAAGGATCCTCTAGGGAGTCTCCTCCAGAAAGTAGCCGTTCCTGGAAAGAAGATGTCCGAATGGAATTTCCTTCTGACCAGTGGAATAAGATTGTTCGAACCTGTAGATGTGGCATGGTGGTTGGTTAGTTGTAAAGGTCTTGACCGGCGGAATTAAAGAATATTTCGTCAGAATATTTGTCACGGTTGTAGTGATAGAGGGGGTGGGAGACTTGCGATGGTTCGTTTGTGAGAAGGGACATTAGGATAGGAAATGGTTCATCACCCACAAGCCCGCGTAAATGTTTCTGAACTCTGCCAAACCTAGAAAGAATGAGTTAAGTCCAGATATGGCTGCAATATTCCTTTGGGGTCTGATCTGGCTCTGATAAAAAAGAACATTCTTTCACCTTTTGGTTAGACTAATCTAGAATTCGCGTGAGTTCGATCCTAACTGGATACTGTAGTAATGTGTTTGACCAAAATTTAGTAAGTTACCGGACTTATTCAACCTATACAGCGAGGCAATTCTGAGAGAACTGGAAACCCTACCGGGATTTAGCATTGGCAGCCACAATCCTAACAACATAAAATACGCAGATGACACAGTACTGATAATCGACACGGATAAGAAATTACAAAATCTCCTACAGAATGTATCAAAGGAGAGCGAGAAGAAAGGACTAAGCATAAACTACAAGAAGACAGAATGCATGTTCATCAGTAAAAAGATGAGCCTGAAATGCGATTTGCAGGCTGGGGACACTAAAATCAAGCAGGTTCAGAAGTTTAAATATCTGGGAAGTGTTTTGACAGGGTACGGTAAGTGCGACGCTGTGATCCGAACACGTATTGGGATGGCCAAAGACTCATTCCAAAAGGTAGGCAGAGTCATACGAGACAGGAAGATTTCGTTGATAACAAAAAGTAGTGATCTCTTACGTGACATCTGTTCTCTACGGCAGCGAATGTCGGACGGTCTCCTCAAAGATGAAGAAGAGACTCCAGGCAACGGAGATATGGTTCTACAGAAGGATGCTAAGGATATCATGGACTGAGCGTGTGAGCAACGATGAGGGATGTGGGAACGATCTGGAAAGTGTTCTGACAGAGGACCGTCAGTGGGACGCTGAGATCCGAAGACGTAGTGGGATGGCCAAAGACCCATTCCAAAACTAGGCAGAGTATTACGAGACAGGAGGATTTCGTTGGTACCAAAGAAAAGAGTACTTAGCTGCTACGTGACATCTGTCCTCCTTTACGGCAGCGAATGTCGGACGGTCTCCTCAAAGATGAAGAAGAGACTCGAGGTAACAGAGGTGTGGTGATATTTACTTGACTCCCTCGGGGTCAGGATGTGACACAAGGTCGTTTAACGTGGGAGATAAGATACAGAGGTGTGGTTCTAACAGAAGGATGCTAAGGATATCATGGAGCGAGCGTGTGAGCAACGATGAGGGATGAGAGGACCGTCAGTTCTGAGATCCGAACACGTATTGGGATGGCCAAAGACGCATTCCAAAAGCTAGGCAGAGTATTAGGAGACAGGAGGATTACTTTGGTAACAAAGAAAAGAGTACTGAACTGCTACGTGACATCTGTTCCCCTTTACGGCAGCGAATGTCGGACGGTCTCCTCAAAGATGAAGAAGAGACTTGAGGCAACGGATGTATGGTTCTACAGAAGGATGCTAAGGATATCATGGACCGAGCGTGTGAGCAACGATGAGGGATGTGGGAACGATCTGGAAAGTGTTCTGACAGAGGACCGTCAGTGGGACGCTGAGATCCGAAGACGTAGTGGGATGGCCAAAGACCCATTCCAAAAGCTAAGCAGAGTATTACGAGACAGGAGGATTTCTTTGGTAAGAAAAGAGTACTTAGCTGCTACGTGACATCTGTCCTCCTTTACGGCAGCGAATGTCGGACGGTCTCCTCAAAGATGAAGAAAAGACTCGAGGCAACGGAGGTATGGTTCTACAGAAGGATGATAAGGATATCATGGACCGAGCGTGTGAGCAACGATGAGGGATGTGGGAACGATCTGGAAAGTGTTCTGACAGAGAACCGTCAGTGCGACGCTGAGATCCGAAGACGTAGTGGGATGGCCAAAGACGCATTCCAAAAGCTAGGCAGAGTATTACGAGACAGGAGGATTTAGTTGGTAAGAAAAGAGTACTTAGCTGCTACGTGACATATGTCCTCCTTTACGACATCGAATGTTGGACGGTCTCCTCAAAGATGAAGAAGAGGGCAACGGAGGCATGGTTCTACAGAAGGATGATGAGGATATAATGGACCGAACGTGTTAGCAACGATCAGGTTTTGGAGAGGATACAAATAAGGAGAGTTATACTTAACACCAGGAAAAAACAGCTGAAGTTTCTGGGACACGTAATAAGAAAGGTGGGCTTGGAGAATCTGATACTCACAGGTCGAATATAGGAAAAGAGAGACAAAGAAAACAGACCATGACATACCTGACGGGCTTAGGCAAGTGGATGACAGAACGTGATCTGGGGGAGGTGGCAGAGAGACTAAACTTATTGATAGCTACAAAGGATAGGGAGAAGTGGAGAGCCGTTATCTCCTACGTCCTGAAGGGACACGACAGGTAAAAAGAAAGAAGTGTTACGTTGTGCACAATTCAAATCGCTCGTGTAGCCAGTTCGATTGTCATTGTTTCCACTTCTATGGCGACCGTGTGACATTATATATATTTGACGCTATGGGCGGCCGGTTTAAACTTTCTTGTTTACCTTATATTATATGCATGATCAGCTGTTATAACCAACAACAATTTCACGGTTGTTCAGTCGAGACAGACGATGAAAGAATTTTATCTCTGTCTGTCAACAGGAGACAGATAGAAAGAAAGTGAAATTAGAAGAAATTCTTTGGCTGTTATAGAATGAAAAATTGTTGGACATGTCGTAAGACGACTCTTACCATTCTCCATTCATCCAAATGTTATTTTTGCTTTCAACAATAATCTTGAAATTTGCTAAGCTTGACCTTCGACAGGACGAGGTCAAACAAGGTGAAAAAAAAAAAGAATGGAAGATTATATTACGCCATAGTTTTACACTTAGAAAATAGTGATTGAATTCACAACAGAAAACTGTTCTTTTTGAGCTTACGGCCATAACACGTTGAAACACAGGATGCCATACGATCACCGAAGTTAAGCAACGAACATCACCTACATAGCTGACTGTTTGGGAATACCAGGGGCTGTAAGCTTGGATGTGCGAGTGGTGTAATGGATAATGGTTCTGAACTGGTAATCGGAGAGCCGAGTTCAATTCCCGTTGGCTTCTTCAAATTCACTTCTGCACAAATACCCTTGGAAATGGTATGAATCCACCTCCCCCAGCTATGGGTTAATTAGTAAGACTTGTATCATTAAACCATTATTATCTACAAAAGAGGAATTCTTATATTCTAAAATTATTTTCTGGCATTAAATAACCTGCAAAGGGTGATAAGTCGTAAAAAACGAATCAATTAATCAATCAATCCACCCTCAAAAGCCACTCAAAGTAGAAGATTACTGAATGAGGTTGTCGTAAGTTCGTAGAGGTAAAAAGAGGTTAAAACCGTAGTGATCAGCGAACCATCCTCTCGGGAGTGCGTTCTAATAGTTCTGAAGAAGCTATCTGAGCGGTACTTCTTCCTTACGAATGGAATACGAAGGGAATGAGAATGATTCGACCCTGTGTAAATGGCATAGCGGTTCCTAGCTGTGGGAAACTGAATTGGTCGAACCAAGGAATGTGACTCGTCTGGACATTTGCCATCATTGTTATATAATATTGTAGCAACATTAGGTTATCGGTTTGTTGAAGAGGTTTATTTTTGTCTTATAAGGATATATATATATATATATATATATATATATATATATATATATATATATATATATATATATATGCGTGTGTGTGTGTGTGTGTGAGAGAGAGAGAGAGAGAGTTTGAAGTGGAAATATTATTGGAATCGCATGATGATTTTTTCGATCAGGAGATAGTCTAGTGATAACATTGTGTTGTATGTGATGCGTGACTCGATGCAGAGAGGAAAAGAGACACGTCTTGTCACTACAGCGTTTCGTGAGTAATGAAAGGAAGAGAAAAAAAAGTGTTTTGTGCCCTTTCCTTCTATACTGTCTTATACAACGCAGCCTAACACGCTTTAGAAGTCCCCTAGCAAAAATCTAGACAAATTGAGGAAAGACCACAGTATTAATATTTTGTCCGAAAATGATATTATTTTAATGCCGGGTAAGACAAATGTTTTTTGCGTTTATTGTCGTAAGGATTTAACAAGTAATGTGCATATATCATTATTATATAGCTGTCTATATTTCTGAGATGAGGTATTATGTACATTATTTGTCCTCATCTTTGTCCTCGAGGACACATGATACAGTGGATAAAGGCGTTGGTTAGATCCAGTGACAGGACCCAAAGAGTGTGAGTTCAAATACCCGGTTAAGGCGGTGGAGAACTTTCAGAGGGAAAACTAACAGGAGATAACTGATAACTGACATCCATTAAACATGGCACGTGGAACTAGAACAGTCTACCACAGTGAGCGAAATAAAGGTTTAGTTCGACATTCCAACCACCTAAAAAAGGCCGGAGCGTACAACGGCCGAAACGTTGTAATAAATATGGCGACAAAGATGAGGCCAGCAGCCCGAATAATGTAAATAATGTACATAATACCTCATCTCAGAAATATAGACAGATATTGAAAGGCCGAAACGTTGTAATAAATATGGCGACAAAGATGACGACAATAGTCCGAATAATGTAAATAATGTACATAATACCTCATCTCAGAAATATAGACAGATACTGAAGAAGGCCGGAGCGTACAACGGCCGAAACGTTGTAATAAATATGGCGACAAAGATGACGACAATATTCCGAATAATGTAAATAATGTACATAATACTTCATCTCAGAAATATAGACAGATACTGAAGAAGGCCGGAGCGTACAACGGCCGAAACGTTGTAATAAATATGACGACAAAGATGAGGACAATATTCCGAATAATGTAAATAATGTATCATTATTATATGCTTATAAATTTCAGGCAAGTCTTAAGCTGTTCAACTCCGTAAGTTCATGTTGAATATCTTTAACTCTAAGCAAGGCGATAATGCTATTAAGACGCAAGTGGCTGCTGGAACCTTCGGAGGTACTTCTAAGATATCCCTAACATCGTGCAGATCATTCTGCACCAGCTAATAGCAGGCTTCGAGGAGTGACCACTAGTAGCAGTAGAAAACATATGACGACATCCAACAGGCCCAGTGTTGCATTTTCGGTTTTCTTCGTCGAAAGGTACTTCTAATTTGCTCTTCTGCATGTCGCTGTAACATTTTCTTTGTTAAACCGAATAGAAACAACTTCACCGTCGCCCTTCTTAATTAAGCCAACCAAAAGTTTCTATTGACACACGGGCCCCTACAGCTTGAAATACCGAGAGACTGGCCGACGGCACCAGTGTCAAATTAAATCGTAATGCCCACCCACCTACTCCGTTCCTGTCAACGAAGAGGGATCCCTTAAAAACAACAAAAAAAAACTGGAGACTTTTGTCTGCTGGTAACCACAAGCCCTTCTCACCGCAGCCGGGGAGGTCAAATGGCTTGATCAGGCGTTTGACACTAAGCTTAATACAACAAAGAATGGTTACGGGTCAATTTTGTCAGAACAAAACCAAGGAAATTGAAACTAATAAAAAAAAAAACATCCTGGGACATTTCGGTAGACAAGTTAATTATCTGTGTATCGTCACTATCGACAAAAGAGGAATTAATTTACATCCATAGTCACACATCTTTCTGTCCCCCCCCCCATCAACAACCATATGTAGAAGACAAGCAAAAAATTAGTTATTTGAGGTGAACCCATGTCTATTCCTTTTGTCGGCATCTGCTGTAAATGTTAATGAAATCATTAGATTGTACGAAAGTTAATGATTCATTTGTGGTATTATTTTAAATATCGTTTCTCGGTTTATTTATATATTTATTTATTATATAAACAAGCATCTGCTTCTTGCTTAGTTAGATTGGCTTAGAGGAATAGAGAGAGACTTTTTTTAAAAATCTACTTCGATTAAATCTGGTGATAATTTCTGCTTGTCCCCGTTGTTAAATGTGTCGACAAGTAATAGCAAATATGATTTGTTCCGTCTGGGCATTGATGTAGGCTTGTAGATTCCGTTACTCGTTGGCCATATCGTTTAAACATCGGTTCCCGTGCGATCATCGAAGTTAAGAAACGCCGAGCCTGTCTGGAAATACCAGGTGCTGTAAGCTTGAAAGAGCGATTGGCGTAACTGATGACAGCTCGAAATTGAAGATCGGTTTAAAATCATTGATCTGAGAAAGCGGTCATGTACATCTCCCGGCGTGTTTGGTGCCGTGTATGGCATCCAGATTAATGTTTCGATCTAACGAGGCCACTGAAAGATATGAGACGAGGTTTTAGAAGTTTTGGTCTATCAGTAATTCCTTGTCTTTTCACGTTTGTGTTTTTGCATACGGTACATGTATAATACGTGGGTCAGCGTTATTTTATCAAATTCTAACTAGGTATTCTAAAAAATATATATATATATATATATATATATATATATATATATATATATATATATACGTTTCATTAAATAATATAGATAAATTGTTGTCTATTTATTTTTTAATTTTTTTCATAACGTCTGATAAGTTTAATAACATTATCGTTGAACGAAGAAAGAAATTCACAATATTGATCCATATTTTTTTAAAACAATCTAAGCTTTCGGCTTACATAAGCCATTATCAAAGATGTCAATTACAACATATTAATCAATATACGGACAAGACAGTGATGATAGTCTGTCATTGTTTACAAAGATGATTTCTAACAACGATAAACACGTGTATATATATATATATATATATATATATATATATATATATATATATATATATATATATATATACTCTGGGTGAAGAAAAATACAACAGCATGCGCTAATGATAATTAGTTTGAGTTCGCGAAAATCGCTATAACTTCAGCATCCATGATAGATAGTTTTAAACAAATGGGTTTTTATTATTATTATTTTATTTCCTTTCCGGTGTGTACTCATTTCCGTGTCCCGACCAGAGACCTAAGGTCAGAAATGGCATCATAACATTTTCCACTGAACAATTTTTTTAAAAAATACATATTTTACCTAAATAAAGCCCTTCGTAAGGTGTGGGCTGTACTCATGAGAACAATTATTTGTATTTCTTTAAGGCATGGGCAATCCAGGAATCCCTTCAATGAGTCTATTGCAATTTTACCAATCAATCGGAGGGCTCCAACTATAACTAAAATTGTTAATGTTCTCATGTGCCACATTATTAAGATTTCGATTTCACGGTCCTTATATTTTGATAGCTTTTTGAAGATCTTCAAAGATGCATTGCAGTCTGCAGGGACTGCCATATCAATAAGGAGGCACTTTTTGTGTTTGCGGTCTCTAATCACGATGTCTGTGCGATTAGCTTTGAATAAAACCTTGCGTTTTAGCTTTTAACGCTGAACTACGTAGCCACTGATAGGTAAGGGATATGTCTACATCATTTTGCTCGGTACGGGCAGAGTATTGACCGTGAAGCTTTTTATCTTGCCATCGTTTCTGTATCTGGTCGGTTTTCTAAGTATTTTGCAGCTTCAGGCGGTGTACTGTGCTTTATTCGTATTTCTTCACCCATTTGAAATTCCATTATGAACTTGTTGGCTTCCTTTATTACTGAATAAAGTCGCTTAATACTTTCATGATGCATATCATCAACCAGTCTTCTGTAGTTTCCAGGTATCTTTGAAGGCCAAGTGTTGTAGTTTTGTAAGACAGTTCTAGTTGAACTAATCCTCTGCCTCCTTCGGACCTGGGCACATACAGACGATCAGCATCAGCTTTAGAATGATTCATGCGGTGACAGGTGAGAAGCTTTCTCGTTTTGGCGTCCATTTGCTTAATGTCAGCTCTGGTCCAGTTAAAAATGTTGAAAAAGTATTGCCCCACAGGGACAGCCAAGGCGTTTACGGCTGATATTCTTCTTTTTGAATTCAACTCGGTATTTAGTACCAGACGCACACGCCTGTAGTATTCCTTTCTTATCTTCTCCTTCATTTCGGTATGCTGTATTCCATTTCCTTCGCTAATTCCTAGGTACTTATAAGCTTCACCTTTTTCCAGTACACCAATCTTAAATAAATTATTATTATTGTTGTTGTTGTAGTTGCTGTTTTTGTGTTATGTTTCCTGCTTTGTATCCTGTAGAGCCAGGTTCAAACTATGGTCTTTAGACCCTATAGAAGAATTGTCATTTAATTGATAGCACTTTTCTTACTATATGGGATGTTCATTGTAGGGCGATTTTCTGGGCAACTTGTATGTTGATGTTACCTGGAACACTGTTAGTAAAATTCTCCATTTCTTTTCTCACGAGGCCCAGTGCTCCGATTACTATTTGTACAGTCTCAGTCTTCATTCCCCACATCATGTTATTCTCGATCTCCAGGTCCTTGTATTTGGATAATTTCTAGATAAATTTTTTGGAGGTGCTTCTCTCAAATGATACTGTTATGTCAATAAGCATACACTTCCTGAATTTCTTGTCTTTTGTGACAATATCTAGTCTGTTGGCTTTTATTTCTCTGTCAGTTTGATTTGGCATGTCCCAGAGGAGAGTTATTTTGGGTAACTGTGTCTGCTTGCTGCTCATGCCATCTCTCAGTGGTTTCGATTTTGTGCTTCTTGCTTATCTTCGCATGTACATATTTCGCTACCTTGTATGGTCTCTAGGTATATTCATTTTTTGCTAGTTCCGGACATCCCGGAAGTTTCATCATAATTTCCGGAGATCCTGCATTTCAGGTTAGTTCCATCCTTGATTATGTGACAGTGACAGGATCTGTTTGCGAGGCTTTGGTCCTGAGCTGCAATAATTAGGCCTTCTCTCTCAGCTTTCAACCCGGTGCTTCTCAGCCTCTGATGTGTTTACTGTTCACATCTGCTTCTTTCGTTCTTTTTATGTATTTGCCATGCAACACCTTGTCCTCCAAGTTTTGTTATAATTTCATTTGACCAAGTTGTTTTGCTTTCTGTTTTACTCGGTTGTAGATGGTATCCGCTTCGGTTTTTGTTGGTAGGACTTTTGTAACGAAAGACATGATTTACCTCGGAATTCGAAACGAGCGCGAACGTGTCTTGCCTACAAAGTGATGATAAAAAAGAAATATGGATACTATTGAAGAGACAATTTATGAGCGCCTATCTCGTCAAAGACGAGACGATATTTGCACGTATGCAAATTTTGGCCGTCTTGGAATAGCATAAAAAGCGGGGTGCCAGCAGTACGAAGCAGAAAAAGTTATTCGGCGGACTGCGTGTGTTAGATTTGGACGTACGGATTGACAGACAAATTGAAGTAGGCACGGCTGAGTTGGTGACTGTTTCAAAACTGCCCTGTGTGACGGCCAAGAAAGGGAGCATAGCAATCCATTTCCTTTAGGCGACCGACAAAGAAAAAGAGCTGGCCTGCAGGCGAGCGTCGCTCTGCACTTTTTGACCCCCCACTTCCTCATCATTTTTTTTCTACAACTTTCTTGAAGAGTGCAGCTTCTTTGTTGATGGAGTGGATTTGGTGTTTTACTATTTGCAAAGAGAGGGTCATTGGTTTTTTTTTTAGGTATTCTTCCAATCTGTTTGTTGTAGTTTTTAGAGCTAGTTCAATTAAATTGTTATTATTATTATTATTAGTAGTAGTAGTAGTAGTAGTAGTAATAATAATAAATTACCTTTATTATTATTATTATTATTAGGTTTTCACATGTGATTCTAGAAACGCGAGGACCGATCAAACAGTAAACGAATTTTCCATACAACACCTATATTTCCACGACAAAGACAAATCTATACGTCACTTTTTGACATTGTCCCTCTGAACAGAAATGCACTTATGGTATCGGCCAACGAACCTTTACATCCCTTTCGAAAAGAAACGTTTCGGTTGATGATGAAGTCACGTCTGCACCCCCCTTGCCTGTTTGGGGCACCCAGTGAGCACAGACATTACGGTACCCCAAATCATCATTCACTGAGGTTTGTCTAGATCCATAGCCAATGCCCACGATTGCCGCCACTTGTCCGAACGCGATTTATCGGTCTTCCTTGGTCAAAGCATCCACCCTCTGGATGTGTTCTTCTGTACGCGGGGGTTGATGGGCAATCGTTACACTCGTTCTTCCAGCCTTAAATCGTTCTTCCCCCCTTTTCGTTGATTCATGGTGCGTGATCCCTAACCCGCCAACAACCACACGTTTGATTCCCTCTGCCCACAGAAATTGAACTACAGCATGTTGTTCCTCGATGATGCGATCGCTTACTGAAGGGTCAATACGTCGGATCTCTTTGCTCCTTGTTACTCCATTGAACGATGGAATGTTACGCCCCACTACCTGCCCATCATCCTATGTATACGCGTTTAATTCCTGTGAAGTTGAGGCCCATATAAAGGTGAGCGGAGTGCGACAAAATCTCAAAATGGTCAAAACAGAAGCCTAAGCAAGCACAAATTATCTGCAAAAGAAAGCTATGACACCCAAGGAAATCCATGAAGACACGGTACAGAAATTGCTGAGGACTCCCCTTCTCATGCAACTGTGAAGAAGTTGTCTTCGAAATTCAAGTGGGGCAATGACAGCACAGAAGATGACCCTCGGTCAGGTTGTCCAAAAACCTCAACCACTGATGAACAAGTTGATGACATTCACCCTACAGTTTTTGGATGACAGCCTTTTTACTGTCCAGCAGATAGCAAAGTCCATAAATATTCATTCTGGTTCGGCCCATACTGTTTTAATTGGGATCTTGGGGATGAGCAAGCTGTTTGAAAGATGGGACCCAAGAATGCGGGCACCAGATCAGAAGCTGAAAAGTGTTGATATTTCTAGGACACTTCTGACTCTCTTTCAGGCTTTCCCTGAGAATGTCCACCGCAAATTAATAACACAAGCTGAATCCTGAGTTCACCCCTTCGAATCTGAATCAAACATTCAAAGCAAACAGTGGAAACACACTGGTTTTCCAGCTCCGAAGAAGTTCAAACAGGCAGCGCCTGTTGGCAACATGATGTCGTCTGTTGTTTTTTTTGTTTTTGTTTTTTTTTGGCGAGGGGAGAATCTGAAGTGGGTAATCATGATAGACTACCCGGGAAAGAGTAACACTATTAATGGGCAGTACTATGTATAAGAATTAAGACTACTGAAGGAAGCAATCAAGTCGAAATGCAGCGTAGGCGCAGGGGGCTGGTGTGCTCTTGCTTGAGGATAACGCTCCCGTTCAGTTTAAAGTAGCTGAACCAGCCAACTATGGTTCTGAATTGCTATCCCATCCCCCTTACTCACTAAACTGAGCTCCATCTGACTTCTTCGTGTTTCTTAAACGCAAATCACGCCTGCGTCGTAACCATTTTGTAAACAATGATGCGATCAATGTTTAAGTATTGTTGGACTAAGTGAAGATTTTTGGTTCAACGCTGCTGTAAACTGGTATTGAACTCGCAACACTTTGAATCTACTCTCTGGGTCTAACCAACATCTTTATCCAGTGGATCAAATCCGCATAATGTAAATAACGTAAATAATCAAAATGCGTAATTTCAGAGATATAGATATCTTACTCTCCAATAGATATTCAATTGAGACCCTGCAAACTGTCTACAAGATGGGTCCTAAGAATGCTCACACCAGAACAGAAGCTGAAAAGGATTGGCATTTCCAGGACGATTAAGACTCGCTTCCAGGCTGACACTGAACATTTCCCACGCAGATTAGTAACTCAAGATGAAACCTGGGTTCACCACATCAAATCCGAATCAAAGATTCAAAATAAACAGTGTAAATACTCTGATTCTCTACCCCCGAAGAAGGTCAACGAAAGAGTAACACTATTAATGGGCAGTACTATGCATAAGAATTAAGACAACTGAAGGAAGCAATCAAGTCGAAATGCAGCGTGGGCGCAGAGAGATGGTGTGCTCTTGCTTGAGGATAGTGCGCCCGTTCACACTGCTGAGGTTGAAGTAGCTGAACCAGCCAACTGTGGTTCTGAATTGCTATCCCATTCCCCTTACTCACTAGACTTAGCTCCATCAGACTTCTTCGTGTTTCCTAAGAAACGGCTTACTGTCCAATAGATAGCTAAGTCCATCGACATTTCTTCTGGTTTGGTACATACAGTTTTAACTGTGATCTTGGGGATGAGCAACCTGTCTGCAAGATGGATCCCAAGACTCCTGACACCAGAGCAGAAGCTGAAAATTGTTGACATTTCCAGGAGACTATTGACTTGCTTCTAGGCTGACCCTGAGAATTTCCACCGCAGATTCGTAACTCAAAATAAGACCTGGGTGCACCACTTCAAATCTCATTCAAAGATTCAAAGCAAACAGTGGAACCCCCCTGGTTCTCCACCAGCGTCACATTGAAGTAAGCAGCATCTGTTAGCAGGTGCAGAAGTTTAAATATCTGAGAAGTGTTTTGACAGGGGACGCTGTGATCCGAACGCGTATTGGAATGTCCAAAGACGCATCCCAAAAGCTAGGCAGACTATTACGAGGCAAGAGAATTTCCCTGACAACAAAGAAAAGTGTACTGAGCTGCTACATGACATCTGTCCTCTTTTACGGCAGCGAATGTTGGACGATGTCCTCAAAGGTAAAAAAGAGACTCGAGACGACGGAGGTGTGGTTCTACAGAAGGATGCTAAGGATATCATAACAGTAATAATCATATCATGATAATAAGAAAAATAACAAAGAAAAGAATACTGAGCTGTTACGACATCTGTTCTTCTTTACCTCAGCGAATGTTGGACGGTCTCCTCAAAGATGAAGAAGAGACTCAAGGCAACGGTAGCATAGTTCTACAAAAAGCTTCTGTTTGGGGAGAATTCTGAAGGCGTAATCATGATAGACTCCCTGGAAAAGGAGGAAAACTATTAATGGACAGTACCATGCATTATAATTAAGACAAAGAGAAGGAAGCAATCAACTCGAAAGGTCGAGAGAAGCTGAGGGAAGGCGTGCACTTGTTCCATAATAATGCTCTGGTTGTAGCAGCTGAATCAGCCAACTTTCATGTTGAACTGCTAACCTATCCCCTTTACTCACCAGACTTAGCGACATCTGACTTCTTCCTGTTTCGTAAACTCAAATCCCACCCACGTGGTTTCTATTTTGGAAACAATGATGAGATCATATGTGTTGTGTAGGAGATTTTTGGAGGATCAGGAGGCTACCTTCTTCCGTGTTGGGATTGCCATGCTTAAACATCGTTCGACCAAATGCTTTGATGTTAAGAAGGACTATATTTAAAAATAGTGAAAAACTCTCTTGTTTCACCAGATCTTTATGGGTGAAGCTTAAAATGTTTTGAACGACGCTCTTAACAACTTCCATCCTCTGTTAAAATATCTCCTAAATTTCTATACTTAAGTTTAAAACTTCATAATTCAGCCCAAACACAACTTAAAGAGGCAAAGTGTAACAAATAGAACTGAAAGATTGTTTTCGACGATCCTACAGTATATGTATTTCTAACGTAATAAAAACTAGATAACCAGAGTTGACATATTGCCGTAATGTGCTTTGAACATCAGATCATCGACCCGTTTCAAGAGCGTCGAAAAGCCCGACCCGCCAAAGGTCATATGACGATTTCAACTGCCTCGAATCGCAACGTCGATGTCGCTTGTGTTTAGAACTGGTCAGCCACACACGTTATAGTTTTTGAGTTTGCAGTCACACCCACAAGCGTCTTTGAGTTTGAAATGCAAAGATAGACAGATTGAGAGAGAGAGGGAGAACCAGACACAGAAAGAGAGAGAGAATGAGAGAGAGAGTAAGATTGAGAATGAGAGAGAGAGAGAATGAGAGAGAGAGAGAGGGTGAGAGAGAAAGCCGTCGTATTCTACGGTTCAATTTATCATTATTTCTTTTTTTATGAGCCGTGTCTCTTCAAGGTATAGGCGATCATGATTGATTCAAGTCCTTTCTTCATCTGCAAGGAGATTGTCCAGCATTCACGCGTAAGTGTCCTATTTCTTGACATTCTCTCTAGAACTTCGTAGTTGCTCACATGCTTGGTTCATCGTCTTTTAGGCATCCTTCTGTAGAAACACAATGATTCAAGTCCCTTCTTCATATGCGAGGAGATTGTCCAGTATTCACGACAAAATTCTGCTGCCTCAAGTCTCTTTTTCATCTCTCAGAAAAAATATCCTGCATTCACACATAAGTGTCGTTTTTGTTGACATTGTTTCTAAAAAATTCGTTGTCCTCACATGCTTGTTCCATCGTATTTCAGGCATCAGTCTCTAGAACCACATTTCTATTGGTTCCATTTATCATCTCTGAGGAGATTGTCCATTATTCACACATAAGTCTCCTTTTTGTTGCCATTGTCTCTAGAACTTCATCGTTGCTCACATGTTTGGTCCATGGTATTCTCAGCATGCTTCTGTAGAACCCCATTTCTGTTGCTTCAAGTCTCTTCTTCATGTTCCATCCATGGTATTCTCTCTTCCCGATGTTAAGTATAAGTGTCCTTTTTGTTTCCATTTTCTCTAAAACTTCGTCGTTGCTCACATATTCGGTCCATGGTATTCTCAGCATGTTTGTAGAACCCCATTTCTGTTGCTTCAAGTCTCTTCTTCATGTTCGATCCATGGTATTCTCCTTCGATGTTAAGTATAAGTGTCCTTTTGTTTCCATTTTTCTGTTCGTCGTTGCTCACATATTCGGTCCATGGTATTTCATCATCCTTCTGTAGAACCCCATTTCTGTTGCTTCAAGTCTCTTCTTCATGTTCCATCCATGGTATTCTCTTCCTTGATGTTAAGTATAAGTGTCCTTTTTGTTTCCATTTTCTCTAAAACTTCGTCGTTGCTCACATGTGCAATCCATGGTATTCTCAGCATGCTTCTGTAGAACCACATTTCTGTTGCTTCATGTCTCTTCTTCCATGTTCCATCCATGGTATTCTCTCTTCCCGATGAACCACATTTCCTTATTGTTTCCATTTTCTCTAAAACTTCGTTGTTTCCATGTTACATGGTATTCTCATCATCCTTCTGTAGAACCGATGTTGCTTCAAGTCTGTCTTCATGTTTTGGTTTCTCATTGATGTTAAGTATAAGTGTCCTTTTTGTTTCCATTTTCTCTAAAACTTCGTCGCTGCTCACATGTTCGGTCCACGGTATTCTCAGCATGCTCCTGTAGAACCACATTTTTGTTGCTTCAAGTCACTTAATCATCTGTGAGGAGAATCTTCAGCATTCAGGCGTAAGTGTCTTGTTTTTTTTTATATTGTCTTGAGGACTTCGTCATTGCTCACATGCATAGTCCATCGTATTTTCCGTATCCTTCAACAGAACTATATTATTGATGCTTCAATCCCTTCTTCATCTGTGAGGAGAATGTCCAGTATTCACGCATGAGTGTCGTTTTTGTTGCCATTGTCTCTATAACTTTGTTGTTCACGTGTGTGCTCCATGGTTTTTTCAGCATCCTTCTATAGAAACACATTTCTCTTGCTTCAAATGTTCTCTACATTAGCGAGGAAATTGTCCTGTATTCACTAACATCAGTCAGTGCCATACGTGATACACGCTGAGGCGATCCTGTATCTTTCGATACATGCAGATTTTTCTCGCAGTACATTGCCATTTCTTTCAGCGGTAGACCAGTTGCCATCCAAGGCTATAGAACCCGGTCTGTCCTGCTATTTGCCCACAGCTGGCGGTGGGGAGAAGAGGATTCATACCTTTCCCAAGAGTCAGTCAGTGATGTGCCACGCGTGGTACACGCTTAGATGATCATGTATCATTCGATTCATGACTGACGAGGCAGATTTTTTTCCTGCAGTAGTTTGCCATTTCTTTTTGCGATAAACCAAGTTGCTATCCAAGGCTATAAACCCCGGTCCGTGCTGCTATTTACCCATAGCTGGGGGGAGAAGAAGAGGTTTCATACTTTTCCTAAGTCTATTACAGAATTTATATTGCGTAGCAGTACAACACTTTTTACTTTGTTTTTAACGAAATTTTCCTGTTTCTTAATACTTTGCTTAGTGTTTGGAAGACATCTTTAGCAATTCCAACACGCTTCGGATTTCGGTGTCACATTTCCCGTCGTCTGTTAAAAATTTCAGTTCGACCTAATCAAGAGAGATATCTTCGTCAGCACTTTTACCTTTGACCTCTGCCAATTTTATTTGGTTTAATTCAATTTAAAAAAAAATTGGCTTATTTCTAAAAAGGCATGAAACCTCTTATCCCCCAGGTCTTAAATATTTTAACTTTCGTGGTGGCCGTCTATCTTGGACGTAGCGCTAGCACCCTGTTCCCTTAAAATGCACTTGTTTCCATAAACAAATACATGGGAAGAGAAGAAATTTTTGTGCTAGAGTTAAGATCGGAAAAGCTAATATCAATTCTCCTATATGTCAGTGAAGTGGTCGGAATATATCGGTCCACAATGTTGTACATGTCTGGTGGATGCACCACTAATAAAACATTACAAACGTCATCAGGATTATGACAAGGAGGAAATGGGAGCCCCAATCTATTAATCACTCCCGAGACTTTGCGCATATACAAGCACAGATGCGAAGAGCTGGGCATTGTTTATTTAAGTATTCCATGGCACATCCAAAAGGAATCTACTAATAGAAAACAGTATTTCCACTTTCCTTCTTGAGGTCAATGTTCTCATGATTAGGTGGACAATGCTGATGACATAGGCATTCCTAGCTGGGATTAGAATGATCTTGATCAAAAAATAAAAATCCTCTACCAAAAAGTAGGATTCACAATAAACCTTTCCGAAAGAGAAACTATCATCTAGAATTAGAATGAATGTAGTGGAGACCCATACCATGAATCCATCATAAATATTGAGTATGTGGAATTAGTATACACTAAAGACTTCAAATACCTCGGTGAATAGCTCTGTTGTAACAAATTTAGTATATGAGATAAGGATACTGAACATAGAATAGATTATACTATGAGTAGTTTCACACAACACCACATATTGCTACTAAGCCAAAACATCAACCTAAGCGCTTGAGTCATGTTCTTAAATAGCCTCATAAGATGTATACTTTTATATGGATGTCATGCATGATACCCAACCTATTCAGAAATGTCTAAACTGTTATCTGTATACAATCGCTTTCTCAGATCAATGGTTAAAAATAGCTTTAAGCAAATGCGGTCCGTATGTCTTAACAAGGACTATCATTCTTTGAAATCTGTAGATTAGTACTACAGAATTACAAAGAACTGTAACAACCAACAGAAACCACATAACTGCCATGTTGACCTCATGGAAGTTTATGACCACATCTTTTCACCCATTAGAAAACGTCTTCTATGCTCTGACTTAATTGAATGTATAGACCTGATCGAGGAAATATATCGGTCCACAAAGTCGTACATATCTAGCAAAGGCCCCAATACTGAAACATTACAAACGTCATCAGGATTATGACAAGGAGGAAATGAGAGCCTCCAATCTTTTTAATCTGCTTTTAGACTATGCTTTGCGCCTATACAGGCACAGATGCGAATAGATGGGCACTGATTATTTAAGTATTCCATGGTATATCTGTTATGGTCCGGTTCCTTGTATCACGGTGATAGTCCAAGGTAGAACCAATAAAGAAGAACTCGAACACAGGTATGGAATAACACAGATATATTACAAACAGGAATATATACAGAGAAGTAGAAGTGTTAGTATGAACAAATCAGGTTTAGTAGAGAGAACAATGTAGTCTAGACCAGTATCACTATTCCAATGTCTTGCAGTAATTGTCTGAACGCGACTCTGTCACGGACTGCCTCTGGCTCGACTCTTGACTCGACTTGAACTACTGATCCGACTTGAACTACTGACGATATTCAATCACCCCCTGGGGCAGCATGTGACACAAGGTCGGTTATTTAATGTGGGATATCCGAGCCCGTGGGCTCGGCCCAAAAATATGCCCATTGAACCCCTATAAACGGGCTCAGGGCCGGTTTACCTCCCCGAACGAGACTCCGCCCCTCGGCGTAGCCTCCTTCGGGTTCCTCCCCGCCCGAAGGCAGAGAGTTCAACCAAACAGTCGGTCAGGACTTGAGCGACTGACGATATTCAATCACCCCCCCCCACGAGGGTGTCATGTGGCACAAGGCCTTTTTAACGTGGGCTCGGCCAAAAATATGCCCATTGAACCCGTATAAACGGGTTCAGGGCCGGTCTACCTCCCCGAAAGAGAATCCACCCTTCGGCGTAGCCTCTTTCGGGTTCCTCCCCGCCCGAAGGCAGTGAGTTCAACTGATCTGTCGTTCAAGACTTGAGCGACTGACTCCTTGCCTACTCCTGAGGCGCAGTATTTATTAAGTATGGAATAGTCCATTATTATTATTATAACAATATCCAAAAGGAATCTACTAATAGAAAACAGTATTTCTACTTTACTTCTTGAGCTCAATGTTCTCATGATGAGGTGGACAATATGCTGATGACATAGGCATTCCTAGCTGGGATTAGAATGATCTTGATCAAAAAATAAAAATCCTCTACCAAAAAGTAAGATTCACAATAAACCTTTCCGAAAGAGAAACTATCATCTAGAATTAGAATGAATGTAGTGGAGACCCATGCCTTGAATCCATCATAAATACTGATGTGAAACTATTAATTACGAAACACTTAATTACTCCGTTGTATAGATCAGCCATAACTAATTTTCTATACGTGCTTCCACGGAACGATGCCGAGAATACCATGAATTAAACATGTGAGCAAAGAGGAAGTTCTAAAGAAAATGAAAACAAAAAAGACTCATGTAGATAGAATCAGAAATAGTTGAAATTTCTGCGACTCATAATAAGGAAAGGGGGCTTGGAGAATTTAACAATCTCATGATATATTGAAGGTAAGTAGGTCAGAGGGGAGCACTGAGCAACTTATCTAACGAATTTGTATAAATTGATGGCGCAATCATCATTTAGCTAAATCTAGCACTGCTCCAGTCCTTGCCTTCTTCACGGTGATTTTATTGAGCCACCAACTATAGTCGTTGATTCATGAAGACTTCATCCGCCTTTTGTTAAGACTTTCCTTTTTTGTCTTGTTTGCCAACCATCCTCGTCGATCCCAAAGGAGTCGGTTACGGGAGCTACTTCAGTCAATGACCAAAATGCTGAAATGGCATGTAATATCAATTCTCGTATATGACAGTGAATGCTGGAAAATATATTCACAGATGAAGAAGAGACTTAAGGCAACAGAAACTTGGTATTTTTTTTTTACCTGGGTTAATATTTGAAAACATTTTTTCTCTTTCCTTCAGATTGCATGAGTGTTTTTTTTTTAGGTTTCTTCCTTTACAAAAAGAAAAAAAAAAGAAAATATATATATATATATACCAGTTATCGCAGTATTTTTAAAACGGGGTAATGGTGGCGATGGTGGTTGTGACAAGGGTGTCACCAGGTATGGGAGTGGTTTGTGATAGAAGCAGATCTGGGTCGAGGGTCGTTTGGCGACGGTGACAACGATGTTGGCGAACACGACAGATAGGGAATCACAGGGTGGAATAGGTAATGGTTAGGGTGGCGGATAGAAGATCAGGGTGGCGTTGTTTAGTGTTGCTATATATCTTTTTACAACTCCCTCCATCCAAACCTTCTACCCAAAGACCACTTCAACTAAAAAATAAAAATAAAATAAAACTGGTAACGAAGCAGCCCCTTTCTGTTACCAACACCCAACCTTCGACATTATATATATATATATATATATATATATTGAAGAAACGAAATAAAGACGACTACTTATCTTGGGCAATGAACCCTTTCTTGCAACTGTAACTGAGTAAATAGGGGAAACTCAGATCTCGATAGGAGATCGGGGGCATTCGTAGGCCTCGCGGCCAACAATTTGCACCCTACCATTCGTCAGATATTATTTCATTCTCTTATCTCAAATGGTGGATGTGGGGAAAAAAGAGTTTTGTTTTTTAATGCAACAAAAAACGAGGTAAATAAAATGCGTCATTGTAAGATAAAGGTGGATCAAGTCATTCCACATTTCTGAACTTTTCTCATTATTTATTTTAGCCATTACTTATTGTTCTCATTTCTTCTTCTTCTTCTTCTTCTTCTTCTTCTTCTTCTTCTTCTTCTTCTACCTCCCCTTCTTCCTCCTCCTCTTTTTCATCCTCCTTCTCCACCACCTCATTCTTCTTCTCTTCCCCCACCGTCTTCTTCTACTCTTCCTACTCCTACTCCTCCTCTACCTCCTCCGCCTCCTCCTCCGCCCCTCCTCATTCTTATCCCTCTCTTCCCTTCTTCTTCCCTTCCTCCATCTTCCTCCTCCTCTTTTTCTTTCTTCTTCTTCCTCCTCTTCCTCTTCATTCTTCTCTTCCTCCACCATCTTCTTCTTCTTCTTCTTCTTCTTCTTCTTCTTCTTCTTCTCTACCTACACCTCCTCCCAATTCCTTCTTCTGTTTCTCCACCTCCTCTTCTTCTTCCTCTCCCTTCCTCTTTCTTCTTCTTCTTCTTCCCCATTCTTCTTCTTCACGCTGTTTTACTTTTCAATCATCTAATTCTTTTCCTCCGTTTCTTTCTCCTTCATTTTTCCTCTTTCTTTTTCCCTGGATTCTACTCCTTTCTATTTTGTCTTTCTTATTATTATTATTATTTTCTTCTCATTTTTTTTTTTATCTTTCCTTCATTCTTCTTTTCTTTCTTCCTGTTTTTCGTCGGTCTTTATTATTATTATTATTATTATTGTTGTTGTTGCTCTTATTATTATTATTATTTTCTCCTCTTCATTCTTTTTAATCACACTTCTTTTCTTAATTCGTCTGATTCTCTTTCTTCCCTTCATTCATTTGGCATTTTGTCGTTCTCCATTATTATTATTATTATTATTATTATTATTGCTGTTGTTTTCTTCTCACTTTTTCATCTTTCCTTCTTTCTTTTGCTTCTTTTTCTTCTTCTTTTCGTTCTTCCTTATTTTTCATCATCTTTATTATTATTATTGCTGCTCATTTTTTCTCTTCACTTTCTTTTTCTTCGTTCTTCTAATGTTTTCTTCCTCACATCGTTCTTCACGTTTTTCGCCAGTCTTCATTACTATTATTATTATTAGTAGTAGTAGTAGTGTCGTTCTTTTTTCTTCATTTTTCATATTTTCTCTTTTTTCTTCTCGTTTTTTGTCTATATTATTATCATTATTATTTTTATTATTGTTTTTCTTTTCATTTTTTATTTTCTCTTAATTATTCACTTTCTTCTTTTCATTGTTCATTCTTCTCTTTCTTTATCGATTCAATCTTATTTTACTCCTGTTTATTTTCCTCTTCATTTCAATTTCACTTTTTCTCCTCATTCTTCTCTTCTTCTTCTTCTTCTGCTGCTGCTGCTGCTGCTATTGGTGGTGATGGTGCTTCTAATGGCGGAAGTTCAATTTTCTTTGTCATATTCCCGATCTCTTCTTTACTTACTCTTACTTTTTCTTTCTATCTTTTCTCTGTTCCTTTTCTTTTTCTTCTTTACTCTTTGCTTTTTTCTTATCCTTTTTTATTTCTTGTTTTCCCCTTTTTTTTGCCAACTCCTTTCTCCTTCACTTCTTTTTCCTCCTCCTCTATACAATATTTTTCCTTTTCTTTCTTTTTCTTCTCTTTTGCGCATTCAATTTTTTCTTCTCTCTCTCTCTCTCTCTCTCTATATATATATATATATATATATATATATATATATTTCACCTAGTTATTACATTTGTTTGTATTTTCTCTAGGTTCTTCTTCTTCTTTCTCTTTATTCGGATATTTTTTTCTTTCATTTCTTCTTCTTGTGGTTTTTCGTATTCCGATTTTTTATTATCTAATATCCTTCTTTTTCTCCTTCTTCTTCTTTTCGATGCTCTCTTTAAGGTCCTCTTCTTTGTCCTTCTTTAATTTCTTCTTCTTATACTTCTTTTTCCTTCCGTTCTTTCTTCACTTTCCATTTCTTCATTTTCTTTCACCATCCAATTTTTGCTTTTCTTTTTTTTTTTTCTTTTGTTAGATGATTATTCTTTCTCTTCGCTGTTTTCTTATACTTCCTCTTTTCTTTCTCTTTTCATTCTTCCGTTTTTGTTTGTTTTTTTGTTTTTTTTCATTCTTTCATTTCCTGTCTCTTTTATCTTCTTTGAGATTCGTTTCTTTTTTTTTTTTTCCTTCATTTTTTTCCTGCACTTGTCTGTTCTTTCTTTAGCATTGATTCTTGTTTAAACTAAAATGCCTTTCCTTTCCGTCTTTTCTGGTTTCCTTCCTTCCTTCCTTCCTTCCTTCCTTCCTTCCTTCCTTCCTAAACAATCACAAAACATCTCTCCTTGAAAAACATCTATTTATACGCCTTCTACATCATTTTTAACCTTCTGTGGTAAAATTCGAGATGGTGGGAAATCTTTGAAACAAAGGTCAGTAGATATTAACGGGCATTTTTCAGGTCCGTGTATCAGATTGTGTAACATGAAATAGCTGATAACGACAGCAGAAAATTAAACACTCCATCTAGGGACCCTATGAGATTTAAGGTTGCGTTTTGTGAACACGCACATGCCTACAGCAAAACGCAAATATAAAGAAGAAGCAACAAAAACTTGGGTTTCTATTAGGGACCGTTTATTCTGTTGTTTATATAGAGTAACTGTACAGAAACAAAGTTTTCAGTGTCTCCTAGGTATGTCCATTTTCTTTTTCTGGTCCATGGCCGAGCTCAAATCAGCTTTGCGCTGAGTTGGAACGACCAAAGTAACGGTTGTACGTACTTCATCGGTGGAGGTTCTGCAAAACACGCCCGAACGCTATGCCTTGGTATATGACAAGAGAGCACGGTTGTGTCCTTTCGGGAAGTGGGGTCATAAAATTGTGCACGTGACCAAAATTCTTTCCGGTTCCTGTATTACCAGCATCATGGGAAAATGTTTCATTTTTTTTTTATTATTATTATTATTATTTCATTGTCCCATAACCCATTCGATAATGTTTATCACCAGTGAGAGATACTAGCATTAGAAATAACGTATCCGTGTCGCCCACGTTTGAGGTGATCGCAAAGCCCAAACCAACTGTAGTGCAATGGAGGGGCCACGCTTGGGGAAGACGGTCTAACTGATCACTGTTAATTCCGGTGCCAGAGGTCCGCGTTGAAAACCAGAAAAAAAAAACAATTTCGGATGCTGATTTTTAAGGTAGGCAGACTCCCTTCTTGATGCGGGGTTAAACGAAGTTAAACCTAAGATTTAGATATCAATAAATTAATTAAAAAAACACGAAGATTTTACACAATTACCTCATTCCATGGGCACCTAACTTAATCCGTGATTTAGCAAACCTATTTCATTTACTAATCTATATGCAAAATAGTGTGAAAATCTTTACTGGATACACCACAAATTTGGCCTTGTACCAGTCTTATCCAGATATAATAAATAAGCTTATATTTTTGATTGGGAAAACATTAATTCATCTCCTCTACTTCCATCAACTATGTATAAAATAGCAGGGGAGACACGGTTATTTAGCCTTGACTGGTAACCAGTAAAGTAGAAGGAAAACTCTGACTTCCAAACTAGTAAAATAAAACCTATTTCCTATGGAATCCACAGCAGCGATTCCAAGCGTGGTGAGTCTGTGGCTCTACTGTGGTGAGGCCGTGGTCCCGTATTCTACGGGGTAATGGTACCAAAGAGGAGAAGGAAGAGAATGTTTTGATGCTATGAATTCTACCACCATCGATCGGAAATTAAAATATTCCCGATTCCTTAAAAATCTAATCTCGAATGATCAGTTTAGTATATATAGTTGTGTATGAGTATATATATATATATATATATATATATATATATATATATATATATATAGTAAAAGTCATCCTTTACAAGGCCTGGAGACCACTCGAGGTAGAGGGTTACGTTAGGAGGATATTAGTGTATATAGGTGAGGGAGATAACGATTAACCCTAGCCTTGAATAGGCTAAGATTGATCGGGGGAAACATCCTGTTGGGAGTTGATTCCACAGGGCAGTGGTTGGCGGAAAGAAGCTGGAACTTCTCGCTGATCGAATATGGAGGCAATGTGGGTGATTTGCTACGATGTAAGTGGCATGGCGTGTTCTTGCTGTGAAGGTTTGACTTGGCGGGACCAGGGGATTGTACTTCGTCCGAGCACTTTCTGTGGAAGTAGCAGCGGAGCAGCGAGAGGCTGGCCACATCCCGCCTGTGCTCGGAGATTCTTTTGAACTCTATCATGGCTGGAGAGTGAGGTCTTGATAACTCCCGCCCCGATATGGCAACAGTACCCCATTTTTGGTCTGATCTGGCTCTTGTAAAAGTAGAGGATGGCAGGAGGAATCGGGTACTGACTGAAGCAGTACAGGGAACCGACTATTTTTACCTGCATTCTTAGCAACAGATTGTATGTACGAGTTCTACTTGTGGTGAGTTTGAGGCCCAAGAGTCTTTCAAGGCGCGATGCTTCCCCGCGAGGAACTCCGTTAATCTTCATTGGTGGTATTTCGGGGTCAGATCGGTGACGATGGAAGAAATATAATTTTAAAGTGTCCTATATGTATGGGATAAAGTGCTCATTATCAGAAATAGATCGTATGTAAATATAAAAGTGAACATTGAACTTAAAACTCAGAGGTGACAGGCTGTTTCATGCTAGACGCAATCGTTAGGCTGCGAGTGTTGGGTTTTTTCTCGGCTATTTATATATATATATAGGTCAGTGATGCATTGTGGGTATTCCGTTCTGGTTAATCCAAATAAATAAATGAACAACTTAGCCACCTGCTCCCGCTAAAATAACCGTTCGAACAAATAAAAATATAAATAAATAAGCAAAAACAAGTAACAATAATCAATACAAATAAATAAATAACATAATAAACAAATTAAAAACTGTCCTCCGCCAAAATAACAGAATAGACTACAGCAATCAATCCAAAAATTGGACGAATAAATATCTAAATAAGCGACCTAAGCAAATTTCACCCTCCAAAAAAAAAATTACTACGTTAATAAAGCATAGAAAACCGAAAAAAATAAATAAATATATAAAATAAAAAATGAAAATAAATAAAAACAAGTAAAATAAATTAACCTATAAATAAATAAGTAAATAAACAATCCAATCCCGCCAAAATAACCGGACTACCTACACTGCACCACTGACACATATATATAAATAGTCGAGAAAAAAAAAACACTCGCGACCCGACGATTGCGTCTAGCATGAAACAGCCTGTCGCCTCTGAGTGTTGACTTCAATATCCACTTATATATATATATATATATATATATATATATATTATAGAAAATTCTTTAAATTAAATTTTAATTTTAAATCGCCATATTTAAATCTAAATATGCAGATTTAAAATTTTAAATCTGTATATTTAACATAATTTTTGTTTTTTAAACCTGGTTAAATTTTAACCCTTTATATTTGTGTTTAAGGAGTCGATCTGGTGAGTTGAGATTGAACTCTCGATCTTAACGAAATAAATATCATTATAGTCTTTTAAGAGTTCGTTTTCTTTATATTAATTATTATTGGTCTGTTTTTGACATTAAGCTGTCTCTGTAGTAGCACCAGTTATATATATATATATATAAATATACATATATAATGATAATATTTGGTAATCCGTAGTAGGAAAATTCAAAAAAGCATATATATATATATATATATATATATATATATATATATATATATATATATATATATATATATATATAACGAGTATGGCGATAAACTATATACAAACACATATATGCAAACTTATACAAATATATATATATATATATATATATATGTTTATAGAGAATTTTTAAATAGGTAAGAGAACTTTTATGACAAATTGTTTTTTCTGTTCGTAGGGCGTGTATTTGACTAGTTTATTAAATATATTCAAAATCCTCAAGCTTTTATTTTTGTTTTGACGAAATTGACTTCAATAATCTGAACTCATTTTGTTTTTCTTTGCAAATAAACTCGTACTAGACGCATATATAAAAAAGATGGAATCGATGTATTCAAGTAAAAACAAAAGTCCCTTTCTCTAATCTCTGTTCGTTAATATGATTACGAATGACACTTTGACGAATGGCAAATTTATCTACGACAATGGGTGGTAGATGTCCGGCCAGCAGACATATTTGTGTGTCGTAGTAGATCCGGTCCCATATAGGATAAGAAAACCCGCTGATAATGTTAGAAATGTGTGATGAAAGTTTTTTCAAGGAGAACATTATCTATAATGATAAGACTGGAATATCTTGGTGCTTATCAGGAGCATTTTCGAGGGACAAAGCAATATGTCCAAATGTTTATGGACAAAGCAATATGTCCAAATGTTTAGAGCCAGAGAATCGAATGGAAAGAATGATTCAATCTCAAGAAATGATAAGACATTAGTGGCAATGGTGACTTCATCTAGTTAATGTCTTACCATAATGTGGGAAGTATTTCAGGGAAATATATGAGAGTTATTTCTGTCACACCCTGTATATATATATATAATAAAATATTTATATATTTATAGGAGGAAAGTATTCAATATCGGATATCGTGCATTTATAGTTACAGACGGCGTGGACATATAAATCGACAATGCATGGTGACAGTTTTCTATCTATCTATCTATCTATCTATCTATCTATCTATCTATCTATCTATCGCTACATATTTATTTTATATCTCTCAACATATCTATCAGTCTGCCTGTCTATCTATCTATCTATCTATCTATCTATCTATCTATCTATCTATCGCTATGTATTGATTTTATATCTCTCGATCTATCTATCTATCTATATTTATTTTATATCTCGCAATATATCTATCAGTCTGCTTATCTATCTATCTATCTATCTATCTAGGTAACTTTATTAACTATAATTTTCTTTACAATTATTGCCACGTGACACAAACAATACTCGGTGCATTATTTAAATAATTAGCCATAAATAATCAACAGTGCCTTTTTGTAGCCATCTGTCTCTTATACAGGGCATGGCAGAAATACCTCTCATATATATCTCCCAGAAATACCTCCCACATAACGGTAAGACATTAGTAGCAATGGTGTCTTCACCTAGCTAATGTCTGACCATTATGTGGGAAGTATTTCAGTTGCACCCTGTATTATTGACAATTCCAACTTTTTACATTTATATAAGTAACAAAGTAATCATTCTAAGTAATTTTCTAATCAGAATAAGTGCTGCATAATTTTTTGTGCTAATTCTTGTTTTCCTACCCAGATAATCATGACATCTCATGAAAATAGCAAATGTTTAATTGACAAAACTGTAAAGTAGACACTTCTTAATTCTAAATATCATTTTTTTCACCTGGAGTTTAAGACATTTTGTGAAACTAATTTAAAAACATAAATTAATGCTTTCCTTGAACTAAGAATTTAATCAACATCCAATAATTAGACTCTGATCAAAACAACACCTTTATTTTAATCATTTCACCCTGAACAAGGCAATAAAGCCTCTAAGACGCAAAGGTTTAGGGTAAAGGTAAATCAATAAGCTCATGTGCTGGTGACTAAGTAGACCTTAATTCTAAATTTCATTTCTTTTACCTGGGATTTAAGACATTATGTGAATCTAATTTTAAAACGTATAAAGCCGTAAATAATCAACAGTACCTTTTTGTAGCCATCTGTCTCTTATACAGGGTGTGGCAGAAATACTAGACATTAGTGGCAATGGTGTCTAAGCTAATGTCTTACCATTACGTGGGAGATATTTCTGAGAGGTATATGTGGAAGGTGTTTTTGCCGCAACTTGTATTATGGCCAACTAAGACTGTTTTTACATTTGCATAAGTAGCCAAGTAATCGTTCTAAGTAACGATGTTCATCGAAAAAAGTGTTGTGTAATTTATTACGTGAATAAACTGTAATTGCATTCTGAAAATATTACCAACATTCTTTGGTTAATACCAGCTTTAAATAAGAAAACAGTGACATGTATAAGTAAATCTGACATACATATATATATATATATATATATATATATATATATATATATATATATATATATATATAATGATGTTATTAATCAGCGGATGTGCGTCATCGACGCTGACAAATTGACAAGGTCAATGATAAATATTTGGTGAAAGGGCCCGCGGGGTTAAGATTGGCGAATCTCAGTCGCTTTGCTGGGGTACTCGGTGCAAATCGGACGTGTTGTGTGTGCATTTAAAAGCACACGCACACAAGCAGAATGATAGAGAAAGAAAGAGAGAGAGAATGAAAGAGAGTGGGAATGAAAGAGAGCGGGAATGAAAGAGAGAGAGAGAGAGAAAGAGAGAGTTAAGGAAAAAGAGAGAGAGAAAGAAAAAGAGAGAGAGAAAGAAAAAGAGAGAAAGTGAGAGAGACAAGAAAAACAAAGAAAGAGAAAAAGAAATAGAAAGAAGGAAAGAGAAAGAAAAAGAGAAACATAGAAAGAGAGAAAGAGGGAGAGAGAAAGGAGAAAGAAAGAAGTGAAAGCAAGAGTGAGAGGCAAAAAGCGAGATTTAAAAAAAGTGAGAAAGAAAAGAGAAAGGAAGAAAAAGAGAATAAGAAAAAGAGAGAAAAAAAATAGAGAAGAAAAGGAGATAAACAAAGAGAAAGAGTGAGAGAGAGAAAAGAGAAGGAAAAAAGAGAGAGAAAGATAGAAGAATAAAAGAGAAAAAGAGAGAAAGAAAAGAGAGTAAAAAGAAAGAGAAAATAAAGATAGAAGAAAGGTAAATTCCTAATCGTTTCGTAAGATAATCAAGGATTATTATTTACACCCTTGTGCAAATTAATTGAAACAACCTCTTTAGTTTCCTTTCTTTCGCCATACGGTCAGTTTTAAACCCACTGGACAGACAGGATGTAGTCGATTTCTATTTTTTCCCCAGATTAGGGCATTTTCAGTGGTGTGCAGTAACATGAATCTATTTTCGGGGTGTATGATGAATTTTTTTTTGACCTTGAAAAATATTGCACAGTCCGGGATTGCATCAGTTTTTATCACGCCCAGACACTATTGTTTCGACTGTCGATTATTTGTCCTACGGCCATTGTCTGCCTTGGGCGTTACTCCAAGGAAGCATGCAAAAATTCTAACACTGTACGAATACACTCGCAAGCCTTACCAGTAAGCAAATCAAAGTACTATAGACTGGCCCGGAAACTCTCCTGATTTAAATCCAATCGAGAATCTGTGATCAATCTGCAAGGAACGACTTCGTGGAATGAACATACGGAGTACTAGCATGTGCACTGGGTCGTGTTTCAATGGAAATTATGAAAAAAGAGTAAATAATAAAGGAATTATTCGTTTTGTCTCAATTAATTTGCATAAGGGTATATTTGAAATTAGAATAATCTAGTGGAATTCTTATTTTAATGTCCTTAGTTTGTTTGTTTTTTGGGGTTTTTTTTGTTCAGTTATAAATATTGCATAAGGGTGTATATATATTTCGAATGCATTGTCATTCATTGGCACAGATCGCACACACACACGCACACACCCAGCATGCACCAAAAGACACAGTGAAACACACTCACAAGCAAAACAATCACACAAACACCTAAGACGCTTCTGTCTTTCTGGTTCCTCTTCTTTTATTCTCTTTCCTTTTCTTTTTCTTCTTCTTTCACACTCAGTAACCCCATTGCGTCTTAGTGGCTCTATTGGGGGGAAATGATTTAAAAAGATGCTTACACACAGATCCATTGACTCACACACATCTGGGCAACATATAAACATATATATATACACACACCAACCCCTAAATTTACTTCATTACGCACCTAGTCTGAAGTAGGAGAAGAGAGGGAGAAATGGACCCATAAATGTTAAATACAGTGCCCCTTTCTACCCAGGTAGCCCCCGATTGGTGGGAGCAATCCAGATTGGGGGCCGCTGTCAATGCTTTGTAATACTCTCTATCTTTCTCTCTCTTTTTTCTTTCCCCTTTCTCTCATTTTTCTCTTTGTTTATCTCCTTTTCTTCTCTATTTTTCTTTCTGTTTTTCTCTTTTTCTTTCTCTTTTCTTTCTCACTTTTTATCTCTATTTTTGTCTCTCACTTTTGTTTTCTCTCCTTTTCTTTCTCTCTTTTCTTTCTCTCTTTTCTTTCTCTCTTTTTCTTTCTTTCTCTCTTTCTATTTCTTTCTCTCTTTTTCTTTCTCTCTTTTTCTTTCTCTCTTTTCTTTCTTTTTCTTTCTTTCTCTCTTTCTACTTCTTTTTCTCTTTTTCTTTCTCTCTTTCCTTTCTTTTTCTTTCTTTCTCTCTTTCTATTTCTTTCTCTCTTTTTCTTTGTCTTTCTTTTCTCTCTCACTTTCTCTCTCTTTTCTGTCTCTCCCTTTTTACTGTGCCCTCCCTTTCTTTCTTTCTCTCCTCCTCTTCCCTTCTCTCTCTTTCATTCTCTCTGTCTTTCATTCTGTCTTTCTCTCTCATTCTCTTATCTTATCAACAGTTGCTTTTTTTCTAGCTGCATTTATATGCGTTACAAATTCACAAATTTTTGCGTTCTTTTCGTTTATTTGTTCTTCCAAGGAGAATTTTCACTTGTTAACGTAAAAATTATCCTTTTACATATCTCTATCATCCAGGATGTGTGTGTGTGTGTGTGTGTGTGTGTGTGTGTGTGTGTGTGTGTGTGTAACGAATGTACCGCCGCAATTTTCGACGAATTTGCACCAAAATTTACATGCACATGCTCCAAGTTAACGGGAAGGCCAAGACCGACTTTGCATTTCCCAACTCCCATCGATAGTGGAAATAATTGATTTTTTTCATGCTTCTACGGCAGTTTTCGTGTAGTTTACGGCCATTTTCTACTGGCCAGCGTGAGAGCCAACAGCTGACTGACACGAATGTTAACTAGCATGCTAGCATGCAAAAAAAAAAATCGATAGCTGCATTCGTCACAAGTGGGAAAAATTTTAATCTGCATGGCACTTTACTCCAATTGACTCATTCGCTTGCTTAAACTTAACGTTGATTCTAATTCCGCAGAACTGGGTTGGGTGTGAAAAAGTTATTGTTGTTAACATTCTTTTTTCATTCAGTTTTTCCAGTTACGAGTCCTTTTTTATAGTTTTGTGTTCATTTTGTTTAGTTCTTTTTTCGTAACAGATTTAATTTTTAGTATAAAGCTTAGAAAAAATTTGCAGTGTGAGACAGGCAAGAAGTAAGGCATGTAGCAACATCAGTACGGCAAAGTGCACTCCTTTAAAGGCAAGGAAGAGCAAAAATATTTTAAGTCAAGTGATAGCGATTGTATAATTTTTGAATTAAGTACGGGCAACGCCGGGCCATGCTGCTAGTATACTCTATAAGAAATTTATATATATATATATATATATATATATATATATATATATAATAGCACAAAATTGTGATGTGCATGAAACTGAGAATTGTACCAAACAGTGAGGAACAAAATTATTATTAGTGGAAATTGCTGATACCCCATGACAAGTAGATAGAGTGATTGCTGGAGGGTCCCTCGCCAAAACTCTAAAATCGGGATGTTAAGTGATAAACTTTATATTTGTATTAATTATATATATACTAGCTGGACCCATGAAAAATTTCACGGGTAATTTAAATATAGTAACTATAAACAATTTTTTCTATCCTCTTCCAGCCTCAATGATAGAGAAAGCATTACCTCGAACCATGGCCAGTGAGACACGCTGCAAGAGCCACACCGTTTCACGAGGCTCGGCCCTTAATCGAGACGCAATCGCACCAATCCTCCGAAGGAACGCCATCGAACGAGGGCCAATAACCCCAGAAGTCTCCACTGCCACAGGAGTAAAATAAAAATCTATCAGCAAGAGAAAAATATTTACAAATTAAACTGACACTTAAAAGATGAAATATCTATCTATCTATCTATCTATCTATCTATCTAGATATTGCTATGACCAGATGTAGCAGAAGGTGAAATATTATAACATGATTGTTCAGTTTGTCATATATCGCGTGTAACCAATACGCTTCTTATTGATGAAAAGATGAAAAATTTTCGCGGATTCTGACGTCATTCTGACGTCATTTATTCTGCGCATGCCAAGTCTCGAAAAACAATTTATAAGTTTCACTCTTTTTTTTTTTTATTCATAACTAGCAGTAGAGCCCGGCGTTGCCCGGGGATGTAACAGTAAGAGATAGATCAAGTATCGACCATCATAAAGACTGAAAAATAAAATTGACAAAGATTTTTGTTTAAGGTTGACGGACACGCATGTCGTAATTAGTTTTTGTTTTTTTTTTTGTTTTTTTTTATGAATTGGTCAAACCCAAACTCAAACAAAAACATTGTTTTCAATCGTTATGAGTCTACCGATTGAATAGAATTTTATTATTAACAATTGTCTTGTAAATGGAATTTTTAAAGCATTCTGAATGTAAAAATAAAGAAAAAAAGTGTGCAAGACAATAAGAAACACTACCTGCCAAAAAAAAAGTGAAGTTTTGTTGAAATCGGTTGAAAAATGTAGGAAATCCGATCCCATATATAAACGAACGCACACACACACAAACAACCTGGGTTTTATAGTAAGTATAACTCGATATGAGTTGTCCCCCTTTCATTCTCGCGACAGCGATGTCTCTTAATCATGTTTTCAAATTGATTTCGTGCAAAAACAATTGTGTTTTTCCAATTTTTGGCGCTGTCAGAACCACCGCAAGGTAATTTTACGTAGTCCTGTGAAGTTTTGTTGAAATCGGTTCAAAAATGTAGGAAATCCGATCCAATATATAAACGTACAGACAGACAGACACATACGCACACACACACACACACACACATACGCACAACCTGGGTTTTATAATAAGTATGATGCTTAATGCATTAAAATTATTCAACTTTTTAACAAGGAAAAACCTCAAATTGATGTTAGAAATTGCCACAAGACATTGTTGATTTATTTCAGATGGAATGATCTATTATGACATGTCTCTAAATTGTATTTACATATTTTGTATTTATTTTCAATTTTTCTATTGGTTTGTTCACCTATATTGCATATGACCGATCCATTATTGTACACAATTAGGCTACAATAAAATTGTATTTTATTTGAATACTAACAATTGAGATGTACTAGAGTGGGGAGGTTCGTATCATAGATTCGCCGGGTTACAAGACCTTCGCATCGGCCTTGCACACACCAGCACATATAAACTTAATTACACACCTAGCCTAAGGCAGAATAACAGAGGAAGAAATTTACTTATAAATTGTTTTAAGTTATAGATATTGGGTTGGTGCATAATTATCAGGCGTTTTTGTGGGCCAGTTATTTGTTAATAAAAAATGCTGTTTCCTTTACTTTTTTAATAAAAATATTTTATTTTTAGGTTATAAAAATGCGTGTCGATAATCAGATGCTCTGGAATAATCATTTAAAAATGTTATTGTTGAATTGTTATGTTTCTTTTTTCATAATAAATAGTGTTTAAAAACGCCTGATAATTAGGTACCAACCCATTAGATAGATAGATAGATAGATAGATAGATAGATAGATAGATAGATAGATAGATAGATATGAACCGACTGGTAGACTTGTATGAGATAGATAGATAGATAGATAGATAGATAGATAGATAGATAGATAGATAGATAGATAGATAGATATGAACCGACTGGTAGACTTGTATGAGATAGATAGATAGATAGATAGATAGATAGATAGATAGATAGATAGATATGAACCGACTGGTAGACTTGTATGAGATAGATAGATAGATAGATAGATAGATAGATAGATAGATAGATAGATAGATAGATAGCACATAACTCACTGAGGCTGATGAAAGACATTTAAAAAGAAATAAAAAGGATAATCATTATTATTAGGCCATTAGACAAAATAGCAGCATGTTGATAAAAATGCTGAAAATCGGAATTTTCGGACACGTCTGTGTCCTTTCCTAAATATTTTCTTTAAGAACGCAGGCGTGTCCGAAAATTCCGATTTAATAATAATATACGATAATCATTCTTATTTTTATTTATTATTAACATTTTCTTTGATTTCTGTTGTATACAGATTTCCTTCCGGGCCCCAACCAGAGACCTAAGGTCAGAAATTACTTCATGATTTTTCCCATTTATCATAAAAATAAACAAAAACATCCAAAGATCCCGTACATTTTACTTTTACATTTTAGCTTGTTTTGTACGGACAGAGTATTGACCATGAAGAGGTTTATCTTGCCATCGTTTCTACATTTAGTACATTGCATTTGCTTTCTTGTTTAGGTCCTTTGCCGCTGCAGTAGGTGCATTGTTTTACTTGCATTTCTTCACCTACTTGAAGAAATATAGCCTTTGCGTTGTTAGACTCAACCATTTCTTTGAATATAGCTTGGAAAAGTGGTAATAAGAAAAGGAAAAAACATAAATTTAAAACGATTTTTAACATTGAAAAGATAAAATTTGAATACCGTGGAATTAGACTAAGTACTAGTTGGTCAAATCTTTAAGACCATATTTAATTTTTAATTGGTAAACACATAACGAAATGTAGTCATTTTTGATCAAGCATTAGCGCAGTCAACATCTCCCAAATGGTATTTCGTGCGTTATATTAGGTAAAAACACGGTAATCAACAAAATGGTTATATAAATGTGTCAGCTGAGTACAATCTTTTGTATTTCTTTGAAGAATGGCTACCAGGAATCCCTTCAATTAGTTTGTTGGGACCTTTTTATTATTATCATTATTATTATCATTATTATTATTATTATTATTATTATTTTCTTTGGTTTCTGTTGTATACACAGTTCCTTCCGGGTTCCAACCTGAGATCTAAGGTCAGAAATGGCTTCATGACATTTTCCACTGAGCATTTTTGTAAAATTTTTTTGAAAAACCTGACAGACATTTTACAGAAATAAAACTATAATATATAAATAAACTAACTGTAATATGTCAGCTGCACTTGTGAGTACTATGTTTTTTTGTATTTCTTTAAGGCATTTATTATTATTATTATTATTATTTCCTTTTATTTCTGGCGTGTACTCATTTCTTTCCATTGTTCTCAAGTCCCTTTTCCAGACATCCTTGAAGCGAAGGAAATTCTCCTACCATTACACTGTTGCTTACTGTGTTTTCCAGGCACGGTAAGGCAAGGCTGGAGTGTCCTTTTCAGGGCGCAGAACTGGACAGGATTTAATGAGAGATCGACGGTTGCTCATGCAGCATGTGTCCCTCTCCACGCCACCGATGTTGTCCAAGGGAAATTTATAGTCCAATATATCTTGGTACCGGCGTCGTCGCTGGAGTTTCTAGAACAGAGTGAAGCCGCTTGGCATTGAACTTGTCGGAGTTAGCTCCTCCTCAGATCCTTAACCCTTCACTAGAGATCTCTCTCCCCTGGCTATAAATACTGACTGACTCTTCGCCTGGGCACCTTTTTCCTCAGGCCTTCAGCCTTATACCACCTCGTAGATGTGAACTCTCATAGATACAGCGTTTCCCAAATTCTGGGAACACGCTAAGAACAATACACGTACGTACGAACACTCACCACACCACAACACACACACACACATAATATTCACCACACGCACTCTGTCCATGTAACTGTCCATGTAACTTGTAATCTTTAACTTGTTATTAATACATATATTTGTTTACATATATTTTTCTGTTTTGTTTGTTTTCTTTGTCTTCTTAGAACTTAATTAAAGTCCAACTTTCTCACGTAGTTGGACTGGCTAGCAGGAAATTCTACTTACATGTCTTCTTCTACATACACATCACCGCCACGGTCCGCTACAAACTCATAAATCCAAGTTATAATGTCCACGCTCTCTTGTCTTGTTTATAGCAGCGCTTAGAAGGAAAGTGTGTAGAGTGTGGTCGTTTCATCACACGACAAAGCTTACATCAGTCACCATGGCTTGTACAGCCGGTTTTGGTCAAGCACAATATGCCCCAGGTTTGACAACTACCATATTCCTCAGTTACCATTGCGATTGTTTCCCTCTTTCCAAAAATCAATTCCCACTTGAAAGGGACAAGATTTCAAGACGTCGAGGAAATCCAAGAGAATGCGACAAGACAGTTACTCGCAATTCCAGAAATAGTTCCATCAATGGAAACGATGCTGGATAAAGTGTGTGGCTCCACAAAGAGACTAATTAAAAGGAGATTAAATTCTAGATTTATATGTATTGTAGTTTTCGTTTTATAGCACCCGTCTTTTTTATCAGACATATATATATATATATATATATATATATATATATATATATATATATATATACACAGAGAGAGAGAGAGAGATGTCTATATATAGATGTGTTCTTGTAGCCTCTTTATTTAAGAGCCAACATAAAAAGACCTAAATTGGAGTTAAAAACACATTTTCAAAATAGAATTATATATTAAAGGATTAAACAGAAATTTAGGTTTACTTAGAGAATACAGTTCCCACAGAAAGCCTTCTACAAACTCTCTACGACTCTAATCTTAAAAATACTACAGTAATAAAACACATGAACATGAAGGAAAAAAAAAAAGAATAACAACAAAATTCCCCAAAGGAGGAGTCACACTTCTTCGTTTATTTCTTTTATATATATATATATATATATATATATATATATATATATATATATATATATATATAATCTCTCCGTCGAGATTCGACGTATGAGGGTCAAACAGATCAGTTTCAGGAAACCGACAGCCCGACAACAGCACATGAGATTTGATTATAGTGGGGAAGGCTTTGTACAGGACCATCCACACTTTTTGAAGGGCCGAATACAGAGACCTGGTGCACCACGTGCCACTGGGTTCCCAAACCACCGTCCGCAGGTTTTGAATTCAGAGTTGTCCTTCTCATAGACCAGATGCCATCCAAGGCTATAGAACCCAGTCTGTCCTGCTATTTTACCCATAGCTGGAGGGAGAGAA